>OZ007511.1:5392293-5771294 GCA_963931865.1 Axinella damicornis | reverse complement strand
CACAAGCTGCCAGTACAGAAACAACAATAGTACTGGACTACATCCAACGTATTTCTGGAAGGCCAGAACGTCTTCAAGAACAACAGTGGAGTGAGGGGTGGTGGTCTTATTCTCTTGTACTCATACCTATACCCTAGGCTAAATACAAAGATCTCCTTCATAAACAACCAGGTAGGCGGAGCAATGTATGTCAAAGAGGAGCTATCCCCTTATGGTAACTATCCCTGTCCACTGCAGCCTGATATTCCTCTTGGTATGCCATACAATGAAACTGGTATTGTGTTTGAATTCAAGAACAACACAGCTAACAGTGCTGGTGAATCTATTTATGGAGGATATTTTGACACCTGCAATCCTGGGTCATACAAACTTCCAACTAGGCCTGCACATGTAAATCCATCAGACGTTACCATATACGATGCAATCTTCAACTTAAATTTCATACCTCATCTGGGCCACATTCCCTTGGGAGTCTGCAGGAGTCACAGTCAGTCAGTCGGTACTGTACCACTGTCTTCTCAGGCAATAGTGTGGAGTATTTGAAGCTGACAGTTGAAAATCCTTCAGAATTGTTTGACTACCTGTATCAACCTCCCATGCTCACCATCCAACTCCACCCTTGTCTACTGGGTGCAAGGTGTTCCTCCAATATGTGGCTGTGAATTCATTCTTGCAGATGCAGGACTAACTTGTGACATAGACATGCAAAGAGTTCATCGGCCTGAAGGAATTTGGGTTGGGTATTCAATCACAGACAACATCACTACAAATGTAAATATGAGTGAAGGAATTCAGCTGCAGATCACTGTCCACAAGCACTGCCCATTCGACTACTGCATTCAAAGAGACAACGATATACATCTAGATGAGCAATGTCAATTTAATCGTTCAGCAGTGTTATGTGGACAATGTAAACGAGGATATAGCCTAGTTTTGGGATCAAACAGATGCAGAAAACACGTATCTCTCACTACTTGCTGCGTTTGGAGTAGCTGGTATATGGTGCTGGTAGCTTTCTTGATTTTATGCGATTTGACAGTGACTAAAGGAACACTAAGTGGCCTTATTCTGTATGCCAACAAATCGCTCATCCTTCCTACCTTGTGAAGCAAATAACAATGATGACGAAACTCTCAGAGGCATGGTATGCAAACTGTCCTACTTCACATCATGGCTTAGATTGAATTCAGGAATTGAAACTTGCTTCTATGATGGAATGAACATGTACTCAAAAGTCTGGCTCCAGTTTGTGTTCCCAGTGTATATTTGGCTCATCATCATTCTGATCATTATAGCAAGCCACTATGGGTACTAGTAAATCAAGAAACAGAGAAACCAGAAACGAAACGAAACGAAACAGGACACGCCCATCTAAGCATGCGCAGTACGTGAGCCACGCCCACTGCTTCTCTCGTGGCTCATGGTTGATGCTTGATCCTGTTAGTACATGGTTTAGTATTTCCAGAGCTGATATAGAGTTCACAGTGATATATGTGACAGGATCTGAGAAAAGGGGGAATTTCTCGCAAAACGCTAATTTTTATCACTTTTTAAACTGTCACCACGCCAAGGCCTTCAGAGCCCTTGACTTCCCGCTAGCTTTACAGACACTTCAGGCCTTCTAGTTCATAGATCCAACGTTAAAAGCTACAGCATGCCTTCTGTCTCGAGCGGTGAGCTGCCAAAGTGAGGTATATAGACTACTGAAATGGCAGCTCAATCCATGTAGCTAATAATAATTATTATGTCCATCTCTGTACCTCATGACAGCTTCATCGCCTCAGCTTTACCAGCAGTTGTTCAGCGTCCCTTCTTCAGGACAGTACATGCAGTACTTCGCCCACCATATTGTGCTTATGGGGGTGTGTCGGGCCCTCCGTATTTCCCGGAACGGAACGGACCGGAACGGAACGTTCCGGATCGGAAACACCACCTTATTCCACGGAACGGACCAAGGGTCAAAGTACAGCTAGGACTGTCGCCGGCCGCGCCATGAGGAAAGGTGAACTGAAGCTGTCGTGAGGAACGGTTTTTTTTGGACACACTTTAGACTTACATGTAGGATAGAGTGGACGAGTATTTATGGAAGTTGTAACAGAAACTGAAGGAGCTGGTATTTGCCGCTGAAAGACCCCCATGAACTCAGCCCAACTTGAAACTGGCAGCCCTGATTATTACTTTGTCATGATAGTCATTCAACTGTCAATGGCAGGTTTGTATTTGCCAAAAATTGGTTGAACTTGAGCCCATCATGTGCACATGAGCATGGTAATATCGTACAAAATAGTTTTGCAACCAGTCCTGTACGCATCTTCTTTCTTCAGCCACCCACACTGGCCATAACTTTGCTTGCTGCTTTACCAGGTAGGTTTCTGCTGGTGGCAGTCAACAAGTCATCTGTGTAAAGAATGAAATTCATAAGAAAATGAACTCAAATTAAGCCTGTCCTCAAGGGGGTTACCCCATTTTAAGTTACGATACTACACTTGTGCAATAATCATCCTGAGGTGTGCGTACTTGTGCATGTAGACTCGTGCATGCCAGTGACTGGTGTATGCATATATACATGGTGCATCATGTCATCTTGTAATGTCCATGTGAGTTGAGTTCTTGTGTACTGTTCTCTGTGGACATCAGTTAGCATCCACTACCGGAGTACTCTGAACCCCTAACTCTATACTCACCATCATCTCCCACCCACCCAGCCCCCCTTCCCACTGTTGACGCAATGCTTTGGCACCGACAAGATCTCGAAAGGGGCTTGGTGCATGGCAGAGTGGGATCACATATGCACGCTGTCATTCTGTGAACATTTTCCCCATGGGAGAAGGCTGCTCTGCACTTTCAAAGCGGTCTTATAGTGACTGTGAGTAAATTACTTACAGACAACTATGTGCCTGTACTCAAAAACACTATGTAATTATGCAGCATCACCAAGAATATCAGGTTCAATTCACTCTAATAGTTGAGTCCAGTAGAGAAGTCTGCATTTGCTGACATTGTCAGTAGCTCAGTACTACAGCAAAATTCTTTCAGTGTGCTGCTACCTTTGCCAAGGTATTCCATGTCTACTACTACATGTACATGTACTACATGTCCAAGATCATTGGTAGTCTAGCGGGCTAGCCCCTCCAATTTTCCCCAGCACGGATCGACTCACGTGACCGCGCGCGCATACTGAAAGCGATCGAGCGCTGGAGAAAGCGAAGGGCTAGCTTGTTAGACTAGATCATTGGTACGTACAAGGTGAAGATTCTCCTCAGGACAAACTTTGGTAGTCTCACGGGGCCAGACCTAACTGGTGGGAAGTTGTGAAGTCACATTCAATCCACATCTACCTTCATTGTTTCTGTCTGTCGCCCTGAAGAAAGTAGTGGGAGCGAAGTTCATGAAGTTGTAGTCCTAGCTGTACTTTGACCTTTGGTCCGTTCCGTGGAATAAGGTGGTGTTTCCGGTCCGTTCCGTTCCGTTCCGGGAAATACGGAGGGCCGGTGTGTCGTTACTAATCTGCGCATGAGTAATCTGCCAGAGTCGAAAGTGGTCCAATTCGCACGGTGAGGAGGGTCTGGTTCCGATCGAGATTACTCTTTTCCTAGTGAGTTGCAATTGAATTATGTTGTTGATATAACTCCTCAATGAGAGTGCATACAAGATAAACTAAATCAGGGGAACAATGTGTAGTCTTGAGTGGATCAGCAGACTAGTACAAAACAGTTCCATGAGTTGCAGATCCTACACGAGAGAAGATTTCACTTATTCAGGATGCATAATGCACATGCTACAGTACTCTTCAGCCAACATCTAACACATGGAGCATAGTTCAATTTATAAAACTTCCTTTCACAGTGTTGTTAACTGCAATATTATTTGTGCTATAGTCGTTGTACTAGTATGTTTACTTACGTAATTTTTGATGGTGTGACATGCACGTGATGATTTTGTACCGCATGTTCACCTTGCTATCGAAGAAAAGTCAGTTAAATCTGGTTGAATCGTAGAAGTAGAAGTGAACACAAGGAGACCGAGACTGTAACACACAGGATCAAAATGTCACTCAACTGCGCACATGCACGAGGTGTTATCTCAAAAACTACTAAACTCCAATCATCAACAAACTCTTCGCAACTCACAAAGGAGCAACATGAGTTGCGTTGAACGGAATTTTGCAAAGTTTTCGGGAAAAAGTACATAGCCGATATAGCAGCCAAGCCAATAATTATACTTCGACAAAACATGCTGCCTGTGACTGCTACAAATCACCACAGCAAGGAAGTGGAATCCTGCCTCAGCAAAGCTGGACTACATGGCTGGCTCAGTAAACAAGCAACAACCCTGAGATGAGATTACAGTATGTGGCAATTGACAACAGGCCCTTCCTATTGTTGCCTGCTTGTTGTGTTTGAATGTCTGCAGTCTGTGGTTAGCTATCTAAGAGAAGTAGGAGGGTGGGGTTTATTCCAATAGGGTTTTGTGTTGCTACATGTACATTTTCTGTCATTGGTGGGACCGTGAATTACATGTAGGTGTACATGTACTATGCTCATAGTTACTATAACAGTTACTGTGGATGTTTATTTTCCAGGCAGAGATGAATGAGGAACTCAGTGTGTCTGAATACCCATGCAAATAATTGGAATTTGCCGCCAGTGTCAGATAAGGTCTATTGCTTGGGAAGCTGTTTGTAAGAAACAATGAAGCTGGATGATGAAAGGACGTTTGCTGGATGGGTAGGGAGAGTTGGCTTGCCATCAAAAAGCATAAAAACGTTTTATGTATTGTGGAGTGGTTATATAAAAACTTATATAGTAAAGAATTCAAATGGGACCGTACGGCAATACGGCTAGCTACATAAACCGGTAACATTGAGGAATGGTGAATTACCATGTTCCTACCACAGGTTGAAATTCTCAAGATTTTGTCTTGGGTAATAAAGGGTCACCTCAACAGGTAAAATACTGCAAGTCAATTTGTTACTGTGCACGTACATGATCCAACACAGCTCAAGTCTCAAGACATAGTGTTCATTGTTTTCTTGAAGAGTAGCTTTCTCCACTGTCCATTGCTGTAGTTCATCTCGAACACGGTTTCGATCAGCACATGTCTGACAGTGGCGGGCTGGCCCTCCAAGTTTACCTGCTCTGTGGTGTGCTTCTCGTTGAGCTTGATGCTGACCACTGGATGGCCGGGATGAGGGTTCTCTGCATTGAGGGAGGAAGAATAGGCCATGATGGATTGCATCCTCCTTTTATTCTTGGATTTGGCACCCATCATCAATATATTAAGATTTTTAAGTGCGTGTCTGTGTGTGTGTGTGTGTGCCCAAGTGTAATGGAAGTGGGATGTTTGCACCAGGGTTTGCACCACCTTCACACTTTACTACAACCTCAAACTCCGCTAGCTGGGGCTGCAAACGGACGCAATCAGGGAGCAGCAGTTGAGCAGACGCATTCGGGGAGCAGCAGTTGAAATGCACACAATCGGGGAGCATCTCACACTGATGCATTGAGGGAGGTGAGACCTCTGTGAACCATATCTAAATATAGGTTAGATACTGAGACCAAGGGATCTACACGGTTTTGAAACCCAAGGGATTGACCGCTTAGCTCCTGCTTCGAGCGCTCATGTACTGATGTAGCCGTTTGTACAGAGAAGTAAACAGATGCGTGCACTGCCTATAACTCTAAAGCAGCTATGCATACATGTAGTTGCCATGGATTTCAAGTTGGCAGAATTGTGTATCCTGAGGGCTTCAATAGGTAGCTGATCTAATTGTTCCTTGAATTACTCTCAGCTTTATCTGTGAAGTACACTAGATGTCCCAACACTAAGCGTGAAGTCTGCAGTCCGCATTCTGAGGTTGTCCTCTTCTCGGAGATAGGGAAACTGGGACCTTGAAATCGTCCTTTGTAGAGAGGCCTTTTTATTTCCGCATTGTATACTTACGTTTATACAGTGAAACCTCCGATAGTAGACCCTCATAATGAGGATAGGCCAGCTGCATGATCTCTGATAGGGATTCTGTAAAGTCCTGTGTGGTTGGGTGTATCCATGCCCAGTGTATTAGCTCGCGCACCAACCGAATAAATATTTGATTTTAACGTTTTGTAACACCTGCATCTTTTTCCGCCTTTACCCCACCCCTTTCCATTGCTGTATTTAGACTTGTGTTGTTTGTATATTCACTGATGAGGGCCACTTTATAGTGGCCGAAACGTCTGTTTCAAAAATTCTTGAAATATTTATTCGGTTGGTGCGTGAGCTAATACACTGGGCCTTGATGGATTATGCTAACAGAATGATTGCCACTTTAGCATGCCCACAGGCAGTCAGTCTCAGATCATGCTTGTATTTCTCGATAATCGCTCCTCGTCCCACCGTGTGCCAGATGCCAGCCTTGAACTAGGCGTGGCAGAAAGTCACCTTTCAATCCGAACTCCTTGCCACTAACAATACACTTTTTCTTTCCTCGTTTACCTCAGTCTTATAATTCATTATGACAAAGCAAGTTACACAACAACAAAATATACTGTATGTATGTCTGTTCGTAATGTTTTACAATCGAGTTTTTCACATAGTTTACTACGTACTTCCTAGCACGTGGCGCTCTACATCTGTGGTTGTTGTGCAATAGAGGAACACAGACAATAACTGGCTAGGGAAAGAGCCAAGAGGTACGTATAGAAGACAACTAACTGTACAACAGTGAGATGACAGACGACAGGACAACACAAACAGAGACGACTTAGCACCAGAGCTACATGCTTTGCTCGTTGACCCGTGAGTACTAGGGATGGCATCATCAGAGGTGAGCTTTCTTGAGCAAAATAGTATGCACAGGAGACCCCAGAGCGGAGGTACACTACAATATTTTTTTCTCACCTTTAAAATATTCATACGTACGTTATCCGCAAGAGGCACATTATGTGCGTGTGTATGCCTAGTAGGTGGCTAAAACATTTGACATCTTGGCCCAGAAGCAAGGCTATACATGTACTTGCAAGGCTAGGGTAGGTTTCAAGAAATTGACTACTGAATTTTGCATGCCTACCCCTGGAGCCTGCCATGAACCCAAGGATGAGAGCCTTCTGTTCTCGAGTGAGAGAGGGGCTCTCCTTGAACATCTCCTGGGCAATCTGCAGCTGCTGGCGCTGAAGAGGGAAGAAGGAGGGGATAGCAGTGACACACACCCGATCACAGGTACTCTCTCACAACTTACACTCAGCTTCAGTCCCTTGCTAGGTTGCTTAGCAGCTGGGTTTGGAGTGGTGGGGGTTGGAGGAGGGAGAGGTGTGGTAGGAGTGGTGGGAGGGAGTGGAGTGACGAGATCGGGAGTGGGGGGAGGTTGGGAAGGCTGCGGAACTTCAGCAATGTTGGATTGGCCGGTAAGGGGTGATGGTTCCTATGAAAGAAACTTTCAGGAGCTCAAACGATTATACTTAAATTACCGTAAAGTATGCATTAAGCGCCCATGTGCTGAACAAGGGGGTGGGCTCTAGATACATACTCAAACTTATCAGGCATGTAGTATCCGCCCACCATAAACAATAAGCGCTGCGGTAAGCTGTGATTATCAATGACCGGCTATGAACATATAAGTCAATTTTTCACCTAAGGAAATTGATCGCGCGTCTTTCTTGAGAAGAAACTCTCAACAGAGAAAGCATGCTGTAGTTCATACTTCACTGTACTGCTAAATCGGCCTTTTTGAATGCCCAAAGGTTAAGAATGCTGCTCAAGACTATTGTGATGGGTGCGCCCTTACTACACTGCTTTTGAACCCTGTGTGGTAACTTTCGCGTGAAGAGAGCAGTGGGCGCTTGATACATACTCTACGGTATACACAGTGGTCTCCAGGCATTTTCACAACCCATCTAGGAACTGAGCCTTATATTGACCTCCGTATGCTATCTGAAAGATTGCCAAAGTTGTTTTAGCTATTATAGGCATAAGTGATAAAAAAATGGAGGTGTAGAAGGTCTGCCAATGAAACTAGGAACCCCCCCCCCCCCCCCCCCCCCCCCCCCAATAAAAAAAAAATTTAAAAAAAGAGTACTACATGCAGAGAAATGGTCTGCATGTTGAGCTCGAGCTTCTCTCAGTTGACAGTTGAAACTTTCTTGGCTGTGCTTGTAGTGCCTGGACCTGAGTCGAAAATCTGTTCATGATAGCCTAATGCCACAGCATGCCTGAGACAGGCAACCCTCCAGTTTGGACCGACCACTGGCTTATAGTCTCATAGGCCAGACCCTAGGACCATCTGACACTCATACGGAGGATGACAGTACGTCTACTATTGTACTGAATGCAATGCTGAACACTGCCAGGGTGGTTGGACTGATTTGAGTTAAGTATAAATTTCTTGGCACGCTTGCAGCCTCTTAATTCTACCTATGGCCCCCTACGTAAATGAAAAACCATTCCTAGCCTACCGTATAGCGGGAAAATTTGGCGAGCATTAAATTTGGCGATTTCAGCCAAAACACCGTATTTTTTAAATTGGCGAATTTTAAATTTGGCAATTCGATGCTCGGCACAAATGACGTAACGGCAATGACGTAAGCCTCAGCCGTTACGGCGCGGCGCAGCACTAGGCGCTCAGTGTGAACTGTACATGTAGTTAGTTACCAGCTAGCCATGGAGACCTTCGAAGTAGAGAGATGTGTCAGAGGCCATCACGTTTTCCATACAGTTTGGAGCCCCATGGCACCGTCCGAGAGCGTCAACGGGATTGCGCTGTGGCAGCGAAGCACTCGAGCGCAATCGTTGGCCACGTCCCTCACACTCTCGTTAGCGGCTTGTAGTGTAGTTCCTTCCCAGAGAGAGAGGAATCCCCGATATCGCGTTCTCTTGGGAGTATACAGCAGCTGAGTTTTGTCTGAAATACTGGTAGCTACAGCGCTACCGGCCGTATATATAGTTTGGTTCCCAGACCCTTCTTGGGCGGGACGGGCACGCAGAAGGGTCTGGGAACCAAACTACCGTATATACGTATGTGCATTACTAATGTGCGCGCGCATACCCGAGTGGCCGGCTGGCTGGAGTGGGGTTTAGTATTGGCGGAATTTAATTTGGCGATTTTGTCCTGCACCGCCAAATCAAAACCCCCGCCAAATTTTCCCGCTATACGGTATATATAGTAAAGTAGCCTGGTTCAGGCCCCACCCAGCTTTTCATCACTTGCAGTACGGAAAGCGGGGAGGGGTCTGGGAATGAGGCTAGATGTCCAGTAGATGTTCACTGCCCCCTAGGGAGTATAATAACAACTACTAGCTAATTAGGCTTTCAATGTCTCCAACCTGGGGACCACACAGCTCAAACGTTAGCACATATTTATGATTACTGGCTTACTGTAAACTTCTTTTCTGAACTTTGTGCAGGGGGTACAGCCACACCTCCTGCCACCCCTAGGCCCTCGCTTCTCTCTAGGTAGCCTGCTGCCTGAAGTGGCGGCCCTGGGATGAACTCTGTCCCTAGCCCTGCAGCATAGTCTGGAGTTGCCATAGCCAGCTGGGTGGGAGTTGGTGGGACAACCTCTGAGGGTTCTGATTTGGATGGAGTCTTCTGCAGTTTCTTCAAGTCAACACGACTTTCAGTGTCTGAAGCGCATAAGGATACGTACAGTGAAACCTGTCAAATGACACTTGGGGACAACATAAATTCAGGTGTTCGCAGATAGGTTGTCCTCTTCTTGGAGGTTCAAAGATGTACTAGGGATATCAAGGACCTTGAAAATCGGCCTTTGTAGAGAGCTCTCCTATCTGGGAGGATACTCTATCAGAGGTTTTACTGTACAAGTAGCAATTACATACAATTCCTATACAATACCCTGAAAAACTGACAATTAGGATTCGAAACAACCATTTTCTCTTTTCATAGTGTGACAATAGCAGGGGTTGAATGGAGGCTTGGGAAAGTGTCCATCAAAACATGTCACTCATTGTGAGGCCAGTTGCTAGAAAGTTGGCAGTTCCAATCAAAGTCCATGGCGTGACAATTGTAACAAGTGAGTCTTTAAAAGACTTGATGTGTCTCGGCACGACTTGGTATCAGCTAGAATCATGCAGAGGACATGGCAGCTGCTTAACCCTTTATTATGACTGCAAAATCTGTTAGCTATGAGACTTTCAGCTTAAGTGAGCGTCAATATCCTTGGAGGTTCTGTGTGAGCAAGGGGTGGGTCAGGACTGTTCACCCAAAGGGTGAAAGCAGTATGGTCGTGTCTGGGCTTGATGTTTAGTCAACACCTTGGCCAATTCTTTCAGCACTTATCTATAGGCCTATAGCTAGCTAGCTAGAGCTGAGTGAGCTTTATTATGCACTTTGGATGGCTGAGTGCAGCACACTGGATGGGTGAGTATTCATTGTCCAGCTGAATTAAGTATTAGAGCTACCGTAGATCCGGAAATTTTCGCGTTAAATATAATTATTTCGCCTTTTAATTTTTCGCGTTGTTTTATTTTCGTCGCTCGAGCACACCGACGAAAATTAAACAACGCGAAAATTTCGTTCACGCGTACACGTGCACGTTCCCGGGACCGGATACCATGTCGTGCCATTGGAGAGGAGCTGGAGCGTCGGATCAGCGCGAGCGAGGGAATGCAGCAGACACCCATGCCGTATCACTGACAGAGAGGGAACAGCCATCGGCTACTTACCTCGAAAGATTTCACCAGTCTGTTTTGGTCCGCGGTTCCAACTGCCTTCAGAAGTTCGCTTCCACAATCGCGCGCTGGGCTGGTATAGAAGAGCTCAGCGATCTTCCAGGATCGGAACAACATCGACAGGTTTCTGGTAGCGCAGCAGAGCCATACTTGTACTTCGATTCACGAAAACTCACACGTTTAGTATAATTCGACGTTGAAAATATTTCGTGATTTTATTTTTCGTCGTAATGCTGTATCGACAAAAATTAATTACGGCGAAAATTTCCCGATCTACGGTACGTAGCAGCAGTCTTGGTAAGAGGATTCATGAGCAGCCATGCAAACCCATAATCATTTTTGATAGATCTACTTGCAGGCTATAAATACGTTTGACATCCTATTAAGGGTGTAGAGCATGCATGCAGCACTTGCGCGGGCGCATTGCGAAAAGCGACGTACGTACCACGTAGGTACGTATGTACCTACGCATCCAGCACTGTGTCTCGGCACTTCGGTGCCGAGACAAAAAGCACGGTATCATGCATTGAAGTGCTGCAGTCTCATGTCTATTCCAGCCAGATAGGCAATTGCGATGATGCCGAAATCGCTCATTATTAGGCACATGTGCCTGCCTATATAACTACAAGTGTAATAAGCTCGGCGGTTTGCTTGCAAGACTGATACAAATGTTGGACAGGAAAACAAGCAGGGATGATGGCATAAAACAGTTCAGCCCATCTTACATATCTTTCCACATAATACATGTATAATGAGA
Organism: Axinella damicornis; assembly: GCA_963931865.1. Taxonomy (NCBI): domain Eukaryota; kingdom Metazoa; phylum Porifera; class Demospongiae; order Axinellida; family Axinellidae; genus Axinella; species Axinella damicornis. Next base: position 5,759,876 of record OZ007511.1, on the reverse strand, counting down.
AAAATATGTAAGGGTGTTGTATACTGAACTGTTTTATGCCATGATCCCTGCCTGTTTTCCTGTTCTGCTATCCCTACATCTCTATACATTTTTTGTCTCGGCACTTTGCTGTCTCTTTCGCTTCCACTCCCACCAATTTCCCATGAACTTCCCTTTCCACCCTCCCCTACATTCCCCTTCCCTGGTCAACCCATGCAGTTATGTTTTGTTTTCATTCTTTCATTACCTACATGCATACCTGCAGCAGCCCTTCTTTTCCTCCTAGAGGTCATCGGCACTTCATCCAGGTCCAGCAACTGGAGGAGAAGGGAAGGGGAATGTAGGGGAGGGTGGAAAGGGAAGTTCATGGGAAATTGGTGGGAGTGGAAGCGAAAGAGACAGCAAAGTGAGGCAGGCTGTTTCATGACAACTGTTTACACTGCAATGACTGCAGAAGTCGAAATAACATACGGACATTGGTCAATTTCCGTGCATTTAATTAGAATGAATGCACTTGTTCAATAGGCATGACCAATTAACATGCATGGACAAAATCCTTTTCTGTAGAGTGCCTGGCTATGTACCAAATTGGTTTTCGAATCAGCTAATTTCTTTCTCCTAAAATTATGCATCAACCAATTATTCGTTCATTCCTTTTCACACTGGGTTTGAATCTAGCTTGCAGAACACACTCATGAGTTTTTGATCTGTGACAGGCATGACCTAGCCTCGAACCCAGGTGCGGAGGGGGGAGAGGAGGGGGTAAAGAGCGCCTGGTATCCACTGTTTGCGCATGCGCTTAATTTCCCGACATTCCGGGAATCCCGGATAATACCGCGTCATTCCCGTGGCTTGTTGACGTCAGATACGTGTACGTACCGTATCACGATCGTATTGTCTCAGATTTTATGGAAGACCTAGACCAGGCTGTTTTGTACCTCCAGCGACTTGGATTTGCAGCGATGACGCTCGAACCCGTGCAGAGGGCATCTTCGAAGTGAGTATGCGAAGAGACTCCGGCTATGCACTGGTTTTGGTAAGTCATTGTGTTATTAGCGTTCATGTTTGATGTGAAGCTTGCCCGAGATCACAGCGTAGTTATTGTAGTCTCATCCCTCATGGCATTGATGACAGACCAAGTTCCAAGTGTGAGAGCAATCAAGTCTTTGTGAATTCGTTGTGTGGTATAGACGTCATTGTTTACGCTTGGAAAATTTTGCGACGTCATCTGCGTAAATCCACGTGGTTTTATGTTATGATTAAGCGCATGCGCAAACAGTGGATACCAGGTGCTCTTTTCCCCCTCCTCCGCGCCTGGGTTCGAGGCTAGGCATGACCTAGCATAATTTATAAATGACCATTCAAAATCTAGAACATTTGACCACTCAACATGCAATCCTTATTTTGACCTCTGCTGCATGTTCCCAAATGGCTCACTACATGTAAGTTACAGAATGTACTCCGATCATGAATGCTACACAGCCTTCATCATTATGCAGAAGATACACACCTTGGTACCTCTCTCCCTCTGTATTCTGCTGGAGATGCCAGGAATGGGCACTGACTTACGAGAGCTGGTGGTCCGAGAGGTGGGCACAAACGGATTGGAACCTGGGCTGAAGATAAAACTATTAACAAGCATGGCATCCTTCTTCCAATAAATTTTATACGAGAACACATTGGATGTACACATGTGAGGCCCATTGATTGAGGCCCATTCAATTTTCTTCCACTGAAGTGAAAATAATCTTTATTCGGAGTGAATGGAAAAACTTTGAAGCAAAATAGCTCTGAACAGCGATAGTAAGAGCCTTTTAGCCTGAATTTCCGTGCAAGTAGAAACAAAATTGTTGAACATTCCAACATTACAATTGCCCAGTGTATTAGCTCGCGCACCAACTGAATAAATATTTCAAGAAGTTTGAAACAGACGTTTCGGCCACTATACAGTGGCCCTCATCAGTGAATATACAAAACAAAGCGGACAACACAAGTCTAAATACAGCCCACAAGGTCGGACTCTGCACCTGCTCATTCCAATTAATGCACATGTCAGGTGAGGACCACGTTTGGTCAATTGAGTCGGCAATGGCGTCCAAAGGGAAGACAAGAACTTATTACAGCGTTCACAACTTCGCCAGCACGGTGAGTTTTGGCATGTGAGCGTCAGTGAACGACAGCGATCATGGCTGTGTGGTCAGAATCTTTATGGGGCCTTCGTAAGACTGTACTGGCAACCAATGTCAAAGACAGTGATCGAGCAATGGCGGCTGACGGCACGACAAAAGCGCTTGTATCTCTGCCACCAAGGTGAGTTCCAGCACAATTATTTTGATTTTGTGTCACTGCATCATAGCGATCACGATGGTGCAGTCAGAATCTTTGTAGGCCATTCCGAAGTAGTCAAACGTTTATTAGATTATTTAGATTACATTACGTGGCACAATTTTCCCCCTACCAAGCGTGTACCCGGTATACAGGAAGACTGGTGCAAGCTGATGGGCCATTTTCCTGTTCAAATCAAAATCATCTATCTATCTATCTATCTATCTATCTATCTACCTACATGTATCTATCTATCTATCTATATATCTATCTATATATCTATCTATCCATCTGTCTGTTTGTCTAGCTATCTATCTATCTTCCAGAAGGGTAGGAGAGCTGACAAGGGCCATAGGTGTAAAGCGGGTGAACTACATGCATTTGAGACATGAATATTTCTTACTTGTTCCCGAAGAGGAGAGTTGACGTTGCAATAAGTGTCGGTCCTTCACCAGGGAGCCCGTCTGGGAGAAATCAGTGCCAGCTATGTAATTATGTGTGCGAGGGAAACGGAGAGAGAAAATGGGTAAGGGCACATGGAAGGGAGAAGTGGTGGGAGAGGGTAGGAACTGGAGATGGGTGGGAGAGGAGAAGTGTTGGGAAGTGATGAGGAATGGGTGGTGAAGGTGGAGGAGTGATATGGGTGGTAAGGGGTAAGGGGACGGGAGATCGGTGAAGGGGGAGGAGCAATGGGAGATGGGAATGTGGAGGAGCAAGGAGAGAGATGCATACGTACATGCCTTACAGCCCAATACAGTATCACCCCCACACCATAATTCTCTCACTGTCACCCCTCCCTCCTCCTCACCCCTCCTCCCTCCTCACCCCTCCCCCCTCCCCCCTCCTCCCTCCTCACCACTCCCCTTCAATCCCACCTCTCTGCAACATCTCATTACGAAGGTGGATGCTAGCCTGTGGCTGTTTTCTGAGAATGAAGTGCTCATGTTGGGACCGAGTCATGTAGCCATGGCTACCCTCCAGCACCGCCTGGTTCAGGTACGCATACTCATGGGGAATGAAGGAATGATGTGTCTGTTGGCTAACTAGTGAGAGGAGGGGAAGTAGCGGCAGAGAGGATGAGGAGGGGAGGGAGAGAGAGAAGTAGGGGAAGAGAGGATGATGAGGGGAGGGAGAGAGGGGATGGAGAGAGAGAGGAGAGAGGAGAAGTAGAGAGGAGGAGGGGGGTAGGGAGAGAAAGGAGGGAGGGAGAGGAGAATAGGAGGGAAGGGGAGGAGGAGGGAGAGTAGGATGGAGGGGGGAGAAAAAGGAAGAGGAATAGGAGGGAGGGGGAGGAGGAAAGGAGGAGGAAGAACAGGAGGGAGGGGGGAGGAGGGAAGGGGAAGGATGGAGGTGGAGGGGATGGAGGATGAGGAGGAGGAATTGGGAGGAAGAACAGGAGGGAGAGGAAGAGGGAGAAGGAAGAGAAGGTAAGGGGTGAAAGGGAGAAGGGAGAAGGGAGAAGGCATACTTTTGGAAGAGGAACATCAACATAGTGAAGGAACTTTATAATTATGTAGAATGACATGTGGCAGTAATGTTAGACACAGGGTATGGTAAATCAGAACAGGGCTACAAATAATTCTCGATTTTCACGCAACCTTTCTCAGCCTCTGAAGGATCTCTGACAGACACACACACCCACAAATACACACTGTACATGCACACATACGTGCTTCTCCTATCTCCTCCACCACCCCCTCCATGCTCCCCTCGAGGCAGACATCCATAGCAATGCTCTGGGAGTTGGGGAAGGGGGCCAGGATACCAGCAAACAGCCTCACCCACTCATCCCCATCCCGCCGAGCCAGGCGAATAATGTGCTGCATCTCCTGGGCACACTGCATAATGACGATCAATACACTGTACTTCGTAATGTCCTCACGTTCTCTTACACTGAGGTACATACATGTATGCATGAACTTTCAGGTAACTGTTTGCATGTACATGTAGTACCAGAAGTGAATTAGCTGCAGCAGTGAACTAGTGAACTATGGATACTGATAGCAGAGATGCTGCAAAAAGACACATGCACTATTCACAACTGCAAATTAAATATTATTGAGATAGCAATTATATACATGTATACACTGAAGAGTGCATGATGTGTGGAAAGACAACTCACAAGATGGCACTTAATTAGTACATTGGCATCTGCACTCCACAGACCTGACTGATAGTTCGAGGCGTCATACTGAGGAAGGAGAGGAGCACTTTGGCCTTTACTACTCCATCGAAAGAGCTGAACTGGTCCGAAATGACAGAGAGCTTCTCCTCGTTCCACGCGAGGTTTGCTCCCGACCAACCATCCTCGCTCTTCAACTTGTTAAGCAAGTAGTGCAACGCTTCGTCCCGATCAGCCATGACTGGGAAGAAGTCACATGGTATCACTCACAACAGTGGGCATAACCTAGAGCAGCAAGAACAGCCATGAAGTAGTTTCACTGCAAGCAGCACAAATGACTATAGAATTTCTAACCATGTTGAGGGAATTGCACAGTGACTGACCCGCTGTAGGGTACACAACAATAGCTGTGATGCATATACGTAGCCGATATTTCGATAACAAATATCTGCTGATTTCTGATTTGATATACGCACATACAATTTCCCTCAGATTTGCATGTTTCAGTACCTATTTTATAGGCATGGAATTTTCTGATACTAACTTAGCAACACCGCCAATGCCAATACAGATATATTTGGCCGATATATGATAGCCTATCCAATTACGTTTGCAACACTAGTAGGGTTCCCAGGCCTTATCACCCCAGCGTTTGTCACTTGCAGTACTAACGCGGGGGATGACCTGGTAAAACTCGTCATGTGAAGGGACGTAGGTGGACATTAGGTGGACGTGTGGAAGAGTGGCACATTCCCGAGTAAACAACAAAGCCGTGTGTACAGAGAACACACTACGCAACCAACAACCGACAATGGCCTGGCGTTCAACAGCAACTGAGCGGTCGACAGTGGGAAGGTAAGGGGTGAAAGGGAACCACTCTTGGCGATGTTTATCAGGTTCAGAAAGCTGCCCCACAGCTGTGCAAGTCTCAAACCAGAAAATACAGCTTCATTTTGGAGTTCAAGCGTCCGACTGTTGGGTACCCGCAGTGATGAAGTGTGCTTGAAACTTTCTACACTACACTAAGTCTGAGGCTGTATAAACAGTAGCTACGTAGACTCCAACGCTTGTATACTCTGTGCTACCAGAATTGGGTACAAACCTTTAAGACGGCCTTGCGGTTTACCTGGGAATGTGCCACTCCTTCACACGTCCACCTGACGTCCATTTACATCCCTGCACGTGACGAGTTTTACCAGGCCTTCCAGTACTGCAAGCAACAAACACTGGGGTGAGAAGGCCTTGGAAAGAGGCTGTAGTAAGGCAATAATCACTACATCAACTATCATGATAATTAGCCTTGTTCCTAGGCCTCCACGCCCAGCTTTTGTCGCTTGCAATACAAGCGAAACCAAACCCATAATCACTTTTGTAGTGCTACCTCTGCACGGTCAATTTGGTTTCACAGGTATTGACTTCGCTGTGGGGCCACAATAATTTCAGACAATTGAACACTTCACACACATGCATACCTACATACATTCCCTCACATTACCACTCCACACCGAAAGATCATAAACCTACATGTAGCTTCCCGCCCGGCAATTTTATAGTGTCAGATATATATGTCCGACCAATACCGGTGTTGGTCTGACATTATGTCAGACCAGCTTTAAAAACTATAATGTGCACTGCATGTGCATTAATTGGAATGAGCTGCAATACCTAGTTTGCGCTACCAGCGAGTTGCAACCGGTTGCAACGGCTGCTACCAGGAGTGCAGTTGCCCCTCGCAATGTAATTAAAATTAGACTACTTAGCAATGGCCTGCAAAGATTCTGACTACACCGTCGTGATCGCTATCATGCACTGTCCTCACCACGGGGCCACAGTTACCAAATTGCGAGACGCAATGCCTCTTTAGTTGGTTGGTTGTTTCTCCCCACAGGCAAAAAGTACTCGGAGCGGCAATTTGGTGCTTGCAGGGATTCTAGCGTTTTTTGCCGTCAAAACTGCCTCCCTATCCCCCCCTAGGCCCTCTCGCTACCTCAATTTCAGCTCTGCGCATGGGCACTGCACCACAGGCATCCTTTTGGTGGACGTGGGCGCCCACAGCCCACTTGCTGCCCGTACCTTCAAGTGATTTGACCCAGCCAAGTGTTTTCTGACGTGATATACGCTCAGTGATGAGAGATCGGCCCCATAACTGCGTTGGTAGGACGCGCTTTTTCCACGGCCTCGGATCGTCAACGCGCTCGTCAACCTTCTTCATTGCACAAGTCCATTACTTGTGAACCTCCGTATATCTTATTTCATGGATCGTATACCTCGGTATATTACGTGTACGTCATTATGACGTCATGGTTGGTTGATGGTTCACAGGTCAAGGCAAGGGGGATTGCGTCTGCCAATTTGGTAACTGTAGCCCCGAAGTCCTTACCATACAATTTTGGTCCGGAAAGATACAAGCGCTTTTGTAGTGCTGTCGGCCGCCATTGCTCGAACGCTCTAGTTCGTTGCCAGTACAGCTCTTACGAAGGACCCACAAAGATTCTGACCACACAGGTGTGATCCTGTCGTCCACTGACAATCACATGCCGAAACTGTCGAAGCTGTGAGCGTTATAACAAGTTCTTGTCTTCCCTTTGGACGCCGTTGGCATTGCTGACGTGATCGTGACTCGATCGACCGAGCATGGTCCTCATATGACATCTACTGCGGAACTCCTATGTACGCCGGTGACCTTGCCCTGGTTGCTGAATCCCCCCAGGAACTCCAAGCTATGCTTGACATTATATCCTCCTATGCAGGAAAGTGGCAATACAGCTTGAATGCCAGCAAGTCTTTGCCATGGTGTTAGGAGAATCTCCTCGCTCCAGGTCCCAGGCGTGACGGTCACGAAAATGGCACACATAGGGAGTCAGGAAATCCAAGAAACTGACGAAATACACCACCTAGGGGTCCTTCACTCTGTTTCACACCATCCCACGCACCTCAGAGCGCAGTGCAGCTGGGAGAACTACATTCTTTGCTCCGGTCTAGGTTTGGGTGTGCCAACTCAATAACATCACACAGACTCTACTCCACACTATCACTATCCCTTCCCATTATGCTCTATGGGTCAGAGCTGTGGTCCCTCACCAAAACGGAGTTGATTATGCTTGAACGCATCAACGGAAGATCCTCCGCATGATACAAGGCCTCCCATCAGATGACCAGCAACAGCTCTCCAAGGCCTAGTAGGATCCCGCTCAGTTGCCTATATTTCCGAAAGACAGCTAGCCTTCATACACTCAACCATAAGCATGCAGGCCAATGATCTCCCAAAACAACTTCTACTAGCTCGAGTGGCACACCCCAAGGCGAAAAGGGATCACAACCACCTGGGAAAGACTTCTCGATGAGCTCCGCCTCCCGCCCATCCATCAGCTTCTGAAAACCACCCCCAGCAAGGAGGCATGGAAGCATTCAACCAAACGTCTCCTGGACATCTAGGTTTATATATCATTACTGGACCAGTGCAAGGATTCTGGGCGACTGTGCCCTCCCAATTGGGAAACCAGCCCCACACCCGTCACACTCCATAACACCGAAGCTACCCGAATGAACAACTTCCGGATTTGCCTTTTGGTGGTGTGATGTCCTGGAAGCCGATGCCAGCTGGTGCAAACTGCGCCACTCTGAGCCTGAAGACCGACTGCATTTCATTGCCAAATGCCCCGCCCTCTCAAATGTTCCAATGTCCATGCAGTCTCGTCTTTTAAGTGCAACTCCTGAGGCTGCTTTGCCACACATTCCTGATTTGGAGACCAACCCACGGCGCTTCACTGAGGTTATGCTGGGTTTGGATTCAAGACACACCTACTCAGACGTTTATCATTGATTTCCTAGCGAAGCTGAAGAACACTTGCAACTCACTAATTCTCAAACTCTACTAAAAGTGACAACCCCACATCCACAGACCGCAAGCAACTTTGCCCAACTCAAGATACTCTCCCCAAGCGAAGGCTAAGAAGACATGGGAATGTGCGACCTGTGAGTTGTAACCGGTTGCAACGCGGCTACCAGGAGTGTGGTTGCCCCTCGTACCCAGCCATAGGTAAAACATGAGGAGATATGTTATGGTATCTGGACTAACCCCTGCTACTACGTATGTCATGCACTGAAGGGTAAAACACTTGTCAACCAAAAGCTTTTAGTTTTAAGTCCCATGATTCATGCCATGCATTAGTCTCGTGCCCAGACCACACCCCCTTGCGGGGAGAAAGGGTCTGGTGAACAAAGTCGAATTTCTTGAAGCATACTATGGAATGTATAATAATCCCGGGGTGTTAAGTGCCTGTGAAAGCGTCCGCTGAAGGCTCTCGTGTTGACCAAGCAGTCCTTTCAGGCACTTTACTGCAGTCAAATACGAAGAGGGGCCAGCATTAGCTTGCACCTAGATTCCTAGAGGGGACTGTACTTCATCCCTTTACTGACCTCGATTCAAAAGTTCTCAACTTTATCTTTCATAAGCGATGTCACAGGGCTCACAACTAGCACAATCGAGCGCAAAAGTCTTCAGAAGTTGTCGCCACGACGTAGCGTTGTCCTACACAGTCAAGCGCTAAGGGCAAACTGGCATGGCAAAGGCTCTGGTCTTCTCCAGCTTATGAATATTCAAAGCGTTTACTACGTAATTATCGCAATCTCATTGGTCCTTACCACATTACGGTAATAAGGCCAAGAAATTTGATTTCGTTCACGATCACCAGACCGTTTCTCCACATGAGGGGGTGTGGTTTGGGCATGAGACTAGCCATGCATTACAGACCTCTCGACCATTAACTGGCTTTCGTAGTGAGATGGCCATAAGAGTACATGGGAGTAATGTAAATTGTGTACTAACTAGTGAGTCCCACTACCAAATGGTGAGAGTTGAGAGGTTACTCTGCCATTACGGCGCCGGTTTTGAAAAGTACAGAAGTTACATGCATGCTCACCACACCCTTCAGGGGGAATGTAAAGCTGTTGGTCCCAAAGACCAGGCTTATTAATTAAGCTTTCACCAGACTCTCTTTGGCGTAGTCTGGACGTTGACTACAGTAACTTGTTTGTAAACCATGCAAAGCCTTCTTTCAGTTGCTGTGGCCTACATGTAGCCTCTGTACTCCCTCAAGGCACACACAATCACCTGGTCAGGCTGGCTGTGTATGAACTCTCTGATCTGTCTGGATCTCGATTCCTTGTCGCTTCTATTTAGTGCCCATCCGGAAGTTCAACATCAGCTCTGTTGTCTGTTGTCTAGTCTAGTCTAGTCTGTGTGCCACTTCCGAAGCTTCACCATGGATACTCCAGATCAAGGTCATGAAACGTAGTAAGTTTTTGCTGCCTGTCCTCCACCTCGTACCCATGTCTCTCTATACGACTACTGAGATGCTTATGAGTATGGCGAAGCCAAACCGCTCGGTCTGGCTTCGCCAGATTACTGTACTACGAGGTACTAGTACTACCGGCACAGCTAGTATGTTGGGGTCATGTTAGATCCCGCTTACTTTAGTTGTGAGGCAAGATACAAATGGAAAGATCCCATAGCAAATTTGACTTGGCCGTATGTAGCCATACAAACGTTTTCTTTCCATTATGTGTGTGCTGTATTGCTGTCAGTTGTTTATTACCATTCCTGGCTTTCTGATCTTACCGAGGACGTACATGTACGACATGGCTTGGTTGAACAGATAATTTAATATAAATGACTCTCGTGTTTCAATAATGTACATTCATGCAACTTATAACAGTACATGTAGTTTTCAAATTCCCCAGAAAAACCCGCGGAGCTCGGACAGAATGATAGTACACTGCAGAGTAGTTAAGATGATTTGACAGTTTTTGATTGTGAGGAACGGAGGCATCGCAGACATGATTTTGACCAAGAACAGTAACACCAGAAAGTGAGCAGCAAACAGTAATGCCAAGAGCAATGACGAGCAGACTAAGATAGAGCTTGGCTAGGCTGTGTTTGGGGCTTCGGATAACAATGTATGAGCTGTATAAATATGGTTGTACATGTAATTGGTAGCAGTGCCCAGATGAGCCTAAAGGGCAAATGTTCCATTGGGGATTGTGTTGTCTTTAGCTGAGGTAACCAATTCCTGCATCCCATCATCACCATGCACTGCTATTATCAATTTTAGTTGCTAAGCAACAGACAGCAAACATCGACATAGTGGCTACCACACCCAGTATATTTTCATGGTACCGTAAACTTCAACCCATTAGTACATTCTGGTCCTGCCACCTCAAAGCCAGAGTGGCAGTTGTGTGCACCAGTGATGTGCACCTGAAGTAGGAATATGCATAAGCAAAGGAATTTCTCACACACCAGACCATAATTATCTTGGCTGGCTACATGTATGTGTAGCCAGAAGCTGTAGTAAGATAGCAAAGCATAACCTCGTTCCCAGGGAGGGAGTGCAGCTTGGCAAAGCATATATGTGTATTAGAAAAGTAGTGCATGCTTCCCCATGCCCTCACTGTCTACTGTGAAGAGTTTCAAGCTGCTACTTTTGAAACGGAAACAGCCCAGAATCAACCAATTACCTGTTTGATCTTGCAGGTTATGGAATACATAGTTCTTCTGCTACATGTCACTTTCGCACCACGGCTCTGCTGGTCGTTCAAGACCACTTCCTGGCAACTTCTTTCCTGTGCTTTACATTTAGGGTAAAATGGCAATCTGTCCATGTATACCTGTAGGCCGCAATCTCACTGATGCCATTTGTACCAATGTGGCAATAGTTAGTCACGCTCAGGAATGCAATTACCTGTGCATGCATGATGGTGCATGTACATGTACATCCGGCTTGGTCGACTGACCGGGCCAGGTAGAACGAGTTGACAGAACCAGTTATATGACCGAAGAGTTGACTCTATTGGAGGCCGTTGGAGTAGCAAGGGCGGTAGGATTGTCAACGTTTGTGCCTACTTGTTGCCAGGACGTACGGAGTGGGGACACAGTTCCTTCAGAAGGGGCATTATAGCTCTGCATTTGCTTGGCTGTTTGCTGCGCATTCAAAGTCTGAGGTGGAGAACCACTTGTTACGCAAAACAAGTGCAGCAAAGGGTCGAAAATGATGAGTTGAAAATTAGGCGAAGTGTAATGATTGGGAAGCACACTGTTTTTTCCATGTATCGAACTACTCTATGGTGTGTAACAAGAGTGTACATGCAGTGTGTACGTACATATACACACATTCCACATGTTCTCTCCCTACTGCAGTGACCACAGGTTCAAGGTGTTGCTGATTGGTGACTCCGGTGTTGGCAAGACATGCCTACTTCAACGATATGTAGTAAGTCTTTTATGCAGAGTTTCAAAGAGATTTAGTTCGGGGATGGGAGGAGAGATTAGGGAGCTCCTGAGCATTCTTGCCTCAGACTTCTAAGAGAGAAATTGAAATGTGGGTATGTAGAGAACGTTATCAATTATCGGACATCATCAGACGCACTAGCCCAGATGTTGTACAATTGTGGAAGTGGGTGTGACCTATTTCCGTCGATAGTGCACATCCATCTCACTGTAAGTTGCAAGTTTGGTGTTGCTCTCTTGTTTGGCTCTGGAGTTATAATCTGTCATAACATAGTCTGAAAAACAGCTGTAATCGGATGATTGTATGTGCATTATCGGACACCGTTCCCAGTTGCTTCCTCTGAACCAGTTTTCGGCGGAATTTCTGCAGCCTGGTGAAGCCTCAAGACCCTTCTGCTTTGGCCGTGGTGAAAACCCGGACAGGACCGGACTGACCGGAAGTATTTAGTCTCACGAGATGGCTGATCTGCACAGTATTTTGAACCCACGAAGCGTTAGCAAGGTAGCCATGCGGGTCCAGGTCAGCCGGTAGCATCGATCCCGAATTCGGATGACTTGAAGGAGGCAACCAGGCATTTGTTGGCATTTCAAGGTGCTAGGTACGTAAGTCAGAGAGCTTAGCCTTCTGCTTCACGCCTGATTTTTAGTGTTGTAGCTGCCTCAGGCACTGAGGGGTGTCATTGGAATGTTGACCAAGTCCCCCCCTCTTTGATTGGACAGTGGATTTCCCCCAAGTTTTAGTATGGACACCGACCGCCAACACCGCATTGGGGCCATGATGCGGACATCACTGGAATATGCAGCTTCTCAGCAACACAACGGTACACATCCAGTGTTCATACGTCGTGTAGTTCTTGAGATGGAAGTTTTCTGGTCCGTTTTCTGGTCCGTTTTCTGGTCTGTTCTGTTGCATCCCCACAATCATGACCTATTCAGTATGGACTACACCCTTGTATATGAATACAAGTTCTGCTGAATCGGACTTTAACTGTTACTGGTAGAAAGTCTAGCTCTTGGCTGTGTAGTAGTCACTTGCTCACAAAAAGCATCAAACTTGTCAATTCATGCATGAACAGTAAACAGTTTGCAACTTGTGGGGAGTGATGTTGAGAACTTCGTTTGCATTAAAAGGAGCCAAAATGAAAGTTTACCATACATGTATGTATCATATGTAACAATTAATGTTTGCTAAATGGATTTCCTACATGTAATGCACTTTTGTCTCTACAGGACAATACCTTCACAGAGGACTTTGTCAGTACCATTGGTGTTGACTATGTAAGTTGAATCTGGTTTCACTCTAATTACCAGTACATGTATGTAGTATTTTCATTTGGCATTCCTGGTGTGTTCATAAGCAAACGTTGCAACCATCAGCACAACCTTTGAAGTCTACAATTGTGGAAATACCACAATTTCTGTGGCCTATGCTCATTGCCCTGTCGCATTCTGACAACAGTCATGTGAATGCAACTGCTCCTTGCATGTCCGAGGCTGAGGCACGTGCATGCACTTCGCTCAGGCTCGCCCTCCAATGTCCTGCATTCCACTAGTTTACAAGTAGTGTACTCCTATGTTTAAATAATATGGCAGCCTCACCAATTCCTCATATGGCAAGCATTGTGATTCATGAGTTGTAAGCGTGGTATGCCAATCCTCTATAGTAGTCACAAACATAATTATTGAAGAGGATCAAATTCACGGGACTGCTAATGATAACACACTAGTTTGGCTCTTTGCTGTACTCATACCGTAGTTGTTCGCTGTGGGGAAATTTTCGCGGTATTCGCGGATGAAGTACATTTAAATCTGCAAATATTATACACGCAAAACATTTTTCGACAGCTAGGCGCTAGGCATAACAGTTGCTGTCCTTTGTGTTCCTGGGCTCACGCTCACACGGTAGCTCTTCCCTGGCAGTGTATCCCTACATATAGAGTCTACTGACTCTATGATGAGCGGAATTTATTTTCGCGGGGTGTAATCAGCGAAAATTTCCCTCTGCGATATATTTGTGTATCACGTTTAGTGGCTAGACTGTGAAAGTATTGCCACGCTAAATAATCGGCAACTACGGTAGGCTACTGATGAAACTTAGCGAGCATTTTTCAGGAGGGCAGTTGTAGACGGGCAAGCAGACTTCGCGGAAATGACGGAAATGGGAAACGGAAATGCTGAAAAATTTGCAGTGGACTGGTGGACCAAAATGTGAAATGCCTTATTCAGTGTAGGACAGAATTAAACATTCACTAAAATTGCTTGCATATAGCCTGCTTTTGTTTTTCCTCGAGTCGGTAGAGGTCAAAGGTCACTTGCATATATAAGGAGCTTCAACAATGAACTTCAGCTTCAGCCATTGTTGTGGAGTTTTTCCATGCTTCAACCAAAGGCTGGAGATTTGTTTCAGCAGTAAATAAATGCTCTAACCTATTTGTTGAAGCTCAATTATGCACATGACCTTTGACCTCTACCGATTTGATCGAGGAAAAGACAAATAAGCAGGCAATTTTAACACATTAATCTTCTGTCCTACCCAAAATAGGGAAATTTGGGTGAGTCCAGCCAGTCCACTGGACCAGCAAATACAGACGCCCTAGTACCATAGTTACTTTTTTCCGCATTTCCATTGTCCGTTTCCGTCCGTTGTTTCTGTGAAGTCCACTTGCCTGTGGTAGGCAATAGTTTACTGATTTAATTTGCACAATTGCAAAGCACTAGGTACAAGACATCGTTAGCATCCTAATTAATGAGCAATTACAGTAGGATAGTGAGGGTTGGGTGGGGGCAACAATGGAGCGTATCTGTATTTCATTGGATTAGCATGATGTAACTGTCATTGCAGCATCTTATTGTCCTGTAGAAATCCCGCATTGTGAACATAGAAGGAAAGAAAGTACAAATTCAGATTGTAAGTTTACCAGGTGTCATCAGGAACAAGTGGTTCATGCACTTATTGGATAATAGTTTGCTAGCAATACAAAGACAAGGCACACCATTTATACTGGTGAACGTCCTGTCTACTAGTGGAACAGTCCAGTGTATAGGGGACACTATAAACAGTGGACCAGGGACCGGGGACCCGGGACCCAGGGACCCAAGGATCTTCAGGTGTTACGGGAGATAGAAATGCAACTACAAGTCAAACTCACGGTTACATGTATATCATTGCCTGGAGTATGCAAGTCAGATTGGAAGACATTTTCAGAATAACTACAGCATTATCCTCTAGCTTGTCTTCATCACTTTTCCACTTCATCAGATAGCTATTCATGTACCTCGTTCTCCGGCCCCTCCCGCGAAGTCAGACTCTCGCACACCACACAAGGCTACAAAAAAGCATTTGACCTTTGTCATGTATCTATAGCATATTGCACTTTGAACTTTAATTCTGTTACAATAATTATTAATCTGGGAATGGCCGGCTAAGTATCAGTCCAGTTGTGCAAAGCTGACTTGCATACTCAAGGTAACAACATGTGTTAACCGTGAGTTCGGGCTTTTACGTCAGGCTTAGCACAGATTGCTTGTAATTGCATTTCTGTCTCCCGTAACAACTGAAGATCCTTGAGTCCCCGGGTCCCCGGATCCTTGAGTCCCGGGTCCCAGTCCCCGGGTCCCCGGTCCCGGGTCCCCGGTCCCAGGTCCGGGGTCCTCGGGTCCACTGTATATAGTGTCCCAGTGTATAGAGCTGCAACAGTATTGTGATACATGTATGTTGTTGCAGCTCTACCGGCATACGATTACAAGGCATAAGAAAATTCACATGTAGCTTCACACACTATAGCTACTGCCTTTGCTTCAGCTACATGTACATGTACTGGCTGGCCCCTCATTCAACTGCATGAGCTGGGCAGCTCTCTCCGCAGAAGTCTGACAACTCTCACTTCAGTTCGTGTTAGCTCAATGCGAGTTATCTCTTCAGAAATGAATACCGTAGGCGCTCTAATTATGCGTCGCTCAAAAAATTATTCATTTTTTAAATGCAGTGCAGCAATAGAAATTCAGTCAACGAAACGGCGATGAACTTCGACGCATGATTGGAATACACTAAAGTCAGACGAGTGTAGACAAGGCTATTGCATAGCGGTTGTGTTTGTTCCCAGTTGTCGGACTGGCGCTGCCTTTTCTCCTACATGGGGCGTCCATGTCCTGGGGCACAGAATAGCTCGTACCTTCACTGATGTCCGCAACAGTGTCTTCATACATCAACATTCACAGGCAGTGATGTGATGCACCCTTCAACTGTACTGGGCATGTTACGCAATAATAGTTCCTGTAGTGTGACGCATTATTGGAAATTATCGGTTTGAGACTTTTGACGCAGAATTACAAAGGATGCATAATTAGAGTGCCTACGGTGTGCTCGCCTCCCACACACTGAGCTCAGATGCCAATGGCCTTGCACGATGATGTCTGACAAGCACTAGCTGTCATCTTTGTGTATACATTAAGGTTGCAGGTACCCACGTATCATGCAGTAACGGTGACAATATTATTCATGTACATGTAACACATGCTGAATTCTTACACCTCCTACCACAAAGTGCGGTGCTAAGCTCGAACCTATTCAGACCTGCCTACTTCTTGAAAGACAAACTTCTTACAGAGGCGTGGCTACAGGTATATGAACACCTTGACCCCACTTATAAATTGAGTGCATTCTACAAACCATTCTCGTTACGTTTGCACTTTCAGCTTCAGGAAGCTGCTGGAAGATCTGAACGTCGAGAGCGAGAGCTATAAATGAGCAAACTATTTGCCGAACATCTCCCACTAGCAGCCAAAGTAAACTGGAGAAATGGCGTCCAACGAATGATGTAGTGACAATTCACTTTGCTAGCAGTGGAAAACAGCCTTATACATGTTATATTAGTACCTCTATCCATCCCAATTTTCTTTTCCGAGACAATAGTTGTAGAGTGCGTAGTTACAATGTACATGTATAAGTGAATCCGCACGGGAATCGCTGAAATAACATGCAGCGTTGCCCGTAAACAGCTAATTGCTTCTGGTCAACTGGTACCCTTGACACATTACCGTAGAGTAGAGTATAGAGTACAGTACGTATTAAGCGCCCATGGTTTGGGGGACATTAGAACTCTGCTGAACAGAAGGGGGTGGGTGGGGAGTCGGTAAAACGCGGAATAACGAATAACTTTTTATTGACCGGAAATGAAATTTTGAAAATATGCTTTGTTCTTTGCCGACACGCTGCTCGGCACGTGTATCATGCATGGGTGATGGAGGGAGTTGCGCTGCGAGATCGAGCCACTGCTAGCTGTATCTGGACTTACAGAGGAGCTGCGAATACCGGGTAAGCCGTGTGGGAGACGCCGAGATGGTTGCCCTATAAAAGTTGAGGTTTGAGAAGTGCCGTGCCTGAGCAGGCTCAGCAAAGTTTGTGCAACGCTACAAAGGTTTGACTCTGCCATCCTGGAAAGCCAGGCTTTCAATATAGATCAAAGATCTTTGTCTGTCCTCGTGACATCGGCGCACATGCTGCGGAAGCACGAAAACCTTGTCACTGCGTCGTCAGTCCATGGGTAGTGAAAGCTTTAGGAGGTCGCTTTTTTAGTGCAGTCACCATCTCAGGTAGCGCTAATACTCTGTCAACGGTACTACGTACACCTCTCCCACAGTGTGCCGGGTTTCGTATCAACGAAGTTACGTTGAGCCAGCTTCGATCTACATCATTTTACCTTCTTTACTTTTCCGTAGGCTAGCTAGATCTCACTGTGCTGCTCACCTCTAGCTTCAGGCAACCATTGAGGTGTACCACATGGCATGCCAAATGTCCGTAGCTTCTCTACAAGACTACAAGTCCAGATACAGGCTCACAGTGGCCGGCTATCTCGTTAACCCGTTGGCAATTGGGTTGCAGTTACTCAAATTCATTTCCGTAGTATCCGCCCACCCATTGAACACTGTATAAACAACAAGCCTGCAGTAAGCCAATGACCGGCTATGAATATTTTTGAGGTGAGGAAATTGAGCCTCTTTGAAACACTCACAGAGACTGTAGTTCATACTTCACTGTAAATTGGCCTTTTTGAATGCACAACCTCATCCAAAGGCTAAGAAATGCTGCTCAAGACTTTTGTGATGGGTGGGCCCTTACTATACACTACTTTTGAACCCTGTGCAGTAACTTTCGCATGAAGAGGGGGGTGGGCGCTTGATACGTGGTGGGCGCTTGATACGTACTCAGGTACAAACAGCTTTATAGAAGCAGAAGAATGTTCAAAGTATTTATGCCTAATATTGAACCTCCTATTTAAATTCTAATGGACTTGTACATGGTGCCACAGTTACTAAATTGCCAGATGCAATGGTTGGTTGTTTCTCCCCTCAGGCAAATAGGTACTCGGAGTGGCAATTTAGTACTTGCATGGATTCTAGCCTTTTATGCCGTCAAAACCGCCTCCCTATCCCCCCTAGGCCCTCTCGCTACCTCATTTTCAGCTCTGCGCACAGGCGCTGCACCACAGGCGTCCTCTTGGTGGACGTGGGCGCCCGCAGCCCACTCACTGCCTGTACCTTCAAGTGATTCGACCCAGCCAAGTGTTTTCTGACGTGATATATGCTCAGTGATGAGAGATCTGCCCCACAACTGCATAGCTTCTTGGTAGGAGGATGCACTCTTTCCACGGCCTCGGATCGTCAACGTGCTTGTCAACCTTCATTGCATGTGTCCATTACTCGTGCACCTCTGTATATCTTATTTCTTGGACCGTATACCTCCGTATACTATGCACACATCATTATGACGTCATGGTTGGTTGTTGGTTCACAGGTCAAGGCAATAAGGGGGATTGCATCTGGCAAGTTGGTAACTGTGGCCCCATGGACTTGTGGGTATAATTGGGGCGAGCCTGAGCGAGCCCCACACTAGCGTGACTTCATTGCGCTCTGTGTGTGTATGTTTGCTTGTCCTGTGCGTGGTGGATCTTGCAATTACCGTAAATTTAAATCAGCAAATTTCACTTACTCGTGCACAATAATATTCAAATGCAACAAACTCAACGAACCGTCTAGCTACCTGTTCGACGAACGATGGCGACAACGAAGACGGAGAACACTCGTGGACATTGGCTAGAGCACCATGAACATTCTTCCTCCTCGGTGACACTGACAAAGACGGAGACAGCACGTTGACCTACATGTACCGCCATGGCCGGTGACATTAACGTTGCTGCTAGGCTATAAACGCTGACCTGACTCACAGTTGCTGTGATGTGCACGAGTGTACGTTTCAAGGATCATCGACCTCTTCTATACCAGCCCAAGTGCACGATCATGGAAGCGAACTTCTGAAGGCAGTTGGAACCGCGGGCCAATACAGACGGGTGAAATCTTTCAAGGTAAGTAGCCGATAGCAGTTCCCTCCTAGCGTCTGGCGCATGAATCCCAGCGGTGTGCACAGGAAACTGAGGAGCACCGGTAGTAAACCAACCTTTGATAGCTAAAGGTATTAACACAGCCATCGAGCCTCCCACGAAGCTTTCCTGCATATTGTATGTATGTGTTTCGCACAATTTAGGAATTTTTGCAATCTCGAGATTGCGCTGTGCATTCTCGGAATCCGGAAATTACATGCCAATCTTGAAACTGCGCATGTCGTTTTCACAATCTCGAGATTGCACAGCATAAGTGTGCAATCTCGAGATTGCTCAAAATACACATGCACAATCTCGAGATTGCGACTGGAACGGTAGCCTCGTGCCCAGGCGTTCTCACCCCAGGGTTTGTCGCTTGCAGTTCACCCCAGCTATTATTACTGCAAGCAACAAACTCTTGGGTGAGAAGATCTGAAGAATGAGGAGGCTACTAGTACGGGCTTAGGTGGGTTGAAGAGAGCAAAGCAGCACTTACAACTTCATCCCGGCCCCACACGGTAAGCGACAGTGGATGACGGCTTGGTCAGAATCGTCATCGATCTTTCATGTGAACTGTGCTGTCATTCGGCCAATGACAGCAACGAGCACGACGAGCGGCAGCCAACTAGAAGACAAAGCGCTCATGAAGTTTGCAGATTCTGCATGCGCAATCTGGAGATCGCGGTCTCGAGATTGCGCAATTGTCTTGCGCAATCTTGAGATTGCACAAGACCTTTGCGCAACCTAGGAATTTACTGCACAACCTCAAGATAATGCCTAAATTGCGCGGAACATAATTATGCACTAGTATAATGATAGCATCGCTGCTCGTGCAGTAATGCATGTAGCACTTGTCACTGGACCACCGCTGCACCGTACCTCGTACTAATGTATCTCCGAATTGCACTTTCTTCCATGCTATTAATTATGCAAACTATCCTAGAAGAGCATAACTTTCACGTGTTTGTTTGCTGTGTGTAAAGTTATATTACCTTAGCCTCGTTCCCAGTCCCACGCCCAGCTTTTCGTCGCTGCTTAGTACGACGAAAAGCTGGGCGTGGGACTGGGAACGAATATTACCTTGTGTTGACAGTAGATCCTCTCATATCTGAACATTTCGCACATCTGAATGTGGTCTGGTCCCATGCTGTTCAGATATTAGAATGGTCTACTGTACAGCAATACATTATCCAAGAGCTGCAGTTGTTATTAAGCCAAAACATGTAATTGCGGCTCAATTGATGCTAACTACATATACGGCATGTACAAAGTTCCACCAAAGTCTCCGTATACATCTGCATATGGTGCTTCCCCTCTAGTGGGACACGGCTGGTCAGGAGCGATTCAGAACCATCACCTCAAGTTACTACAAGGGTGCCACTGGCATCATGCTGGTCTATGACATCACAGATGAGGTACAGTACAGTGTACACGTAGCAAATGGTTGTCTGCCTAAACACAATCACAGACAAGCAAACCCTCTGTGCTCCACACATTCAAGGTTATCGTTATCACCACCTACATGTATTTCAATTTGCTCTCTTGGCATCCATGATACATGTAGGTCAAACTTGACCAACTGGATGAAACTATGCAACACAAGCATGAAAACAGGCGAAATTTGCAAAATGATGTTGTATCAGTACACCTGGTGAATGGTCTCTTGTGACTGTGTGAGGGGGTGGGGAGGGGGGAGAGGGAGAAGGGAGGGAGGGGACAGGGAGAAGGGTGGGAGGGGATTGAGAGAAGGGAGGGAATAGCGGGGGGGGGGGGGGGGGGGAGGGGGGGGGAGGGGGGGGGGGGGGGGAGGGGGGGGGAGGGGGGGGGGGGGGGGGGAGGGGGGGGGGGGGGGGAGGGGGGGGGGAGGGGGGGGGGGGGGGGGGGGGAGGGGGGTAGAGGTTGTGCACATTGACCAGAAACTGCCAGTGTAGGCTTGTTCCCACCAGGAGCGCATAATGAGGAAGCGAGCGGAAGGAAGGGAGGAGCGTGAAACGACCACGCAAAAGATTAAAAATTGAAAACTTTCCCACGGTAGTCCCGTTACTATTTTTAGCAAGCACGTATCGTTCATTGACTACAGCGACGGGCCAAATCTCGATGGAAGAGAGAGAAGAGAGAGAAGATAGTGTCTGTAAGTGTCGCGGGATGTTTCCCAGCAGTCATGAACTCCAGAAAAGCACAAGGGGCGGTTCTTTCCACTAGTCGTGACGCCCGCTTGACTGTGTGGAGCGGCTCGATCGACTGCATCGTCATACAGCACTTTGGCGAGGTCGGTCACTACCAGTACATGTGTATGTCATTCCCCTGCCTCGCTACCATTGGAGTCTTGATACTGGCCTTTTCTCTGTCTTCTAGTAGTCGTCATCCTTGAGTCTCCGTACACGTGCGAGCTAAAAATAGTAACGGGACTACCGTGGGAAAGTTTTCAATTTTTAATCTTTTGCGTGGTTGTTTCACGCTCCTCCCTTCCTTCCGCTCGCTTCCTCATTATGCGCTCCTGTTCCCACCTGTAGTTGGCGAACATTAGCTAATTGTTATGTTTTCCTCACAATGTTATGCAGGAGTCCTTTCTGAATATGAAGTTCTGGCTCCAGGAAGTTGATCGGTATGGGGAATTAGAGGTGAAGAAACTGCTGGTCGGGAACAAGTGTGACCTCTCTGACCAAAGAGTTGTGAAGACAACAACAGGAAAGGTAACATACCTACATTTGAATTCATTACTATAACCACCCCGTAACAAAAGAAACCATAAACATAAACTTATTTTTTATTGCTGGATACCTGATTTGAATCAGATATTTTTGACTAGTGAAACTAAACAAAACCCAGAATGTCTCAACCTAGTCACACAGAACTGTTCGCAGGAATGGTAGGTTTAAAAGCTTTTTGATGGCATGCCAACTCTCCCTACCCATCCAGCAATAATTTGATTTAGCAAACCTCCTTTCATCGTCAAAAGAAGGCTGTATTCAGTCCTTTTCGGCATCCAGCTTCATTGTTCTTGAGTATAGACCTTATGCACATGACGTCACAAGGCATTACGTCATTAGCGAACGCCGTGAAGACGCCATTTTGAGTGGCAAAAGAACCGTCGCGTCATCGTTGGTTCATGGCGAACGAATAACAAGACATTGTGCCGTTCGATGCACCAATCGTTTCCACAAAGGCTGTGGATTACCTTTCTACAGATTTCCTGTTGATCCTGATAGGCTCAGTAGGTGGCTCGCTGCTGTGAAAAGAGAAAACTGGCAGCCCAACGGTGAGTTCATGGGTGTGCAGTTATGGGTCATCCACCGATCCTGGCAGCATATCCAGCTTTTCATCGTACCTCTGCTTTGTCTCTGCATCCAAGTCCTCCTCGTAGTACTTAGAATACTCCCGCTCGCACATCATCACCGTCGCGTCGTACACGCGTGAATTTTGTTCTTGCCACTCAAGATGGCGGCGTAGCAACGCATCGAACGTTGCTATGCAATTGATGACATCATGCGTACGTTGGAATGTAATTATTGAAGGACGTGCATAAGGTCTATACAAAACAGCTGCCCAAACAATTCAAAAACAAGCTGTAAACTTGTTGCTATGTAACTAGGTTGTTATGGGTGACAAGAAAATTTTTCTTCATTGTATAATTAGAGGACTACCTTTGAAGTAAAGTTATGTGCCTAGTAAGTCCATTCCTAGCAATTACTGGTAGTTGTATGCCTTCTATTATCAGACTTTTAATGCTACTGTGAAACTTCTGAAACAATCTTGGGTCCCTACTACAAAACTTCTTGAAAGTCATGCAAAGTCTATGGTATTCAAACCCTTGCTGTAAAAGTCTATGTGTAAGAAGCTTGTTCTTTGCGTTAAACCTCTGAGAACTATCACATATTCTAGCTATTCTTACCAGTTGGGATATGTATATTCCGTAAGCTGGTGAAAGTGGAATGTTGCTACTGGAAAATTAACTATGTGAAAGCCAAAACCATCTCTTTTGTCATATACATCTGTTCTAAAGCTGCTATCCTCAATCTCAATCGTAATATCTAAATACGAAAGCTTATTGAAGGCTTCAGTAATCTTAAGTTTGAGCTCTTTAGGGTATACATTACCTATTTCAGCATCAAAGAAGGGATTATTAATAGTAAGAAGATCATCTATGTATCGAACTGTGAAGTTAAATTTTCTTGCTTTGTAAGGATTATTTCGTAGGGTTTCCTTAATAAACTTGTACTCATAACGAAAAAGAAAGAGATTTGCCAGTAAAGGAGCACAATCTGTACCCATGGGAATTCCTACTACCTGTTTATATACCCTATCACTCACTTGTATAAATACATTGTCTATTAAGTACTCTACATATTGTACAAGCTGACTCTCTGTAACGGAAATACCAAACTTACCTTTCTGTGTGGACCAATAAGCCCGACCTCACCTTTCAACTAAATAAGTAGCACCCCTTTTCAAAAATGCTTCCATTATTAACTCCTTTAAACTGTCTTTCAACAACTGGTGTGGGATACTAGTATACAAAGTACAAAAATCATAGCTATCAAACATTCTACCCGTCCACTATTATTTATGTTACTAATTATCTTCAAAACATCAATTGCAAGGTTTCATTTAGGGGGGGGCATTCGCCCCCCTTGGAATCTCTTTGCCCCCCCTTGGCATTTTCACATTCCCTAATGAAATAGGCAATGGCACAAGCCATTCAGATTACAGTTCTTGTAACGTGCACATGTAGGTCTGTTTTTGGTTAGCAAAAAAATGTGATTTTTGCCCCTCAAATTACATCAGAATCAATCTCAGAGGATCTAAATTCCTTTTTTTTTTCCGGGGGAGGACCCCCACACCCCCCTTTAGTAACACATCCCACCTTTGTCCCCTCCCTCCCTCCCCCCATTCCCATTTGTAAGTGTTATGAAAATAAATAAGCAGCTACGTACTTTCATACTGTATGTGTACATGTGTTTTGATTGTGAGTTTTGACCCTAAATTGTGTCAGAATCAATCTCAGAGGATCTAAATTCCAAAATTTTCCTGGGGGAGGCCCCCCACACCCCCCCTGTAAAGTGTAGTAACACATGCCACTTATGCCCCCCCAAAGTTCATCGAACCTTAATTTCGCCCCCTCTTGGGAAAATTTCTAAATGAAAGCTTACCCAAAAACTGTTGACATTACTGTTATTAAAAATCCCTTTACAATACTCCTGATAATGATTCAAAACTGAAGTCAAACATGCCGTAACTGGGAAAGAGGCTTTGTAGTACAAGCATTGGAAGCCGCTATAAACCTGTTACCATAGGGGGATCCTTATGCAGCTTAGGCAACCAGTAAAATGTAGGAAGTTGATGCATGCTTAAAGGAACCTGTAAACACTCTGCTTTCATAAAATCCAAATGCTTTTGTATTATATCACTTGAAGATAAACTACATTCATGGTAGGTTTGTGGCTTTCCTTGCTTAGTTGCGAGTTCCTTACATATAACCTGTGTATAATACGCTTTACAGATTATGATAACATTGTTGCCTGCTTTGTCTGCTGGTACCAGCACATACCTATCCTGAAAGTCCTTCAAATACTGTAAATGAACCCTATCTCTAAGAATTTGCTTGACCTTCACCCTATGACCATATTTACCTTTAAGTTTATCAATTCTCTTCTTCAAAAGAGAAAGTACTGTGCCCTCCCACTCATTACATGTACACGTAAGAATGCATAGTACCATGGAAGGCTATTGTGTAGTACGTATCAAGCACGTATCAAGCGCCCACCTCCCTCTTCACGCGAAAGTTACTGCACAGGGTCCAAAAGCAGTGTCCACCCATCACAAAAGTTTTGAGCAACATTTCTTAACCTCGGGGCGAGGTTGTGCATTCAAAAAGGCCGATTTACAGTGAAGTATGAACTACAGTGTGCTTTCTCTGTCGAGCATTTCTTCTCAAGGACTTCGCAAAGACGCGCGATCAATTTCCTGGTGTGAAAAATGGACTTATATATTCATAGCCGGTCATTGATATTCACAGCTTACCACAGTGCTTGTTGTTTATACAGTGCTGAATGGGTGGACAGACACTACGTGCCTATAAGTATTCTGAGTAGGCATCTAGCGCTCACCCCCTGTTCAGCAGCGTTCTAATGTCCCCAAACCCTGGGTGCTTCATACGTACTCTACTCTACGGTAAAGGGAGCTTGAAATCCATTTCAGTGAGGCATATTTCATTGTAATACTTGGAACTAAGACTTACATGCCAACTTAGTCCGTTGTCAGTGGTCGGTCACGTAGCATGTTCTCTGTACACATGGCTCTGCAGTTTAGAATTACTCGGGAATGTGCCACTCCTCCACACGTCCACTCAACGTCCTTTTACGTCATGTCACATGACGAGGCCTTCCCTGTGTTTGTACTGCAAGCGACAAACAACGAGGCTAGTCCTCATTATCTAATACATGTACTGGGAAAATTTGGTGGTCGTTAAATGACCAGAAATGGAGAATTTAAACTTTGGCGATTGTGACAAATCAAAGTGACATATATGCCACAAACTGCATGATGATCGATAAGACCCTGAAGGGAGGAGTGCAATTCAAAGCAGTGTTCGTGGCCATATCACGTTTTCAGTGTCTGGAGCCCCATGATCAATTGGTGAACAGCTATAGTCTGTAAGAGGGAGGTCAGAAATTACCGCTGTGGCAGAGCCATAGTTGCTGGGAAATATATTTTGGCAGCCTGTAACCGTTGCATTGGGGCTATGTTGTATACACAGTGGCTGTGAATAACACACTATGGCACGGGGAGTGTGGTTCCTTCACTGTCTAACGTTTATTTTTGATTACCCCGTGCGCATGCGCAGGAAGGGGTAGAGTGATCGGTTTGTCTGTCAGTCTGTCCACAGTCTAAGCGCGGTCTGAACAGTGAAGGCCTTGTTGAAGGCTTATTTCAGGATAGAAGTGCCAGAATTCAGAGAATACTAGCGTCTACATAACTCACAGACCAGAGATCTACTCGAGAGACTGAGAAAAGCTGCGTGAAAGTCGTGCTTCTAATTTATACAACTTGACCACACCCAATTTCTAACATTACTGCCACAACTTATGGTATCTCATTCTGCACGTTGACATCGCTGTAAATCATGGCCTAGCTAGCTAGCTAGCTCATCGTGCATGCTGTATGAATAATCGGTGGTAGGCCTATAGCTGTCAAGTCAAAGTTGCGCACGGGGTACGTGCTCTGCTGAGCACCTCTAGTTTATTTATTTTTTATATTGTACCGTGGGTTTACCATGAAGGTGGCTAAGAACAAGAACACACCTGCATGTACTCATATTTTAGAGCTGAGTCAACTCCTAGGAGGAAGAAAATCTCCTATAATAGTGGGAGGTTGCAGGGTCAGCATTGTCTGGAGACCTGCAGCTGCTTGTGGAAGGACAAAGTGAGATAATGAACATGCCTGGATGAAACAAGTGGTACCCTGCGTGAGAGGGTTTCGATAGGAGCAACGGACAACCCATGCACTTAGTTGTACAAAGTGCACAATTTCAGCTGTTTCCTGCACACAGCCATGGTGGGAATATTGAGGTCCTCAAGCATAGTCAAGTAATTTAAATTCCAGCGTTTGAGGCACACCTGGCACGCAAATTTTGGACACTTCTTGGTCCTTCAGAAGATAAGGGTCCCAAACTTGGCAAGCGTATTCAAGGTGAGGCCTAACAATGGTGATATATCACATGTGAATGATGTCAGTATCAGCACATCTGTAGAATTGCCAGAACAGCAATCCAACTTGATTTCGGGCTTTGGAGGTACGTAATAACATTTATGTGGTTAGTCCAGGAGAGATCAGATGAAATAGAGATGCCCAGGTACTTGACACTGTCGACAATTTCCAGTAAAGACCCATTTAGTGAGAGGTAGGCAGGGGCTGGAACAGGCTGTCTCCTAGTAGAGAACACCATGGCTTTGCATTTAGAGGGGTTGAATGTCAGATATAGCCCATACCCCAAGTGCGTGAACTTCCTGTTGTAGCAGTTGGAAGTCAATGTCAGGGTTGTTACAATTACATTGAAAATGTAATCATTGCAATTACTGATTACTTTAGCAATTTTGTAATCATTACAATTATGAAAAAGTTTTCTAAAATGTAATGATTACAATTACACAATTACATGTCAATCACAGAGAGCTTAAAGAGATTAACTTTGCTCGCATCATAGCCTATTCTGAACCCTCTTGCAGTACGATCTCCAGAAAACACAAACTCTTGGTCTAGGTGGTTCAGTACTCACTTTCAAGCCGGCAGGTAACACAACACCACTGTTTGACTATCCAGCAGAGCTGCCTCCAATGCTACTGGCTTTGTACCTTGATCAATCTTGAAAAATTAAAGGGGGGTTGTTTAAAAAAACTTGCTTTGTCCCCTCATAAGCAGTAATTACCTCACATCCTGCACTAGCCTTGTTCCCATGCCCGAGAGAGGGAGGAGAAAAGAACCTGGTTTCCCATGTTTGCGCATGCGCTTAATTATCCGTAACCAAGGGTGTATCAAGATTCAAGAGGGCATGTAACTCTGCAAACAGCAAAATCCAAATCAATTCTATTTATGGAAATCACATGCTACGTACATTGTTTGTTTCGAGATCCGCGGCACGTGCAGCTCTGGCACGCTAACCGCGGTTCCTGAGCCACAGTTCCTGAAAATATCCATTCTCTAGTAAGTCAATGTAGTGCAGCGGCATAGTCAGACATAGCAAACCAATCGTTCACTTTGATAAAAGCACCAAAAATTGGTACCCAATATACTGTGAACATTTTCAGATATTGAGGCATGTGAAATTGTGCCTGCGTCAGCCGTGGTGGGCGGTTTCCAAAATGGCTACCATGCAACATTACCAAATTTGACAATGTTGTCATAAATGACTCTAATCCTTCAAGCCCTTCTACACATGAAACACAAATTTAACACCTGTCTCCGTCTCACTGAGAGAGGACTCATGCAGTGGACAGTATATACTTGAAAGAAAGAGGGAACAGGTGGGTGGGTAATTGAATAACTTTACCGTACCCAATAGTTGCCAAGTGAATCAGCTTGCAGCTGTCTCCACTGCTAGTGTTGCTAATGTTGTGAATAATTAGCTCCACCCTGGTTCACCATTGTCCCACAATTGGTCGGCCTGTCACTCCCAGTTAACTCTGTTTTTTGGCCATAATTATTCATCAATAATTGGTACCAGTTCATTGGAGGTGAGTCAGGTCAACGATGCAGTGCAGCAATGGCAGTGAGTGCTTTCCAATCACATGACTCACACGCTGCTGATCACATGACAGCTTCACTCCCCAACTATGGATATCAGGTGCACATCTGCATATCCATACCTAGTCCTTGGGTGTTTGGGTGGAAAGGTGGCCCTTCCACCATTGTCCATTGGAAGATATAGACTTTCATCAAAAGGTCACTCTATCCTGGGTGTGGCTCCCTATGAGTATGATGCATAACGTTTTGCGATAGCTACTAGTATACATACTACAACACATGCACGAAAGTCAGTGACGGGAAACATACGGTCATTTACGTACCTGAAGACAACGTAACCATCACGATGTGAAACTAACCATTGCATGTCTAGGCATTCAAGTATGCATTTTATACGCTTCTACCCAACAAATTAATGTGGAATGTGCATGGGATGCCTTGCCACAGTGCATGGTTACTGTCCTGATTCTAAAACTGCGATCTACATAATTATAGGCTGATTCCCAGTCCCAATGGCCTGGAGGGAGGGGTTGTTAATAATGCTCTCCCTCGTATATCCGAATATGTAATGGCCCTAGCCTTACTGCTCAGTAGGCCATAAATGCTACCACTGAACATAACTGATTGATTCCCTATAAGCCCAATGCACTTATTGCCAGCATGAAACTGTTCTGTCTTCTGTAAAATTCTAGGATTGGTAGTATTGTCAAGTACAGATTCAACACAAATAAACATGCAATCATGTATATAGCCAAATATCATGTTGCTGACTGGCCTCGTTCCCAGGCCTGCGCGCCGCTTTCGGTTGCACGAAAGAACGTGGAGGGCCTGGTATGTTTCCTCACATGCGTGACTTCGAGGGTAGAAAGGTGGTAGAAAGGACTTAATTGAACGTGCACCATGGGCGAACTGGGGCTCAGAACAGCAAGAAGAGCAAAGGTGCGAGGTAACTTACCACACGTATCTAGCTAGCGGGGGGCAACTGTCATGCACACCAAGCGTTGAACGTGTAGTTGGTTGAACAATACGCAAAACTTGGCTTTTTCGTTCTAAAAATTTTAGCCGCTTGTCGATTACGTGATGCCCACGTGGCGAAACATACCAGGCTCTCCCCGCTTTTCCGTACTGCAAGCGACGAAAAGCTGGGCGGGGCCTGGGAACGAGGCTAGTTGCTGACCTGTTGGCTCCAAGTTGGAAAAAACCCACAGGTGTGTGTATGTATATGAAACCCCTGACTTTGGAGACCACAAACCTCAGATCTAGGGTAGTATCATTTCAACCACTTTGAGCCTAGGCATTCATGTGTACTGCATCAGTTTTGGTAGGCCCTTGGATATTTGTGCGTGCCGATCAGCTGCCAAGTGTGTCTTGTAAGCTAAGCCATTGTTAGCTACAAGATGTGGTGGATGTTTGGGGGAAATGTTTGACGAAAATGAGAGGCAACTTGCAAGGCTACGTCATTCCAACTGCCTGACGTATAATAATTATACTCTGCAGTCTGCTGGTAACTAAGACAGAATGAACGGCAAATAAGTAAATGCACTAGTCTGTTGCTCAGCTAGTGTTACTGGTAGCACTGGTTGTTTCAGTGGTATTAACATCCATACCCTTACACTGTCTTCCTCACACAGCAGATTCCAGGGATTACTAATAATGTTCTTTCCACGCAACTATTTCTCCTGTTCCACCACCTTGCCTATCCATGCTAACTGTATGCAACCACTCTGAAATTTTCCCTTAGTAGGCACAATCCCAATGCCCCAAAAGACCAAGCCTCATGTTGATCCTTCGCATTCATCTGCAAGAGGAACTCCGCATGCCTGGCTCATCACATCACAGTTAAATTGCAGTCTGCTTGACATATATGCAACAACAGGATTATCCATGCCATATGCCATATGGTCTTATTATAATCCATTGCACTGCACCGGCAATTGCCTAAATGGCATTCACACATATTTTGCCCACAGTATATTACTCTACATGTGTACCAATTTTGGTGCTTTTTTCAAAAAGTGAACCATTAATTGGTTTGATATGCCGCTGCACTAATGAACTTCTAATCTAAACTCACTGCTGTTACCCTGGACGATGCTTACCACTGCCTTCTCCTTCGCCAGCAAACTGGAGATGGTCTTGAGTGAAGTCTATGGCACCTGCGTGCAATGGCTGCCGCATGTAGAACGGACGGGCATGTTGTTTACAGTCATCAAAACTTGGATGGCGTCCATTCATCCACTCTACGCACACGATCTAGCTCTCTAGCTAGCTCTGGCCTGCTCCGCATAAATCGGATAATTACATTCATTGACATACAAAATGTATACGGTTACATACCAATATCTAAAAATAGTATATCCGTTGGCAGCATTTGGATTTTGCTGTTTTCATTGTGAATACGAGAGTTGCTGTTTTCATTGTGAACATGAGAGTTGCATGCTGTAACTGAAACACGTATTCATGAGGGGGAGGGTGCAATTTGTAGTCTCATCAGTGTTCTGCCAGAAATCTACATCCAAATGTGCACAATGAATAATCAGACATTGAATGGCTTTGTTTACACACTACTATTGAATGTTAAGTGGGAAACCCTGCCAGCAGAGCAGCTGCTGTGGGCAGGGAACAGATTAATTAAGAAAGTGATCCAAATGGTGCACATACTTAAGTTTACCACATCCAAATGGAGATTCGATTAACCAAATGGTGCTGCACTGTCTGCACTGTCTGCTAAAGGCCTAGAGAGAACACTGAGTCTCATGGTTGAGCGTGTTACACTTCCTATTTTGTTACGCTACCTATTTTGCTACACTGGTCCTGCATGCGCAAAATGAGGGGCAACACAACTACAATTGCACTGCCACCAGCAACAGACTTACCCAATGTGACATTCACCCTGCTGGCTTCAGGTTGCCAACAGAGTCCTGCCGAAGGTTTTAGTCGTAGACTACCCAAGATGGCCATTTGAACTTGGCAAATGACTCTGGCTATCAGAGACTGAATCACCATAAGATCAGCATTGCAGTCTAGCTGGTTGGTGGGGTACTAGCACAGCAACAAAATATATTTATCCCACTGCTGTAGACTTGCTCCAGAGAGCTGTAGCTATATACAGTGGAATATGCGTATTCCACTGCCCGTATTCCACTTTTCCTGAGGGTATGAAGGTTACACCGCTCGTGTCTTCATGTAAACAATACGGAGACATAGTAGCTACACGTGCGAGTCACGCAGTACAGTGTATATTATAATATTAGTGTTGAAACTGCCAGTACTGAACCAGGTACCGGTACCAGACTCAGAGAAATCGACGTTTGTTGGAGGAGTTCTGTGCCTAGTAAGTCGTTCAAAGACGGTCCCAAAACGGCAGTGTTTAAGCAAGAATAACCAATATTAAGGATAAACACAGAGTGCTTTGTCTGTGCAAGGCCTCAAAGTAACATTTTGGGGGTTGACAGAAAGGTTTTGTTAATAACTCTAATGAGAAAATGAACTAGACCTGTACTCGGATAGAAAAAGTATTACACAAGAAACAATTCAAGGAAATTAGAGCTGTGTGCATAGCTTTGCCTCCTAAAACAGGACATAAAAGGGGGTGTGGCATCATGATTTAGTTTGCTGTAAGGGTTCTATCGTGGGTGTGACCAGGGAAATGAGGCTCTGTAAATAACCATAAGTGGTCATAATATGGTATACCTCACTTGTACTTTTAGCATGGCAAGGAAATGAAATTAACAACTTTTTCATGTTTGCAGGACTATGCTGACACATTACACCTTCCATTTCTGGAGACAAGTGCCAAGTGCAATGAGAACAAGAATGTGGACGAAGCATTTCACTCCCTGGCAAGGGAGATCCTCACCACAGTGGAGCCCAGTGCTAACAGCGGGGAGGGAGACAAAATACAGATCAGGTCTTCAAAGTCACAAGAACAGACCAAGAAAAACAAGTGGTGCTGAATGTTTATCAGTTTGTTCAGTTTTCTTTTTTTGTGTTTTTCTGTTGTATAATGCATGTTTCTCACTCTTACTTTAGTTGTTAAGACACTTCTGAAATCACTACATAACATTTGCACTCACATGACTCATGGATCAACACAGAGATGAAGGATGCTGGTGTCTGGTGACATGTCTGCAGTGTGACATGTTGCTGGCCAGTAAGACCCTCCGCCCACTAATCGCCGCAGGCCGGGAAGGCTCTGGTTTGTGTGCATCTCGTTCTCAGTTTATGTACTGAGTGCGCTGGTAGAACTCCACATTTGAAATGAGGTTAGGAGAAGGCTGCAAAATGTGCATGCGTGCACATGCATATGCATGTGCATTGTATAATGTCTAATCTGGAGGCCGAGAGAGTGGGTAGCTATAGGCAATGGAACTTTTCTGTTCTGTTCTTTCTGGCTACCTATAGACATTGGATCGGCCAGGGACCCGGGGATCCGAGAACAAGGGGACCTGAGAAACGAGGACCCAAGGGCCTGGAAACCAATTGGTCATAAGTGAGCGTCCAATTGGCGATCGAGTGGGGGATGGCCAGTACGTAGCATCATATGCGTAGTGGTTATTTTTAGGGAGCAAACAAATTGTCCACTGCCGTAAGGTGGTGTCACTGGGGTCGTTAGGGTTCTTCTCCTTAACCTGTAATTGCCCTATCCTTGCTCCAAGCCTAGAATATAGCTATGGGTAGGTATTTACCAGCTAACAGCTGGAAATGGAAAGCATATAGTGGTCCAGTTATCAGTTCACGAACTGTCAGCATGCATGGGAACAGAAACTGGTCAATTGCATGTCACCACTGCAGACCCAGAAATGGGCAGACTTACTGTGCACACACTTCGAATCTTTTGCATCACAGCAAAAACAGTCCAGTAATACGGATCCAACGGTAATGCCGTATAGTCGCGAAGGACGGTGGACAGACGGAGTCAGACGGACGCAAACCTACACGGCGTCCGTCTTCGCAGTCCGTGAGCGATGAATAATTGTCTGTAATATCAATGCACGTTATTCATTACTTGAACGGTACTTTTACTGTGTCCGTTTTTCTGATTTGCATTCAACGGTGCCATGCACGGTATCCGTTCCATTTTCACATGATGAATTTATTATTCGGCATGCAATGGACCTTCTGCATGTTCAGAGACTGCGCACCAGCTGTTGATACTGAAAATGCAGGCGGTACCGGTGTAACACGAAGCCGAGGAGGCCTGCATGGAGTCGATAGGACAGCTGCAGCAAACTGATAGGAGGGCGGGGCTGGAGGACACACACTCAAAGCCACGACTTTTATCTCACAGTACACCAAGGGTACTGTGTACTGCCGAAACTGTGAGTAAAGGATGTGGATTTCTTCTGTAACAATTTACGATACACATGTAGAAGAACCCCGCACAAAAGCACAAAATTTGGTTATAATAATGACTACCACAGCCGAAGGTTCATGGCTTTGAATTAAGGCTACTCTGGTTCTTCATGCTTCCCTTCATCTTCTGTCTTTTCAAGCTCTTTCATTCAGTTCTTCAAATCCGGGTACTTATTGATTGTGGTCTTCTGGTTTGCTACAGAAAAGGGGTAAGTAATGCACCATAACACACACACACAAAATGCACCACACCATATAATACTTGCACAGGACAAAGTCGCTGGTCCGGACCATACACAAACATAATTCCCTGGAATCCCTGCCTACAAGACTCGCACAGGCGGTCAGGGACACACTACCCTGCCTACAAGACTCGCACAGGGGGCAAAGTCGCCGGTCAGGGACACACACATACTATCCTGCCTACAAGACTCGCACAGGGCAAAGTCGCCGGTCAGGGACACACACATACTACCCTGCCTACAAGACTTGCACAGGGCAAAGTCGCCGGTCAGGGACACACACATACTACCCTGCCTACAAGACTCGCACAGGGCAAAGTCGCCGGTCATGGACACACACATACTACCCTGCCTACAAGACTCACACAGGGCAAAGTCGCCGGTCAGGGACACACACATACTACCCTGCCTACAAGACTCGCACAGGGCAAAGTCGCCGGTCAGGGACACACACATACTACCCTGCCTACAAGACTCGCACAGGGCAAAGTCGCCAGTCAGGGACACACACATACTACCCTGCCTACAAGACTCGCACAGGGCAAAGTCGCCGGTCAGGGACACACACATACTACCCTGCCTACAAGACTCGCACAGGGCAAAGTCGCCGGTCAGGGACACAATACTACCCTGCCTACAAGACTCGCACAGGGCAAAGTCGCCGGTCAGGGACACACACATACTACCCTGCCTACAAGACTTGCACAGGGCAAAGTCGCCGGTCAGGGACACACACATACTACCCTGCCTACAAGACTCGCACAGGGCAAAGTCGCCGGTCAGGGACACACACATACTACCCTGCCTACAAGACTCGCACAGGGCAAAGTCGCCGGTCAGGGACACACACATACTACCCTGCCTACAAGACTCACACAGGGCAAAGTCGCCGGTCAGGGTGTACACACATACAACCTCCCTGAATCACCTCCCTTACCTTTCACCCTTTAACACTAGAAATAGGTGTGCTCTGATCAAGAGAGATCGCATTCGCTTGGCCAATCGGTGGAAGTTCCAAGCTCCAGCACTCGTACTAGCTACATTCTCTATGAACAAAAATATAGTTCATTAAAACATAGCTATCCAGTTTCATAGTCATTAGATTAGTGAAAATTCTTACTAGTATTCAGAATCACCAGACTTCACGGAACTGGAGTATCTCATTCTGTGAAACAGAGAGGGCGCCTTTCACCTGTGGACTTCGCCATTTTACTGTAATACCTGCGCGCATGCGCATGATCTACTTAACCACAGATATTTTGGCGGACTAAATTTGAAAAAGTATGGCTGGGTCCTTGTTTCTGTCTCGACTCTAAAGGGGAATGGACTCCCGGTACTTGTTTTCTGTTGGCTCAAGCTCGCTACTGGACAGTATGTGAGTTCATTCCTGTAATTTTACAGCCATCACGCCATAACAGGCGCCAGTGTGGCTAGCTGAAGTGAGTTGTGTCTCGAGTTGTATTTTTTTTCAGGCCCCTAGTAGCCCATTGCCTCTGTGAGTGTCTTTGTCTTGTGTGTTGGGTTTTGGGTCGATTGCTATAGCCAATAGTCATCAGGATGTCCCTTCTTTCAGCAGCAACTTCTCACAGATTTACTGCAAGTGGCAAAAGCAATGCCGGACGTCTCTAGTAGCAGGCTACAAGGTATTTCTTGTGCAAGTTGTTTCGTGATGCATTACTAATACCATAATAATTGGCCCATGCAGTTATCCCTTCGAGAATGTCTGTACCTCTGTCATGAAAGAACAGCATTTTGAATGAGGTAAGACTCCGTGCATCTGAATTTGAATGTATGATTGCGCTTTATTCAGCTTCATCTTTCCCCTGTTTATAGGATTGCTGCAACACGATTGTCATGATGAGACCTCATTTTACAATGTAAGATAGTTGCTACGTTACTACTCACATGAGTGCCATGCAGCTACCATCAATCTTAATTGCTGTGTGAGCACTTGATCAATCTGTACGTGGGCACAATCTGCATGAAGTACCTTCTCTCTAGCAACCCTCTGTATCACTACTTGCATGATAAATCATTCCAGGCCCAGCTGCTGAATTGGTTATTCATGCATATCTCCTTCCTTCCATTCAGACTCGGGCAAGTTCTCTGCACAACTGCAATTGTCTGCCAATTCATCATCACAGCTCTACAGTGACCACTGGACCAAAAGTACGCTAGTTGTAGAGACTGGACAGTTGAACAAATCACCGAGGTCTGACTGTAGCTATACTAATAGTGTTTTCTTGCCTGTTCATCCAGCTGCCTGCATATTATGCTGTCACAACTGTATTTTTGTTGTCTTTCAGTATGCTTTGATTGTTGTACTTCGAAATTTCAATTTCCAATGGCAATTTACATCCTGGGGAGGTGGGGCAACCTAAATTAATACGATCGCATAACGGGGTCCGTGTTAGCGGCTCTCACGGTGCTCCGGCTGAGTCCGTGTGTACGGCTCTCACGGTGTTTCTGACGGGGTCCGTACTGCTCAGACGGTACACACACGGGCTTGGACGGTCTGTAGTACGGACTTCGACGGTGTACCATACGGTGCCGTTTGTTAAGTCCGTCTACGCGGGTCCCATTACGGAGTTAGACGGCAATTGCAACGTCCGCTTGGAAGACGGAGTAGCCGTCCTGGTACCGTTAGCGCGGATTAAACGGACCGAAACGGTATCCGTTCTGTTGGACTGTTTTTGCTGTGCATGTTCCATGCATCCTGCAGGTCTACAGCTGCAATTTGGTACAGTTTTGACAACATGCAGGTGCATGTTCCTGTCAGTGTTGTTTTAGTTAAATATAGCTTGCTACCTCCCTACTTGGTCCATTGGAATACATACCAAAGGGTGATCAAACTGAGCAGGATTTTGGCTCCTAAAAGGAGCCAGTGTCAAAATGATAGCATTCAAATTAAAGGAGCAGTGTTCTCTTAAAAGTGCATTGGTCCAGGTGGACCAGAGGGTAGTCATGTCGCTCGGGAGGGAGGCTGCAGGATGCCTGGATCTGCTTCACGGTCTTTGTGTTCTTGACATCCAGTAGCAGAGCAATGGGGCACGTACAGCTGTGCTACGGCAGACTTTATTAACATTTCAGGTTCCAGACATAGGACACAATGGTACCCCGTGGTACGTGTGTGTGTGTGTGTGTGTGTTTATTTATTTTGGTGTGTGGTGTGGGTGTAGTGTAGGTGGGTGTGTACATGTGTGTGTGTGTGTGTGTGTGTGTGTTTATTTATTTTGGTGTGTGGTGTGGGTGTAGTGTAGGTGGGTGTGTACATGTGTGAGTGTTGCGTGTGCATATGGGGGAATTCAAGTTTCTTGTGTCCTTGCCACGTGCTGGGCGTGCTGTACGGTTGACTTCATCATGATGCCATCAGAGGTTGTTAGGGATTTGATTACGTCACCGTTTTTATGTTGAAGGGTGTCTGCTGGCTCTGTGGAACGAAGAAGGAGGGATGGAGAGGGAGGGGCAGGGACAGAGATGGAGTGAGGGAGAGGATGGGTCGAGGGATATATCAATGATATGCAAATTCAGGTTACATCGGAGAGCTATAATCCACACTTCCTAGTACATATCGTGCAGGTCCTCATCACACATACATCTCCCATCACACCCCTCACTACACCCCTTACCACACCTCACCACACCACACCTCACCCTCTCTCTCCTGTACCTCTCCTGCAGTATGAAACGTGATGTCTTCGAATCATTTTCAACTCCAAACATCCACTTCCAGGGCTCCTAGCAACACCACCGGACGCGGCACTGTCACTGCAGGGGGGAGGGAGTTGCAGGGAGGGTGAGGGAAGGGGTTGGGGGGGGATAAGAGTTACACCATGCAGATGTATCAGATAATGTGGTTTAGCGTGGCAACATACTGCACATTGTGTTGTACCATTGTCATGGCAACATGGAGATACATGTACTGTATGTGGCTTCAATCGGACTTATAAGCAACGAATAATGCTGACGCCTGACCTTTAATGATGCTGATGGGCTCATAAAGGTCGAATGCACTAGCTGCCGGGATCTTTTGCAATTTCTGCTCTTCCAGAGTGTGGGCACCATTGTGCCGCTTGTCCTGTGTACGTGTGTGCGTACATGTGTGTATGTGTGTGCAAGTACATGCTTATGGATAATACATGTTCCATAAGCCAGCGCATTTCTCGTGTGATTGTTAGGGCAGAACATTTTAGCCACTCACTGAAGCTCTGAAGGAATCGTGGTAGTGACAGGACATGGCCTCCATCATCTCAGTTGGCACAGTCACCATGGCAAACATTGATAATGAATATCCACATACCCTCACTCCCATCCATTCTCCCAACATACTCTCACACTCAGAACCCCCCACACTTCCCACTCACACTCACAACCCTTTCACACTCACCCCCACACTCCTCCTTCACCTGAGGGATAGCGGCACCATGCAGTCCCATCTCCCTGATCTCCCCCTTGCGGCACCATGCAGTCCCATCTCCCTGATCTCCCTGATCTGACCCAGGGGAAGAGTGTCTACCACGTGGAATATGTGCACTTTCTCAAAAGTGAGTTCATTGCGAACTGACTTTTTCTGGTGAGGAAACTTTGTCCTGTGTGTACGTTGTGCATATGCGAGTGTGTGCGTATGATGTACATGCACATGTGTACGGGTATGTGTGTGTGTATGTGTGTGTCAAAGTCATGTATGTACAGTAGTGTCCCGCTAATACGCCCCCTTCGAAAATACGCCCTCCCCCTCTTATTCGCCCAAGTTCCTGCACAGGGTAGTTGGACTCGTTATAACGCCCCCTGGTGAGCGTCTTCTACCTACACTTGCGCAACTTTGCAGATCGTCTCTCATGCAGATCGAGTAGTCACCGTTGACGCTGACGGTACAAGTCACCTCGCTGCCACTCTTCCGCAGGAAATACCAGGTGGTTCATGACCAACCGTAGTATTGCTGCTCTTGACGATGGCCACAGCGAAGGCGTCGTGAATGTTATGGCCCTCAAGTTGAAGTGGCAGCTCTTCTCGCCGATGTAGGGAGACCGTGCATGATGACCACAAACAGTACTGGCGGTCGTTTGTACTTTTGTAACTATGACCTTGGCAGTGTCATAAACATAGCAAAAGTTTTTGAGGGGGCGTATATTCAAGACTAATTGCGTACTCGAAAATACGCCCCCTCCCCTCTTTGGGCTGGATGTACATGTAGTGTACAAAAAGGGGGCGTATTAACGGGACACTACGGTTAGTGTATGTGTAAGCACAAGTATGTACAATTCACGACTTTGTAAATCATAATGTACTCACCTCACATAGAAATTGTTTCTTGCATTTGCTGAAGGCTGTCTCGAGTACGCTGCATGTTGTGGAGATGAACAGAGCTAACATACAGTAATCCTCAGGATATTCACCTGACATGCTAGAGGTCATCATGTGACATTCTTTGGACCACACAAAACCCTCTTCCCAGACAGAAGGATTCTAGAACCTAGGTATACCATTTGGAAGCAGTGTAGAACTCTAGAAAGTAATTACCACACAACTAGCCACTCTTCTACAATGTGTGATGTCAATACTCTGATCTGGATCCTAATACCGCATGCACATTCGCAACATGTTGGACAGACAGTTAGAGTCCAGAGAGCCTGACATCAAAGGTAATTAAGTAATGTCGCAAGTTAAGGCAATTTGCACATGTTCAAGAGTCGCTGAGGAAGGACAAATTGCATGCACGAAGTTGCTATGAGGGCACTTCCTAACTATTGAAATCGATGGAGGAATATTTTCTGCACTTTGTGGGTTTCTCAACACCTTTGCAGGCATTGTGCAGGTGCAAATTGATCAGCCACTGCATTAGGCGGATTTGCAGCTGCTTAGATAGATAGATTGATAGATAGATAAAGTTTAATTTTCGACAGGAATGTTTCATCAGCCAGTGGCTGGTCTACCTGAGAGTCCTGCTTCACCTAGCCTTGCACAAGTGGCTTGAGTGATTGAGTTTACAATTCCTGCAAATGGATCTGGATGCAACATGACCATAATATGACATCACAATGGTTGTCACATGACGGTCACATGCCATGTTGTGGTGCAGGGATAGAATGCACTGCTCCCCAGTGTGTGCATGTGTACAAGTGGAGGATCTCCACCACATCTGCGTAGGTCAAGTTGTCCACTGGTTTGTTCCCAATCTGAGAGAAGGGAGGAACATGCACAAGAATCAAGAGTTTGATTTGCTGGATCACTTTAATCCATGAAGCTGAAAACACTAACATCTAGAGCAGCTGATTCAAGAGGTACACTTGTGCAGACCCCCAGCATAGCTGACGATTGAGGCCTGGGATTGACTGAAAGGTACATCCTGTGCGGCGGGTGACTCCAAAGTAATCACCACAGTACGGTACTCCTAAATTACGATTGCTGATCCATCATACAGTCACAGATATCGTTATATACATACGGTT
Organism: Axinella damicornis; assembly: GCA_963931865.1. Classification (NCBI taxonomy): domain Eukaryota; kingdom Metazoa; phylum Porifera; class Demospongiae; order Axinellida; family Axinellidae; genus Axinella; species Axinella damicornis. The sequence continues at coordinate 5,719,500 of OZ007511.1, read as the reverse complement.
AATCTTCAGACTGATCACTACCTCATCATTGTGGCCGACCTGAGAGAGGGACAAAAGGAGGAAAAGGGAGGAATAAGGAGAGGGGGAGGAAGAAAAGGTGGTGGAAAGAAGACGATTCAAACAGTTCGCTTCTCTATTACAATATCAATTAAAATGGCATCGTACTCTGTCTCCCCCTCTCCCTTCCCTGCCACACTCATATCATCCATGGATCGAGAAATTTTCCTCTGTTTCTCTTGGCGGTTGTGGTAAATCACTTTGTTCCAGCGCTGTAGTCACTTGACTACATTTGCACCACCGCGGAGGAGTGGGGGGCTGGTGATTGACATCCAGTGAGAAAAGGTGGTGGAGAGGAGGGAGGGAGGGAGGGAGGGAGGGAAGGAGGAGAGAGGGAGGGAGGGAGGGAGGGAAGGAGGAGAGAGGGAGGGAGGTATAGGGAGGTAGGGAGAGAGGGAGTGATGGAGGGAGGGAGGTTGGGAGGGGGGAAGGGAGAGGGGGAGAAAAGGAGAGGGACAGTACACTTATAAGACAATCAGTTGCACACACAGATTCCATGTACCATTCTTGCGACAGCTGTCCTCCCTCTGCCCTCTCCCCTCCCCTCCCTGTTCGTGTTCCTGGAGGATGCTGGTAGGCCGACTGAGGATGGTGGTACCCTCATATCGTGTAATGCTGTCAGGTATGAAAGAGTCACAGTGGTGATCTTGGCCGATAGAGGCTGTTCGTGTGTGTGTGTGAGTTGTGTGTGTGCGAGTGTGTTGTGCATGTGAATGTGTGTGTGTGTGAGAGAGTGTGCGAGTGTGTGTAAGTGCGAGTGTGAGGGTGCGTGCGCATGTATTTTGTGTCGAGCTGCAATCAGAGTCTGTTCAAGAAGTGACAGCAAAACCTGAGGCTTCATCCTGAAAGTGAGTTTGCCTGACAGGTTGCACTTAGACCAGGAGTGCTGATGCCACTTGTTTATTCTTATTTGGGCCGAGCTGTAAGGTATCCGCAGAGCTGGTGGATGCAATTGTATAATCTGAAGTGTCCACCACGTGAGAGCAGAGCTGGTGGATGCAATTGTAGTTTGAAGTGTCCACAAGTTGAGAGCAGAGCTGGTGGATGCAATCATAGTCTGAAGTGTCCACCATGTGAGCGCAGAGCTGGTGGATACAATCGTGGTCTGAAGTGTCCACCATGCATGTGAGAGCAGAGCTGGTGGATGCAATCGTAGTCTGAACTGTCCACAAGTTGAGAGCAGAGCTGGTGGATGCAATTGTAGTCTGAAGTGTCCACCACGTGAGAGCAGAGCTGGTTGGATGCAATCGTAGTCTGAAGTGTCCTCAAGTTGAGAGCACAGCTGGTGGATGCAATCGTAGTCTGAAGTGTCCACCAAGACCCGAGGATGCCAATCTATCTCGGGAAGCGTATTCGGTTTATTAACGTTTTCTTTACCTGTTGGGCTAGTGATGAGTCCGCTGCTATCTGATTGATTGGAAACAGCCGAGATGCGGTTGCTCGAGATGCGGTTGCTTGGGTACAGGCCGGATCTCCGCTCCTCTCCATCCCTGCTCTCGAAAGGTAGATGTTCCGTCCCACTGTCCTGTAGTAATGGAGGAGTACACTGTTGTGCACATGTAGTATACTGTAGTGTGCATGCAGTATACTAACGTGCACTACATATAGCAGAGTATACTGTAGTTTGACTCAATGCCACCACGGTCCTCCCCACTGGTCTGGCCGTCATGTGACTTTTCACTCTATACTGGTGATGCTGGACACATGCAAGGAAGAGGAGGAGGTGGTGATTCGTAAATCAACGTACATAGGCTACACACTAGTCTCGAAACCAGGTCTGGTTCCGAGACTAGCAAAATCCGGGACACTCCACTAGCAACAAGTCGCATGCGCACTTTCAAAGTGGGTGGGGCTGGACCCAAAATTGGAAAAGAGAATTTGATGCGATCAAAAAAGCCGCTAGTTTGAACGAAGCACTGCCAAGTGTGTTCCACTTGTCTCCTGCATCAAACGCGTCATCAACGACTGGAAGACTAAAATGGCTGAAGCTCCCGCGCCAAAAGTAATATTTGAACGAACCACACCCACTTGTTTGACCTCAATTATGTTGTTGCGGTACTAACAGTCTGTGTCTCCCCCCAGGACTCATGCGGAGACTCTGGAGCTGCTAGAGAAGCAGCTGCAGTGTGCCATCTGCTTGGAGACCTACCGCAACCCCAAGGCCCTTGCCTGCCTCCACGTGTACTGCCGAGAGTGCATCCAACAGCTGCTACTGGGACAGCAGAGAGGTGGAATGTCCCCAGTGCCGCACAGCGTCGGCCCCGTGGCTGGGAACGATGCCAGCTCTCTTCCAACGATGTTCCTCATCAACGGCCTCATTGAGGTCATTGAGGCTGCAACGATGCCCACCCGAAAATATTCGCAGGCCGTGAGACACTTCCAATCTCCAAAATGTGGCAGGGGGCACTGACCAACTCCGGACAAAGAAATCCCCCACCTCGACCTGCCAGAAACACGACAGAGAGCTGCTGAAGCTCTACTGTTTGGAGTGCAAGCACCTCATTTGCCGTGACTGCATGTACCATGGTGGACCACGCTGGTAACAGGTAAGGGTGGGCAGCCAAGTGGTTGAAGTGTTGGACTGTAGGCCTAGAGGTCGGCTTTTGTTAGGCACCACTGACCTCTCAGGGGTAACAACTTTTGTTACTATCAGCAGCCTTAAAAATATCACAACGCTGTGATCACAATGTCATCAATGACTGTAACAGTTTTGCTATATAATCGATGGGAACGAGGCTGGTATGTAGTACTGTGCATGACAATCGTCTCGTTACCGCCCAACCCTATCCACAGGTATGATTTCGTGAAGGATGTGACCACTGTGTTCCGAGAGGACTCGAGGCTCTGGCTAGCCTGTTGCCAATCAGAGACACCCATGCTACCATCACCACGGCAGTGGCAAGGGTGGAGGACACCAAGAAAGACATCACCGACCAGGGGGCAGACATTGCTACGACAATCCTTCGACCAGCTGAAAGCCATTCTTGAGGATCACAAGCAGGTTCTGCTGCAGCAGGTGCGGGAGGTGGAGGGGAAGAAGGTGGGTACTCTCGACAGACAGGATGAAGACCTCCAACTGGCCCTAGCCACCCTCGATAGCCTCGTGGGGTTCGTAGAGGAGACATAGGAGAACGCAAGTGACGAGGAGTTTATCTCCATGAAGCAGCAGATGACCAGCTGAGTCCAGGAAGTTGCCAGGAAGTACCAGGACGTGGAGTTGAGTCCAAAAGAATCAGCCGACATGTTTGTAGCAGTTCCTCCTCTCACCAGTCTGGAAGAGCTCTGCAAGAATAGTTGTGATTGTGTAGCTAAAGTTGATGGTCCTGGTCTCATATCGGCCGCCACCAAGCAGGTTGCCAAGTTCACAGTACACACTCTCGACACCCACGGCCAGTCCTCTCCTACCCAGCAGCATGTCTCTGCCGAGCTGAAGTCCCTGGCGGATGACTCAGTCTTCCAGACCAGTCGTGACCCAGACCCCCTTCCGTGTATTGTTCATCACCCTCCCACTCAGCTGGGCACTCCAGTGAGGATCATTGATGGAATGAAATCCCCCTGGTATAATTATACCGTAGAGCCCACAGCATTTTATGGTATACAACACACTGCCATGGCATTGCCACAGATGACGGTGACGATAGTGTGTACAATGATATATAACAAGTGATCATGATGATCACTACCTGCAAAAGTTCAACAGACGTGGTAAGCTTACATTGAAGTCAATTGGGAAAGAGGGGAGAATTATCGGACGATGGCGACTTTCATTATCCATGCACTGGGTGTCAGATACCGTAACCACCAAGTGTATGTGTGTGATTGTGTCAATGCCAGAGTACAAGTTTTTCACTCAAACTTAACAAACGTTTGGCACCTATGGTGATGGTCCAGGTCCAATTACCATAGACTTTGACTCGGGACAGTTTGTCCACTCCTTTGGAAGGGAGGAAGTGGCAGAGGTGAACTGAATCACCCTTGGGATATAGTCACAGACAAAGATGGGTTTGTGTCTGTATGTGAATAATCGCATACAAGTTTTTAGGTTGTAGTGATAAAATGATAAAAGTGTATAGTGTAAACCCATTTGTAAATGTTGAGCTTATTTTCTATCTAGCTAATTTGTGATTGTTGTGACACAACGACAGTACTAGTCATGAAATTAATATTTTGCCCAGTAAAATATTTTCCCCAGTAAAATAAGCCTGTGCCCAAATACCACTGCTGTGTGTGTAGTGGCTCGACCTGATCTGTGACCAAAACTTGTGACTATCACCAGGCCGTGTCTCACTCCAGTGGTACACAGCTGCTCTTGCATCATCTAGACTCACAGTAGATTGTGCAATAGAGATATCATGCCAAGAGCTAGGTGAACACTTCAGGATCCAAATTTAATGCTGCGATTCCAACAGATGAACTGGATTCAAGATTCTGCATGTACATATAGATGTATGTCAGCATACTTTTACACCACTGCATGCAAACTGATATTGGTTAGCAGAATGTCCGGCAAAACAATCTTAACGACGGATTAAGAAAGCATAAAGATCTGAGGGACAAAGACTGAACTGTACAAACATCCACTGTCTACAGTGCGTCCTCACCTAGAGTCAGGGATCCCCACTTCAAGAAGCTCGGACATTTAAGATTAAAGGTTTGCCTCAAAGACTGGAACAGCAGCTATACAATCTACATGTACTCATCCTTGCAAACATTTTAATTGATGGCATCAGATCATTACTATAGACTCAACAAAAGAATATCATGCTAAAATCAGCAACCATGCATACTTGAGATTCCTCTTATCATGTATACTCACTGACATGATGAAAGTACACATTGATCAGCTGACTTTAACTGAATATAGGTGTTGGCACTAATAAAAACAGTGGAGTCAGATTGCATCCCTTAGCCTTCCAGAGCTTCTGTGAGAGCTATAGGTATGAATGACGTGTAGTCATAAAACGTGATGTTCATGCTAGTCTCAGTACCAGACTCCCATACCCAAAGGAGAGGGGGAGGGGGAGTCTGGTATAGTTGCATACACAGCAATTTGCAGCCCAGGGAATTTCAGTGGCATGAATCTGATTGGTTGATTGCTATGTAATTGCAACGTAGCACTTCACAGGTAGCTAAGTGTGAAGGCAGTGATATACTCAATTTTTCATCTAGCACCCCCCTTCAGAGCCTCCATATCACCCTTAATTGGCACTTAGGAATCCTCAAGCAAGCTGTAGCCATAGTGGCTTTCTGTACACAACCAAGGGCGCATCGACATGACTGTATACCAGACTCCCCCTCCCCCTTTGAGTATGGGAGTCTGGTACTGAGACTATGTTCATGCATGCTATATTTGACCATCATGCGTGTCTGAGTATGTGTGGTATACTTAACACATCCCAACTGGCTAAGATATAAACAAATCAGTAGCATGACGTGTACATAGGGTGCACCGCTGGATCAGCAGAGCTGTTGTTTGATGTGGCAAGGCTAAGATATTAATCCACCGCTGGGAACGGAATGTGATTAGTCAGTAAGCTCCCTTTCAACCCAGTGATGTGGTAGCCTCATTCCCAGGCCTTCTACACCTCCGTTTGTGATCGCTAGCTTGCAGTACCCGGTATGCAAAAAAGCAAAACTGCTGAGGGATAGCCGCGATACAAGGGGTGAAACTCCAAATAGTGCCGTCTTTTTGCTCCACGGGAAGATTGCGTCATGGCTAGGCATTTTCACATTTGTCACTGGGCAGCCCTTTAGCTGGTTGAAAACAATCAGAGTCTATCTCCAAGGCTGCTGGGTCTTGAGCTTCTGAGCTTTGTGATACGGTCGTGCCACGTATCACGTGAGAAGATTCCCCAGGCCTTCCCCTCCATTTTTTGCATACTGCAAGCGATCAAAAACTGGAGGTGTAGAAAGCCTGGGAATGAGCCTAGTGATGTGGTACTTCTTAGACAGCACAATACAACAGGGAGATGTCAGTTTCGTACATGCATGATTGTACCTTGCTGGAACTTCAGTACTTAACAGCTATTACCTTCATAAACTCTTTGATATTCCAGCCTCAAGTAGAGGATGGACAACATGTGGAAGGTGATACTTAGGCCTCCGAGAATAGCTCCTTCCCTCAAGCTCCAGGTTCTTGATATGTACACCCCGACCTACACAAATAACATTTTTGTGTTGCATAATTATAACAACAAAAATTGTGCGCAGAGATATGTGGAGAAAAGGGGCCTCAAATGTGCATTTTGAAATGTATTGAAAAAACAATGATGTCATCGTGCACTCTTGACAGCTAAGAGTTACCCTCATATCATATATATAGGTGATATTAGTACATCGCATATCTAGGATTTCATGACAAAAACCTCAAGCCACAAAGGTAGCAGCATACAAGTGTACAGAACTCATCAACAGGACTCAACTATATAGCAGTGTATAGAGCATTCAATACTCCAAACTTTTCTTCTTCAACAGACTTCAAGGAACAAGACACTAGTCTATACCTTCATGCAGCATGAGCGTACAGAACTACATGACAACTAGTGCTAACTATGTAGACCATGTGTACTGCCTTTCCACTATTAATTTAGATCATGTATACTGTTGCTGAAATACATGTCTTTGCATACGGCGGAGCATTTGAGCTGTACATCGATCAACCTGTCCACCTTTGATAGTATGGCTTCCCATGAGACAACACATGATAACACGTTTAAACCACTCAATCCCTATATTGAGCCAGGTATACCGTAGTCTCTCGAAAATACGCCCACCCTCGAAAATACGCCCACCCCCCCTTTTTCGCGACAAGTTGCTGCAAAGGGTCATTTATTACTCGAAAGTACGCCCACCCTATTAGATCGAACAGGAAAGCACTTGAATAGCTCCGAAAGAAGTACTGTCAAAGAGGTGGGACTAAGAAATGAAGGCTGGCAATCGCGGTACTAATTACAATGAATTTCATTATGTTGTATCACATTGCATAATCAGCTGTGCACGAGTGCATGACATGAGACTGTGCACGCGCTGTGCTTTGCATGTTTGTGTCTTTGCGTGTGCAATCGCCTGGCGTAGCACTAGCAGACTACGGATTTTTCGGAAGCAGCAAGTCCCGAAGATGGTCTGCGCGCTCCACGTCATTCAAGCACTCCTGCTGTGTCTTGTTTCCTGTTCCTGCAGCTACTCACACGAAGAGATTGTTCCTGCTCGAGCTCACCAAGAAACTCCGGAAGTAGTAGCTGTAGTAAAGCCTTGATAGAATGACTGTTGCAGTATGGCTCTCGTATATTTGCATGTTATTTGCATGTACTTGGGTGGGCCTACTTTCAAGTAGGGATGGGCCTACTTTCGAGTCAAGGGTGGGCCTATTTTCGGGAGAGGGGTCCTCGAAAATACGCCCACCCCCTTCTTTGAGCAGATTCTAAATTCATCGCCCATGGGCGTATTTTCGAGAGACTATGGTAATGGTTTTCAGCACCCAACGTCGACGCGTCACACCCGTAATCCTGCATGCCTTCATAACTGTAACCTTAAATGTTCTATTGCTCTGGAGCACTAGCGAGAGAAGTAATTTTGATAATGGCATTCCAATTCTGAGCTATTGTTTGCTTTGCACATGTGTATATATGTACATCATATATACATAAGTGTGCGCATCTTAATCACGCTATATAGTATAGCATCCGTGTATTGTAGTGCATCGGCACGTGGAATAGCTGCAGTGCAGGGGCGACGATCGCATAAGGTGGCTGCTCACATGCACAGTGGAAAACAAAGTGTTAATGCATCAAACTTCTTCCCAGGCTTCAGCGGTGACAGCATCGTATGTACATCTACCTTGGCGTTTGGGGACTCGCACATCATTGAACGCAAGTCCATTTCTGGAGACAGCTCAAAGACAAAACTTCACAACTCCTCCAAAATGTAGCAAGGCAGGCAATGTAGCAAGGCAGGCGCCGCACTGCATGTGCATGTGCGCACTATTATACAAGGATTCTTTCTGAGTGAACTTAGACCTAGTAGGTAGTCCTTATCTGACTCTTCTAGTGTATAGAGTAAGCGACTGATTATCGGACGACATGTAAAATCGGACGCGCTAGCGCCGAACGAGTATATTACCGGAAGTGGGCGGGACCTTCAGTCGACACTACAGACCCATCGCACACTGAGTTGAAAGTTTGGTGGTTCTCTGTTGCTTGGTTCTGGAACTACAGCCAGCCAAAGTTAGATCCGAAACGATGTATGATCGGACAAAATTGATGTATTATCGAATGACGCTCCCTGCTTTTTCTCTGAAGGAACTTTCTCTGAGATTTTTACATTTTCGGGAAGCCTCATGATCCCTCTGCCGCAGGCTCACTTTTTGTCACCGTGGCTGATTCGAGTGCTGGAGAATATCACCGAATGTTGACCATGGTCTCCGTGTCTAATATCGGACGCTGAAATTTCGTCGTAGTTTGGCGATGACACTCTCAGGTACACTATAGTGCTGCAATATGGATATCATTGGAATGTGCAGGTCCTCAGCAACAAAATGGTATAAGTCCCGTGTTTATACGTTGCACCGTTCCTGAGATATAGTCGTTTACCCCAGAACTCTCCAGAAATACTGTCGTTGCTATCTTGGACCGCCCATACAGGAGCAAACTGGGGAAAGCAGCTGTATCTCAGGTACGGTGCAACGTATAAACACGGGATTTGCGCCATTACGTTGCTGAGGACCTGCACTTTCCAATGGTATCCGTACTGCAACACTGGAGTGTACCTGTGAGTGTCTACGCCAAAATACGACGAAATTTCAGCGTCCGATATTAGACACGGAGACCCTGGTCAACATTCGGTGATATTCTCTAGCACTCGAATCAGCCACGGTGACAAAAAGTGAGCCTGCGGCAGAGGGATCATGAGGCTTCCCGAAAATGTAAAAATCTCAGAGAAAGTTCCTTCAGAGAAAAGGCAGGGAGCGTCATCCGATAATACATCAATTTTGTCCGATCATACATTGTTTCGGATCTAGATTTGGCTGGCTGTAGCTCCAGAACCAAGCAACATAGAACCACCAAACTTTCAACTCAAACTGCGATGGGTCTGTAGTATCGACTGAAGGTCCCGCCCACTTCCGGTAATATACTCGTTCGGCGCTAGCGCGTCCGATTTTACATGTCGTCCGATAATCAGTTGCTTACTCTACTTACCATTCTCATGGCAGAGAATCCCCCCAATATTAGCCACAAGGGATAGAATACTGTAGGACTGCCGTAGTGGTCAAATGTTGTGCTGAGCAGCAGTACACCACAGTGACCACTTAGAGAATAGCCCTGGGGATGAAGGTACACATGCAATATGATGCAAGCAAATATCAGATTTTGATACAAGCAGTTGTACTGCAGTCGCGCATTATTAAGTGCACGCTATATCACCACAGGAACAATACGTAAGACAGTATTCTTTTGTATGGTAGTGTATTTATGAGGGGCAACCGCACTCCTGGTAGCCGTTGCAACCCTGGTTGCGACTCGCCGTAGCACAAGCTAAGTATTGCAGTTCATTCCCATTAACGCACATGCCACGTGGCAACCACACTCAGTCGATCGCTAGCAATGGCGGCCAAAGGGAAGACAAGAAATTATTACAGCGCTCACAACTTCGCCAGCACGGTGAGTTTTGGCACGTAAGCGTCAGTGAACGACAGCAAACCGTGTGGTCAGAGTCTTTGTGGGTGATTCGTGAGAGCTGTACTGGCAACGAAAGTTGAAGTGAGCGCTCGAGCAATGGTGGCTGACAGCACGACAAAAGCGCTTTTTGTATCTCCACCACCAAGGTGAGTTTCAGGACCAAAATTGTATGGTAAGGACAGTGCATGATAGTGATCACAACGGTGTAGTCAGAATCTTTGCAGGCCATTCCTAAGGAGTCAAACGTTAACTATTTAGTCATTACCGTAGTGTCCCGTTAATACGCCCTCCTATTTTGTACACTACATCTAGCCCAAAGAGGGGAGGGGGCGTATTTTCGAGTACGCAATTAGTCTCGATTATACGCCCCCTCAAAACGTTTCGCTACGTTTATGACACTACATGTTTACAGTTACAAAAGCACAAACGATCGCCAATACTGTTCGTGGTCATCATGCGTGGTCTCCCTACATCGGCGAGAAGAGCTGCACTTCCATAACATTCACGACAACTTCGCTGTAGCCATCCTAAAGAACAGCAATACTGTCGGTCATGAACCACAGAACATTTCCTGGTATTTCCTGCGGATGAGTAGCAGCGAGATGACTTGTACCGTCGGCGTCAACGGTCGATCTGCATTTGAGAGACCATCTGCAAAGTCATGAAAGTTGTGCACGTGTAGGTTGGATATTCCAGAAGACGCTCACCAGGGGGGGGGGGGGGGGGGGGGGGGGGGTGGGTTATAACACGTCAAACTACCCTGTGCAGGAACTTGGGCGAAAAAGAGGGTGAGGGCGTATTTTTGAAGGGGGCGTATTAGTGGGACACTACGGTATTTATTTACGCGGCACAATTTTCCCCTACCAGGAGTATATAAGTACTAGTGCATAAGTGAATGCACGCAGAAGAGCCTCGCGGGAAGCGAGTTAATACTTGTCAGCACTGGTGTACTGTATTCGCAGCTAGTCTCGCGGGGCCAGGCCCACACGGAAGGGAGGGTCTGGTCAAGTTACAATTACCAATTTGTTTTTGACACCCCAGAGAACTTCTGGTGTTAGGAATGCAATCAAGGCAGCAGTACCGCTTCGTGGGTTCAAGCAAATGAGTTCACACCTTGTACTACACGACTCGAGTATCATCAAAAACAGTGGCGGTCAACAGGTACTTGAAGAATGGTCTGTGCTGACTGAGCAGAACAAGAGTGTCATTGCAACTTGACCAGACTCTCCCTTCCGTGTGGGTCTGGCCCTGCGAGACTAATTCGCAGCCTGGTAAGTATATTCATGTAGCTCACCCTGACTATAGTATAACTGGCTAGGTAAGTACATTCATGATGCAACCACAAAACCCATACTCATTTTGGAGTCGAAACTCTGTGTTATAAATAGCAGCAAGGTACTATAATAATTATACTGTAAGGACGACATTCGCTGCGTGGGATGCCCCCGGCACTGCATAGTGAGTATTGCCCCCGTGCACTTACACCATGGATCTATTATCCATGCTTACACATATAAAGTACATACATATAGTGAGTACGAGTGACGTCCTTATTGCATTCCTAAACATATATATATGATTATATATACACTAGCTCAGATTCGACTGCCCTGCTGCACGATTAGTTGCCTCGCTTCCCACTCGGCAATCACCATAGTACCAAGCTATACCGGAAAATATTAGCCTCGTTCCCAGTCCCACGCCCAGCTTTTCGTCGCTTGCAGTACGGTAAAGCGGGGAGGGCCTGGTACATCAATATCACGAGATAATACGGATCTCTCGCGTGACCTACAGTACTAATCTACAGTACCGGAGTAGTTTTCTAAGCTCGCTTCTGATTGGTTCACTTAGGTCACTTACGTCATACAGTGCATACTTAGGGTATATTATGGCAGGTTAGGGTGTGGTTTATATTGTTATATAGCCAATAGAATTGAAGCTTTGATACCTACTCCGGGATAGCTCGTACTAATACGGATTTTTCACGTGACCTACTATACAAAATACGGGTTTTTATCAACTGCGCTTGCGTACCAGGCTTTCCCATTGACTGCTGTACATTATTCAAACATAGGTGTATGATAATGTAAAGTATTTCCCCCCTTGGTCCTGTATTAATATTGTAGCTGTAGAGCAGCTCATTGTACCTTTTGTGTTCTTGGAAAAAAGAACAAAAAAACATATGCTGCGCTTAGTTTAAGAATAGGAAGTCTGTAGGATCTGAAAATGGCAGACATTCTGGAAGGCTTTAGTGTTTAATAAAGAGTAGCTTGGCACAAGAGTCGTCCCTGCATCCAGCTTGGAATGAAAAAAAAGAGGCGCGCTTAAAATGGCATGTGACTGTGGCATATACTGATAATGAACTGGGTAAAATGGTTTGTTGCTCTGAGCATATGTACGTATAATAATGCTTGTAACCAGTAAACATAAACCTGATCTTGTGAATCACAAATGGTATGTTATGCAAAGGTCTTTTGTAGCATACCAACTCTTCCCACATGCACCCATAATGCCTGATCAGCAATAAAGCAGATAAGATTGCACAAATCGTCTTCATCCTCCAGGTTACTGTTCTGGAGTTCTCTACACATTCAAGCAAAGCAGAAACAACCAATAAAGAGCTGTAGGGATAGCAGAATGACAAAAAGTAGGGTCCGAAAATGCCATCCTAACCGGAAATCCCCTCCATTACCTTATACCAGCTACATATGAAGTTACGGAGAGGCTATATAAGGACTCACTGTCAGAGAGAACACTTGTACAATGGAGAAGTGAGCGTTGAAGATGTAGGCAATGAAGAACATGACACTGGAGATCCCTAGCCAGTAACCAAAGCATATTGCCATGGCTGTTCCAATCAGGGTACCCTCTTCCTGGAATTAAGGAGGTGATAGCAAGTTAATGTGATCAGCTGAAGCATGCACAAACAAGCACGCAGTACATGTACATGTACATACGAAACTAGGGAAGCACCTTAAGGTATCAATTATGCTATAAAACTGTTCACCGAATACTTATTATACACGTCATGTGGAAAGGCTTCTGTAGGGAAGTTGTATAGTTTTATAGTGAGCATTATCACACTCCTACGTTTCAATAATGTACAGCAGTCAATGGGAAAGCCTGGTACGCAAGTGCAATTTCGTACTGTAGGTCACATGAAAAATCCGTATTAGTACTGTAGGTCACGCGAGAAATCCGTATTATGTACAGTAAGTCATGTGCGCTACAGCAAATCTGTGATAGATTTGTGTCAGAGACTAGCCGCTACTGACTACCTTTTGGACTCCTGAAGAGGGCTGACTTACATCCTCGATACTTCCGGAAGTCGAGGTTGAACTCGTTAGTATACTCGGGCATCCCATTTGAAAATGCCGGACCGTACAACTGCCAGTTATCGGCATGGACCGACCGTACAGCTGAGCTGCCTGTTATCGGCGTGGCTCCGCGTGGCTCCACCTGTTATCGGCTGCCTGTTATAGGCGTGGCTCCGCCTTGGGCTTGGTACGCAGGCCTTCTAGCCCAAGCGTTTGTAACTTGCCGTACTAACGCGAACAGTTGGCAACCAGAAATGAAAATACATGTATTGTCGCCAAGCAAGCTATGGTAATGCGCATTCGCTACGTTCATTGGTAGAGGAACATGCAATGAAATTCCAGGTTTGTATGGTAAAATCAGTATCACCATAGTACCAAGCTATACAGGAAACATATCACTTGTTTGTCGCCTTTGGCATTGTTACTCGTGCTTCGCACTCGTAACAATACTATGGCAACAAACTCATGATATTTTCCGGTATAGCTTGGTACTATGGTGATACTTATATTGTACGCGAAGCGGGGTAAAGCAATTGGGTTTGTCTGTTGGTCCACAATAGCAAAACACTGTTCTACATGTATGTGTACCTGACTGAAGGCTTAATTTTCAGCTATTTGCACTTTTCAGTACTTAGTACGAGTCACAACATTGTACAAAATTTAATACTGATAGGGATATAGATTATCCTTAGCAAAAGAATTGTATGGGCGATTCAGCACACTATTCCCTCCCATACGTATGGGGCATATACATGTGTGATACACTATTAGGGATGTAGGGTAGGGGTATGCTAATTTCTGAATTGGCAGTGGTAACTGCACGGCTGGTAGCTAGGCTAGTGCAACATCAACAGGTAAGATAAACGATAAACTCTCTTCTCGGGAGCAAGTCTTACACCAACCTCGTACATAGACTTGGCTCACATCCACCAGCTATAGCCTGTTCCTTCATAAACAGTTAGCTTAGGCTCGTCCGAATTAACATACGTTACATAAGAAATTATAGCCAAAAGTATTGTCTGCTGAATAGCATGAGAGAGTTTCCTGAATGCTGTGAAATATATTTCCACGTTTCCATGTTATGGGCTTCCTCTCCTGAAATTCACATCCAAATTTTCTGCTTATGCTCCCAAGCAACTAATTCAATCAGCATCTGTGTAAAGTAAGATTAAAGTAATTATAGCCGTTATTGGGAAAATGGAACGACACTCATCAATTAATTACAGCTGTGGTGCTAATTTGCACTAGAAACATTGTACCTGAATTGAAGCAACCTCAACAAGAAATTCACTGACAATATCAGCGAAAGGTTTAATTCCTCAGCTCATGTGGTCGGTTAAGTACAAAATAATCATCTTAGAACTGACCACCCTTGTGTCTCCCTTTCAAAGATAAACTGACCACTTGATGTCCACTTGTTTTCATGCCATATAGGAGGACAGCGACTAGGCTCAGAGTCAGCATGAGGGGGCCGTACAGTTCTGCTGATACATCCTGCCAAATAAACAAAGATCATTCATATGTAGCAGAATTGTACCAAAATCTCTTTATGCTAGTGATCAGAGTCAGCATTCAAAACCAACAGACCATCCATACATTACGATTTCACTGTCCATGTGTGTGTGTGTGTGTGTGTGTGTGTGTGTGTGTGTGTGTGTGTGTGTGTGTGTGTGTGGGTGTGGGTGTGATGTGTGATGTGTGTGTGTGTGTGCGTAGCAGAAGTGGGGCAGGACTAGACTGACGACGCAACTTCCGAACTTCGAACTCTGGGAAGAATGATCGAGAACATTGGACAGGGGTGCAGCTGGAACCTCCCAGAAGGGCTGGGGCTGCAAACAGACACAACCAGAGAGCAGTAGCTGAAGCAGGCACAACCGGAGATGAAGCTGGGCGAGATCAGGGAGCAGCAGCTGAATCGCACACAATTGGGGAATAGCAGCTGAATCGGATGCAGTGGGGAACAGCTACGTGATATGGGAGCAGTAGCGCTATAGCTGAGGCAGACACATGGATATCCATGGGAGGACACAATCGGTGAGGAGCACTTGAATTGGATGCAATCAGGGAGCAGCAGTTGAAGTGGATGCAGTCAGGCAGCAGCAGTTGAAGTGGACGCAATCGGGGCACAGCTGAAGTGGATGCAATCGATATCATGGCACGGGAGGTGTGACTTTTGCACAGAGAGCTGCCCAGTGTTGGACTGCTTACTTAGGCGAATGAGGGGGAAGTAGCTGAGAGAGCAAAGCGAGCAAATTAAAGTTACTTGTATAACTGAACCGATGGAACTGGAAAACTCCTTGATAATCCATTGGGTAATTTAATCCATGAAAATCAAACCCGCAATGCACTGCCCCTATTAGCTACTATAGTATAGCCAGATGAAGCAACAAAATCACCTTGCAACCTAAGATCGGGTAAGTATACATGTACATGTACTCAGCAACGTTGACAGAGTTTGCAGAAATAGCCTATGCAAAAGTAGTACCTGAGGTGCACCAATTGCCTTACTGGGAACAAACGAGCAAACCAATCTGCAGAATTAAGAGAGTAAGCTATGAACAGTGACATCAATGTAGCAACTTGCACGTTCTGTCAACACGAGTCATGAGTAAAATTGCTCTCCTTGGACTTCTATGAGAATCACCATGCAGTGACATTTGATGTGCTCCAGAACGCTCTATAGAGGTACATGTAGAGTAAGCAACTGATTATCGGACGACATGTAAAATCGGACGCGCTAGCGCCGAACGAGTATGTTACCGGAAGTGGGCGGGACCTTCAGTCGATACTACAGACCCATCGCAGTTTGAGTTGAAAGTTTGGTGGTTCTATGTTGCTTGGTTCTGGAGCTACAGCCAGCCAAATCTAGATCCGAAACAATGAATGATCGGACAAAATTGATGTATTATCGGATGACGCTCCCTGCCTTTTCTCTGAAGGAACTTTCTCTGAGATTTTTACATTTTCGGGAAGCCTCATGATCCCTCTGCCGCAGGCTCACTTTTTGTCACCGTGGCTGATTCGAGTGCTAGAGAATATCACCGAATGTTGACCAGGATCTCCGTGTCTAATATCGGACGCTGAAATTTCGTCGTATTTTGGCGTAGACACTCACAGGTACACTCTAGTGTTGCAGTACGGATACCATTGGAAAGTGCAGGTCCTCAGCAACGTGATGGCGCAAATCCCGTGTTTATACGTTGCACCGTACCTGAGATACAGCTGCTTTCCCCAGTTTGCTCCTGTATGGGCGGTCCAAGATAGCAACGACAGTATTTCTGGAGAGTTCTGGGGTAAACGACTATATCTCAGGAACGGTGCAACGTATAAACATGGGACTTATACCATTTTGTTGCTGAGGACCTGCACATTCCAATGATATCCATATTGCAGCACTATAGTGTACCTGAGAGTGTCATCGCCAAACTACGACGAAATTTCAGCGTCCGATATTAGACACGGAGACCATGGTCAACATTCGGTGATATTCTCCAGCACTCGAATCAGCCACGGTGACAAAAAGTGAGCCTGCGGCAGAGGGATCATGAGGCTTCCCGAAAATGTAAAAATCTCAGAGAAAGTTCCTTCAGAGAAAAAGCAGGGAACGTCATCCGATAATACATCAATTTTGTCCGATCATACATCGTTTCGGATCTAACTTTGGCTGGCTGTAGTTCCAGAACCAAGCAACAGAGAACCACCAAACTTTCAACTCAGTGTGCGATGGGTCTGTAGTGTCGACTGAAGGTCCCGCCCACTTCCGGTAATATACTCGTTCGGCGCTAGCGCGTCCGATTTTACATGTCGTCCGATAATCAGTCGCTTACTCTAGCTATTATATCCACATACCTATTCCTGAACTCCCTTGGCTCAATGTCAAAGTAGGGTCTCAGGAAATCAATGTGTGCATACATGTTGATGAACTTCTGTGTAGATCGCTTCCCAGCTTGCCATAGCTGAAAGATGATGTTTGTACATGTCATGTACATGTACATGGTGTAGTGGACAAATATTTTTAGAAGGATAGTTTTGTACTTGTGAGTTGAAAACCCTGTTGTTAGATAGATGCAGGCAGGACTGGATTGAAAGTTTGAAACATTTACGCTACCACACTTAACAGTCGAAACCAGGCCCTTTGAACAATGCTAGTAAATAATGTACAGTGAACCTTGCATACTCTAGTTCCCATGCTGTGAAGTGTTGCGTACGGTATAACAGTGCTTGCAGCTGTACTAAACTTACAGTCAAAAAAACTGGCTGGGCATGATGATAGTATACAGTTGTTCCACTACCTTGTGTAATAATTTGGGAAAATACGTAGGTAATTAGGACTAACACCCTTAATTCTGTCATCATGCATGCCAGGTCGAAACATCAGAGTTACCATGCAAACACGTCACCTAGCTTGCACTTTCACACCCAGCTGGATGTACATGCACAAGTACATGTAACTAACCTGCCCAGCCATTTCTTGACCAATCTGTGACTTCACATCACCCAGCAAACCAGCATCACTGCTCATAAACGGATGTACATGTATGCAGTGTTCAATCAATAAATAATTATGACATATATAGCTACAAACTTGAGTGGTCTCCAGTTAGATTCACCCATATCTCAAGTACAGTGTACATACCGTAAACTTGAGTTTGGGTGTACGGTCTACATGTCACATTTGTTTCACTGGACAGATGACAGGCAAACAAAACCGATCGCTTAACCACGCTTCACGCATGCAACCACGCTTCGCGCATGCACACGCGGGCATGACTACGCGTATACTTTGTGATGTAGCATAGCCCACTATACAGTAACGATATGATTTAGCCTATGTGACCTATACATGCACAGTAGTTAGCATGCAAGTAGCTAACCAAGACTACCATTAATTCCAATTAAAGCTCACCAGAGATAGCTAGCTTTTTCCCACTTGGAAGCATATTGGAATCAAGGGATTTACAGTTTTAATGGTAGCCATACCTTCAGGTTTAAAGACTTATAGTCATAAAAATGAATAACCCATGATTGAGGGGCAACCGCACTCCTGGTAGCTGCGTTGCAATCGGTTGCAACTCGGCTGGTTGCGCAAGCCAGGTATTGCAGCTCATTCCAAACAACGCACATGTCACGCGAGGACCATGCTCGGTCGATCGAGTCAATGGCGTCCAAAGGGAAGACAAGAACATATTACAGTGCTCACAACTTCGCCAGCACGGTGAGTTTCGGCATGTGAGTGTCAGTGAACGACAGCGATCACACCTGTGTGGTCAGAATCTTTGTGGGGCCTTCGTAAGAGCTGTACTGGCAACGAACTTCAAAGAGAGCGATTGAGCAATGGCGGCCGACGGCACTACAAAAGCGCTTGTACCTTCACCAAGGTGAGTTTCAGCACCAAAATTGTACAGTGAGGACAGTGCATGAAAGCGATCATGATGATGTAGTCAGAATCTTTGCAGGCCTGCTATACATGTACTTAGCCCTTTTCCACCCAATGACGTCATATGGCATCATGAGACTTTCAGCTTCATGATGTCACATCCGGCAATGTCCTTGGGAGATAGGCTCTGCACCAGCAGAAAGGGCGGGGCAGGGGGAGGTATAGGTGGGTGCACCCGAAGGGTGCAAACAGCATGGCTGCGTCTGGGCTCAGCTTTGAACAGCCATTGGTTGGAGCCGAGTAGGCCATTTCTCGGGTTTTAAGCATAAATGGTCTCACCTTGCAGAGCCTCGAATTCCAGTGTTCAAGGCTGATTTTTCTACTAGAGCGAGTTACCATCGCCCGAGCATCTTGATCGCGTACATGTTAACGAGTGGGTATGGTCAGAATCACGAATGTGGAAAGTATGGCTGAGTGCAGGTCTGTGTGAAGTTTTGAGCGTGAAACCAATGGGAACCTTATCTAGGGTATGTTTACAAGCTTAAAATAATAATCTGTGGGTGGTAAAGGGTTAATTAAGGCAGACTAACTAGTGGAATGCACGACATTTTGGGCAAAGCGTGAGCGAGTGCATGGGCAGCGCAGAATGTGGGACAGTTGTTGCTACAATGTACCGGTATGTACAAGACAGTTCATGGTTCGCCCATCACTCCAGGCCTCTAGGCAATGAATAGGTAGGTCACGAGTGGTCTGCGTCTTTGTTGTCACAATTGAACAGGTAGAATGAGTCTTGGTACCAGACTCTCACATACGGTGGAGATTAACGGTATGACTTCCGGAAATGGGGTGCACTAAGTTCACACAATCTGTAGTCTTGTGCCCAGACCACACCTCCCTCGCGTGGAGAAGAGTCTGGTGACTATTGAGCTGGCTGTGCTAAGTCAGCAGCATTGATTTTGAATGAGCCATTGATTACATGCTTCCATGTTGTACGTAGGTAGGCCTATTACATGATTGCTCACATGACGTGTCAGTATTTCACTGGCTTGTCCAAAACCGATACTGCTGACTTGGCACAACCAAGAGATTGCTCATTAGTCACCAGACCCTTTTCCTCGTGAGAAGGTGAGGTATTGGCATGAGATTACATGATCTAATGCCCATGACGTAAGGGACATGATGGAACCCTGCATGATTTCGCCATTGAACTTAACTTCTCGCTAACTTCGACGAGCTCCACCCGTTGTGAGTAACGGTGTACCATGAAAGCATCACCTTGGGCTTTAGAAGTAAGAAAACCTGGAGAAGACGCTGGACAACTTTTGGCACCAGAAGTTCCTGCAAGCAATCCAGTGTTCACCGATGAATTCAACAAAGTGATGTAGCATGTAGGGAGACATTGATTGCCAGAAATCATGATTGCCTGTTTCTTGGATGAACAGTTTGTGTATGCTATAGACTACATCCCAAAAGGGGATGTCTCCTTACCCAGTGTGTGGGGGTCATATATAGATGTCTACAACATATGCAAACCTAGGGCACAAAGGTAGCATTTCAGAGAGACGTTGGATGAAGTGTCACAGAGGGGTGTCAGAGGCTCTCCATGAGCGCCATACAGCTGTTCAGGTAAGGATATCTCCTCACGGACACTGGAGAATCTACCTGACAATCACTGTCTCATGATTCCTGTTTTCTCTTATACACTATACACGGATGGATAGCTTGGAGGAAGTTCTGGCACCAAACGTTGTTGTTCCAGTGTCTTCTCCAGGTCCAGGTCATATACCACCCCCTCAGGATACAGTCCACTTCCAAACCCCAAGGAGTGCAATAGTAGAAACTATGCTGTTCTTAACGAGTGGAACTTGTCGAAGTTGGTGAGAAGTTCTATACTGCAACGTCAGAGTTCATTCTTGCAATTATGTCATGTCCATTATGTCATGGGCATCAGTGCATCCTGTCCAGTGTTTCACACATTATATTGCATGCGCCAGATCTACAGTGCAGGAAAAATCAACATACAATGTACAGGGTGAGCTGCGCTCAACTACGACAAGTCACGCTCGCCCAAAGGTAGGTCACAAGTGGTCTGCGTCTTTGTTGTCTCCATCATCCTTTGAACAGGTAGAATGAGTCTCGGTACCAGACTCTGACGCTCAGCGGAGATTTACGGGATCTATCCCAGGGTAGGTTTCTAAGCTATTGGGGACTAACCACTCCCTAACATACCCTAAGCATGCTGTACATGACCTACGTAAGTGAACCAATCAGAAGCTAGCTCAAAAAACTACTCCAGTACTGCACTTATGGTACAATGTCTGTAAATGAACGCAATGTTATATTGCATGTGCCACACACATCGACACATAGCGCAAGCTACGCTCCGCTCCACTACGACTAGTGTGGGGCTTGCTCACGCTCGCCCAACTAAGTAGCCATTAGCACTATAGCACTATCTGTATAGCCTTGTTCGAAGGCCTTAATGATTCTCACCACAGTTGCAGTACTGACACTGGGGTGAGAAAGCCTGGAAACAAGGCTACTATCTGTACATGAGGCTGTCATACATACCAGCATTTACATATAGGCTCATGCGAGCTCTCCATACCCTACAAACCTGTCAGCAGTGTTGGAGCTACCCCCTGGGGTATTCTGCGGTTGCTCACTCAGGTCAATTACTGTGTCTTCCTGCAGAAAGAGTACGTTAGAATTTGTTTAGACCTGTAGGGTACATATTAGCATACAGCATAACAAGCATAACAAGCATGAAAGCAGCAGAACTATAATGGTAATTAAGCCTGCACACTCAGTAGGCGTAAAATGTTGTGATGGCTGGCCATCAAGGTTCTCTAGGCCGGTCATATCCTCCACGTGAGTGCATACAGCCATCCTACGTAAGTACATTCGTTACAGTATAACCACACACCACTCCATCAATATGAATACAATACAGATGTTCATGCAAAGGAAAATTGCTCTGGTGGAAATCGGCCTTGAACAGTGGAATTCAAGGCTAAGTCAGAGCACTGTTTTCTAGGCCCATTCAGAGAAATATGGCACATCCAGCTCCAACCAAGGACTATTCTCACACTTATACTAGAAACAAAAAATTTTCTTACAAAAATTACAAATGATTTAGTGATGGCCACCCCGATCGACTCCCGAAAAAGCAGACAAACAAGGAATGCCATTAACCAGCCTCAGTCCCATCCCATTGAAAAATGTAGAATTTAGGGATGGGATGGGACTGAGGCTGGTTAATGGCATTCCTTGTTTGTCTGCTTTTTCGGGAGTCGATCGGGGTGGCCATCACTAAATCATTTGTAATTTTTGTAAGAAAATTTTTTGTTTCTAGTTTGTGAGGTTTTTTGAGCGCATGGAATGCGTAACTTTCCTGATGTCAGATTTTCTTGATGGATGTGAACCTTCTGCTGGGCACTGAGCAGGCTTTGATGCTTCATTCTATTTCCACTAATAGTATTCCAAAACTCTAACCTCACTCACAGTATTGGTGGTATATACATGTTCCGCACTGTAGTTACGTCATGAAAAGAAAGCCACGCCTCCATGATGGCATAGTCACGATAGATCTTGGCAAGAACAGGTTGGTAGAAATTCCTCGCAGCAGTAGTGAGGCACCAGATGAAGATTCACAAGGATTCAGCTGATCACCAAGCGCCCGAAATGCTGTAAAAAAGAATGCAACGTGCGTTTGCATGTGAACTGCGCATGCGCATTTGGCACGCGTGACCTCTGGTTGCATCAAAATGGCTTCGTGCTAGCAATTCACGGAGTCGTAGCTAGCCAGCAGTGCCGTTCTTGCCAGTATGTAGTCAAAAGGGCCAAAAGGAGCTACTACGACGAAAGCGATGTTGTTCTGTGAGTGAACTAGCTCAGGAAATGCTTTTGTTGTCCAGCTATGCTAGTCAATGAGAAAGAAGAAGAAGAAGAAGAAAGAAAGAAAGAAAGAAGATGACGAAATTGGAATTTTATGGCGACTTATTACTCGACTCCCGCGTACTCTCAGGTACGTTTGCGAGTGTTTTTGTGAACTGCTAGGCAGTATCATTCTGTCTGCATGCTTGGTTTGGGGGGTAGTAGCTTCTTTGGCCGTTTTCCTGCTGGTGCATCAGTATGGTATTTCGAAATTTCCTTAGCCATCCCTAAATAGAGAACGCTACCGCGTTCTCTGATACATCCAGTCACAGCCATGCTGTTCGTAAACTTCAAGTGCATCCACCCACCTCCACCTGTCCCACCCTTTCTGCTCACACAGCCTATTTCCCAAGGATATTTCCGGATCTGGTACATCCTGGTAGTACATGTAAATCGTGTAATGAAATAAACAGTAGCTGTGGCCTTTGTTCAGGAAGATTACACCAAAACTAATTAAATTACAGCTGTCTTGTTAGTAAACAACATGTGATTCTCAAGGTCAGGTATCCAGCAATAAAAATTAAGTATATGGTTTCTTTTATTACTACCGTATTTCAGCCTTACCCTTGAATAAAAGCCGCAACAGAGTAGAATGGAAAAATGCTGTATTAGCTGCGGCAGGAGCTTACTCGTTATGGGCTCCTGGCCATGGCTAGTATTCAAGATAACGTGTGAGCAACCTCAATGATTGAAGCACTTTGTCTAGCGCTTGAGGAGGGAGGCGACCGTGACTGTTTTGCTGTGAGTGTGAAGAGAGGAGACCAGATTATTGGCCTGAGGTTGAGCCACGGGGGTGTGAGCGACGTGTAACCAGCAAAATCTTTTCCGATAGTAACGGCTTTGACGGTTTTCTATCATTTTGTCGGGATGATTATAATGGTACCACACGGGGCTGAAGCAAAACTAGCTTCTTTGTGCATACACAAGCTCCAATCCGCTTCCTCCTTCCTTGTTCATGTTGAGTTTAATAAACACTGCCTTTGATTAGTGACTGCCCTAGCCACAGTAAATTGCATGATAAAATAAATAGTTGATACGGCATTTGATCAAGGAAATACGGTATGCATAGATCTATGGGACACCCTTGTACGAGCACCAGGAGTGTGGTTGCCACTTGATTCAGAACATAACATCCCCCCCCCCCCCCCCCCCCCCCAAGCTTCTTATAGATCAGTTATCATTTTTTCGTTGGCAATTCGGAATTTTTCGTGTCCTCGTATGCAGTATCGATTGAAACATGCCCTGCACCACTGGTAAGCGTCTATTAATAGCTCTAGTAGCCTACATATCAATCGCATTTCGTTCGATACACATACTTGAAGAATGGTTGGTGCATTGTTGCATTTGCAGAGATAGCTGCTATCTCCAAAACACAAAACAGGCACCATGTTGGTGTACTTTTCCGTACTCTTGAAAATATGATGATGTCAGCTGCAAGGCTGCAAGAAGTCTATTCGAACCTCCAAAGAGGACAACCGCTCTACAAAGGACAAACTCATTATACATGCTATATGTCCCCATGCAAAAGGTGTACTGATTACTAAGGAGTCACTGTATGGATAATTTTGGTGACTCCCCATGGATCCCAACCATCCACATCCAGGGAGGGTGTGTGTATGTTGGGGGGGGGGGGGGGGGGGGGGGGGGGTAGATTCAGTCAGCATACCAGACTCACCATAGTATAAGTCTCGGATCACTGGATTCCTGCGTCGACAGGCACCAAAACATGCAAAACCAGCCTCCAAATATAGCGCACCATGCATGCAGCTTCTACTTGTTGTATTATCTATGCTTCTAATATTAATAAATAACCAAGGGATAATTCCAGCTCCGCCCTATCACATGATCATAGGCGCTAACCCACGTGGAAACCATTAAAGATCACCTTCAAGTTGACAAGTTGGTTTCGTCTGTTCTCTCGTTGCTGTCGGCTGGAGGGTAGCCACAGTTCAAAGCGATGGATGCCTTCATGAAAGTCTACCTCTCCCCTCCCAAGGCCCCAGACTTTTTGCGCTATAAACCTCTGAAATAGGCGTAAGCGGGTTAATTATTGGTGATGTTTGAGCGAAGATAACCGGAGAACAGGAGCAGCTAAAAATACCGGACCTGCATCGCAGGATTGCCCGTCCTCTGTGGATTCTTGTGTACTATATAGTCGTTGGGAATCACAGACTGTCTAGGAAAGTTAGTGAAAGAACGGAGGGGGTTAGTGTCAAAGGCTTGTATCCTGTGATGGTTGTAGTCACAGCTTGTGAGTAAGGTAACGGAAGGGGTTTCCGGATTGCAGGCCCCAGCTTTCGCTCTCTAGGAGCGGTTTTTGCTAACAACTGCACAGCATTGGAAAGTTCGAAGGTAGGGTATGCATAATTCCGAAGAATTCTAACGGAGACAGTCTTTAATTCCAGACACGGTATTCATGCCCCTCGCATTTGCTCCGTTAGAATTCTTCGGAATTATGCATACCCAACCTTCGAACTTTCCAATGCTGTGCAGTTGTTAGCAAAAACCGCTCCTAGAGAGCGAAAGCTAGGGCCTGCTGTCCGGAAACCCCCTCCGTTACCTTACTCACAAGCTCTTCGTCTGTGACTGCAACCATCACAGGATACAAGCCTTTGACACTAATATTCGCCTCTGGTTTTCACAAACCTGGAAGTGGTAGTGGTAGCCTCGTTCCCAGGCCTACCCCGTTCTTTCTGTTCTTCGGTTTGCATTGACAATAATACACGGATGCGGAAGAGCAGCGCCACTCTTCCGCATCTGTCAACGCAAACCGAAGAACAGAATAGGTCTGGGAATGAGGCTATGGATAATGGAAGTAGTGATGGTGAGATCAGTTTGCCCTATGGTGTGACCTTTGACTAGCCTCGTTCCCACGCGGCCTGGGAACGAGGCTAACCTTTGACCTACTGGTAGTGTGTGTGTTGTAGATAAAGCTGAAGATCGTGTCATGGTGTTTTCACATCTCTGAGAATTTTGTCTTCTCCAAGTGGTATCCATGTGGAACATGACCATGTCTATGTTGCTGAAAAGGAGGGAAACTACCTACGGCGTTCATCAGTATTCCGTACAATCATCAGGAGCGTTCATCACCTCATTTGGCAGTAGGGGCAGTGGAAGAGAACTGGAGTACCGTTGTTGGATCACCATTAACCATGATGGATTCCTGTACATGTATGTCAATTATTAATGGTCGCATTCAAGTGTTTTGATTATGTAGTAGTTATGATGTGGTATTGATTGTTGGATGTATAACTCTCTTATCGCTGTACTTATAATTATTAGATCACCGGACAATTTCATCATCTTTCAATATAATTATAGGCTGCAAAATTATTAGGGTAGGACATCTGTATGTATTCAACAACATGGGGCCAGCATACAAACAGATCTAGTACAATTGCAACACCCATCCAGACAAACTCCCTGGAGGACCATGTATACGGCTATAATATTATACTGTAGTGTTACTGTTACAGCACCACAAGTGAACAGCTGGTACATGTACAGTCGTGTGAGGTAACAATGTGGTAGTCACCGGACAAGAATGCATCCTCAAGCTCAAAGTTTATCCCTAGTCTCGTTCCCAGACCCCCCTTTCTCGATTTTTCCGAGGGGGGTCTGGGAACGAGACTAGTTTAACCCCTAGCTATCAGGATGTGCTAGCCTCCTCAGGTATCTTAAGGGCTGGATCCACTTCTTTTTCCTGTAATTTTCACCAGATTCAAGACTGTTGTTTGACATGAAGACACATGCAAGAATACAATTTGTTTACTTTATATGTCAGCTCCACCCATTTACTTGTCCCTTAACCACACCCAGGCCACGCCCCCCTCCCCAGTACAGGAGGAGGCGTGTCCTTCCGAGTGATCCTGCGCACTCCCGGTGTCTCAAGGCGGAGGTCTTAGCTATAGGCTTCAGCAACTTTAACAGTATGCATGAGATGTACGTGATGTATGCCGATATTCCACCGGGTCGCTTCTTAATACGACTTTCCCAACTATGCAAACCGGCAATATCTGGCAGTGTGATGGCCATAGCGGAACAACGTTTGCCACTATAGCTCGGTCTGTAGACAATATTTTCAAAAGCGACCCGGTGAAATAGTTCATCTGCGCAAGCTCTACAGTGCTATGCGAACGGACCTCGACATAGGTGGTGTTTTGTGCTCCGCCTGGAAACCACTCTCTGAATCCTACTTCGATGCGGCCATTTCCAGGTTCAGTCACGCGCATGCGGCCAACGGATCACGTGCCTCACAGACTTCGACCTGGGGGCGGGGCTTGCGATTAGCTCAAACAATGCGCGTGACCTCGCGCTTTCTTGCTCACCACACTACATGTATCGTATCGCTATAGCGTTAGGCGAGCACTGTACAGTGTACACAATTATCTCGAGAGCTCTGCAGGACCACAACTGACGGAAAACCAGTTTCCACCTGTGGATCACTTGTCCATAGGTAAGTCAACTGCTTACACTACAGCTTGCACTGCAACTTGTCATACTGTAGTAAATTGTCTGATGTGAATGTCATGACATAGCAATGTGTTTAAAGCACAGGCAAACAGCACAGCATGAGTATGTAATCATAAGCAGCTAATACACTCCTGAATAAAGCTAGCCAACTGACAGTCCCTAGGCCAGAGCCAAGCGAGGGTCTGACACACCCTCACCAGGTACACTGCAAAGGAAGGAAAGCGGTCACTGTGTGCATTCACAAATTGCTCTGAGTGAAGCTGCTGAAAAGAACATACTGTAGTCATAGAGGAGGTTGGACACATTTTCTGCATACATGACTGCTACAAAGTTGGGGCATCAAGCTGTGAATTTGAACAACCACCATCACCATTGAACTTACGTGCATGCATTAACTTATCTTTTGTTTTTGTAGTATCTTCTATCTTCTGTTTGTGTTGACACTAAGTTGCCTGTAAGTAGAGAAAATAAGTTTGTGAATCACCACCTCTCCTACCATGGCCAGAAATCAGTATAGCAGCTGAGGACATCTGGTTATGAAGAGTATCCAAACCATACACGGAAACCACATCAGTCACTATGTAAACTGTGAACTATAATCGCATTCCTTAGGAAAGCCACCTGGTGCATATTGTGTCAACAGAGGTACCTCATCAAAAGAAAGGTAACTGCACGTGGATGCATTTGAGCGCGAAGGCTATTACAGAGATCAAGAAGCAAGCACTGTCCATGCCAGCAATGACAGAGATGCATACGGGCTGAGTTACGGTGAGTATGTGTTTGATTATAATTTGGTAGTCTCATATATTGTGTTGGGCTGTGTACACTGTACTGATCTGTGTCGGGCTTTGTGGTGTGCACACTGTCAGTCTGATCTGTGTCGGGCTTTGTGGTGTGCACACTGTCAGTCTGATCTGTGTCGGGCTTTGTGGTGTGCACACTGTCAGTCTGATCTGTGTCGGGCTTTGTGGTGTGCACACTGTCAGTCTGATCTGTGTCAGGCTTTGTGGTATGCACACTGTCAGTCTGATCTGTGTCGGGCTTTGTGGTGTGCACACTGTCAGTCTGATCTGTGTCGGGCTTTGTGGTGTGCACACTGTCAGTCTGATCTGTGTCGGGCTTTGTGGTGTGCATGCTGTCAGTCTGACCAAGAGCGCATAAGTAGATCGCCAGCCCGGTGTTGTGCCATGTCACCTATCCGGCGACTTGCTGTGCGAGTCTTGCAGGTGTGGTGTGTGTTGTGCCATGTCACCTATCCGGCGACTTGCTGTGCGAGTCTTGCAGGTGTGGTGTGTGTTGTGCCATGTCACCTATCCGGCGACTTGCTGTGCGAGTCTTGCAGGTGTGGTGTGTGTTGTGCCATGTCAGCTGGGTAGAAAGTGTATATGACACTTTTGTTTCCAATCTTCCATTATACAGTCATGGGAAAACACAGTCCTTCATCAAAAGGAAGAAGCAGAAAGCAAGGCGTAAACTGAAATGTCGAACATTTGGCATGATGAGATGCAAGACCATGCAGTGGCAGGAATGGACTAGCTAGCTAGCTTACAGGGATTGGTATATAGTTACCACCCGGGCTCAAAGATTACATCCTGCATCCGTATAAACAGCCACCGTGTACTCCGTGTCCGCGAATTTCTGGCCATGCTCTTCCATCTGTATTTGCTTAGTCTCATTTGACCAGACCCTGTTCAGCACAGAGGGAAGGGGTCTGGGACATGGCCATAGAGTGGCTTGTCACTCGGAAATTCATGTAACATGTTAGTGATAGTGTGATCCAAAGTACGTTACACTAGTGACTTCACTGCATAATTTCACACTTCGACTTCTAATGTTCCAGCTCATGACTACTCTGTTCACTTCCCACAGTTCAGAATGCGAGATCTGGCCACTCAAGACTAGTACTTGCCTCGGGCAGCTTAGCACACTCGCGTTGATAGCTTATGCGCTACCGAGTCTTATTATAACTTTTATGTCAATTGTTCTTCTTGTATATTAGACTAATTATCATGTAAAACAACACGGCTTAAAACACACTCAGTTATCTCACCAGGGCTCCCTGCTTCCTTTCCAGTACTGGTACAGTCGTAGCTTCACCGAACGCACACCAGGCCAGGCCAGGAGATCGATCAGCATCAGTGCAGTCCATATCATCGTAAATCCAGAGCGCGGATAAACAAAGTCATGTGATAATCACGCCATCGTTTCCTGGCAACGAGACCGAGCGCGGCGTGCGCTATGAAATCCGGGGGCGCGCGCGCTACAAACGGACCCAGCCCTTAGGTCGCCTGAGTCGTTCCCAGGCTCTCGTTCTCGGAAGAGCCTGGGAACGAGGCTAAGGATGTGCATGCTGCCTGTATACATAGCTGCATGTGTCACAGTCGCACACCCCCACCAATTAACCTAGCCTCTGATTGTGATCACACGATATCGAGTCACATGCATCCAACCACCCAAGGCAACAAAAGTAGCTTAACTATAACAAGTTATTGTGACACATGCTGCCATGGGTTCTTGAGTAGAGGGAACCCTTCCAACTACTGACATCATATAATACCGAATGTTTGTTGATACAAAGCCAGTGTGGCAGAAGATAAAGAACAATTTTGAGTTCAGGAACAGCAAAGGCACACTACTAGTATTTCACTGATGGCACACATGTACGTATTCAGCTACCAAGGTTTCAGTAAAGATTAGTCTGCAATGCCACGAGTCCAGGTGGTCCGTTTCTGACAGAGAAGGTCACCTGTCCTGGCCTCCACTTCACAATACCTATAGGGAAGCAGAGAGGGAGGGAGGATAAGGAGAGAGGGAGACAACAGTATTCTAAGTGGTAATTGCCTATCCCTTGAGGCTGTGGGGTTCGTGACAAAGACACAAAAAATTACAGACATCAAATTGTTATTTTGAAGCATCCATAGCTCCAAGCACAACAGGGTTGTCACCAAATACAGAGAATTTTGACAACACTGATCTCTGCTCTACCCAGTGGTGCAATTATATGGTTTCACGTGGCCCAGACCATTCCTGCGACGATCAGTGGGGCCGGGCGAAAGGGAAGGGGAGGAAGAAGGACTCTGAACAGGATGTTGTTGGCTCTGCCGGAATGCTGGTAGAACTTGCATGCAACAGGGACGTCTCCGTGAGTCTCCACACGGATTCTGGAATGTCTCACTGTAAAGTCTCCTTCGCGTACTACTCTTCCCCAAGTCTTTGAGGCAGACAGTGCAGCGCTCTTCCTTGATAGCCATGGCTCTAGCTCTGTGTTCAATCAACTACTAGTACAGTGCAGCGCTCTTCCTTGATAGCCATGGCTCTAGCTCTGTGTTCAATCAACTACTAGTACATACTTGAGGTAAGTCACATGCAACATTACGTTTACAGAAGATTACCATTGTGAAACGGCAGCCTGTTCAGAGTCACCAGACCCTTCTTCCTCCCTCCCCTTTCGTCCCGCCCCACTAATTGCCGCTGGAAGGGACTGGGCCACGCGAGACTACAATTTCCATGCCGTCCATAGCGCTAGCTATAGCATCTATGAACAGTTTGTCAGCAACAACTGTACAAACACACCATACGCATCAAATCATGGTTGGATTCAGAGGCTTGTAGCTCCAAACCTGATGGGGATGTCACCAGTATCTCAAGAATCCACTGTGAACAGATAATCCTGTGGGCCGCTGGTCCAGCTGCTCCCGTTCTCCGGATATCTTCGCTCAATCATAGATAATTCAGTACTGTATATAAACACTGGTTGGCAAGCCAAACTATGAAATAATTATGGTTGATTTCAGGGGCTCATAGCTCCAAAGCTGATGGGGTTGTCACACTATTTCCACATATCTTTACCATCTTTGTTGTAGATACTCCAATGGTGCAAGTCCCATATCCATTGGTTGTAGGGTTCAGGAGATATGACAACACGAATTCACCCATGTAAACCAAATTCACACATATCAGTGGTTGAGTTCAGGGGCTCATTGCTCCAAATCTGATGTGGTTGTCACAATGCTTCTACAAACCTCATGCAGTCTTTGTTGTATCCAATGCTGCAAATCTCATGTACATTGCATGTAGCATGCTTGAGATACAGCCACACAAATTAACCACACAAGCCAAATTCATGAAATATGGTTGAGTTCAGGGGCTCATTGCTCCAAATCTAATGGGGTTGTCACAACTTCCTCACGTAATTACAAACCTCAGTCTTTGTTGTATCCAATGGTGCAAGTCTCATGTCTATAGCATGTAGAGTTCTTGAGATACGGCTACACGAATTCACCCACGCAAGCTAAATTCATGAAATATGGTTGACTTCAGGGGCTCATAACTTCAAAGTTGATGATACTTCCACACATCTTTATAAACCTCCATCTTTGTTGTATCCAGTGGTGCAAGTCTCGTGTCCATAGCATGTAGCGTTGTCGAGATATGGCAGCATGAATTCACCCATGCAAAGCAAATTCATGAAAATTGGTTGACTTCAGGGGCTCATAGCTCCAAATCTGATGCCCATGATGTGGCTATTTTCTAGAAGTGCAGAGATGGGGCTTTCATCCGGCGCAGATCCGATCATCATAGCTCCCTGCGTTCTTGCATTACAGGCTCTTGAATCTGACCACCTTGAGACGCTTCAAGCTAGACCCGACTTTACAGCGTTCTCACACAAAGACGGGAGCAGTTTCAACAGTCTTGATAGCTATACAGACTCATGACCATCAGAAATACACATATCTCGAAGGATAAGTCGTTCGCATGAACACAACTTGGAATAGTCGGTGCCAAAATCTGCTTCTCGACATGGCTATTTCATCACACGGAAATCGCATAACTCCGAGTTCATACTAACGGAAGACGAATACGAACCTCCGTAAGCTTGCACTCCCTCCTCTGTCCGTCACCTTACTCCGTTCACGATCTGGTGAAACTCTACGTGATACGGAGTTTCGCGTACCTCCGTAAGCGGCGTGACCTGTCCGATCGATTATCTACAGTCACGCAGCGCTGCCCCGCATGCGATCAATTTTGTACGTCTTTCTCACGATCGTCACCTACATGTAGCTCAAGCCTGAAGGAAATCATACGCTGGAATACCACCGTCAAAGCAGGTATACTACCGATGTCGGACTCTGGTGACAGCGATGAGTCTCCCTACAGTGAAGGAGAGAGTGAGGTGAGGCATGGATAACATAATAGTGTATTATCTATGTTGAGGGAGGTAACGCGACCCACGTTCAAACTTTTAAAGTTTGCACCGCAGGGGGCCAAAAGCGAACAGCGGATCAAATGATCATATCCTTTGTGAGCTAGCTACCAGCTGCCACATGGCAGGTGATCGTTAATTGGAGTAGGAGAGCCTGTAACCTAGTTCCCACGCCCACATGCGGAACGCGGAAGTGGGCCTGGTGCCACTTGGCAGAATTCCTGTATAATTATGCTGAGGTCAGCAGTCTTGATTTCGGGTAGGCGAATCACGTTTGTTCATTATAATTACCGATTACTGTGTAGTAATTACATACGTACTTTACCGTGTGCCGATTGATTTGCGAAATCACCTCCCAAAGCTCAGTTAAGAGCTCACTCTCTCCCTGCAAACAGCCTGGACCGGTTTCGACCCTCATTTGTATAGCGGTGGGTCATCATCAGCAGGCACCGCTCTGGTGGAAAGTGGCAACTGCAAGGTCTCTTTTATACTTAACAGGGGCATTGTGACAGAAGCCACCCCCTGGAGCCAGGATGGTGTGCAGTGCGTGTGAAAGTGTAGCCGTTTGGATAAAACCGCAGTTCTAGCCTTCAAGGCTCACCTCGGGTAGTACAGTAGTCTTGTTCCCAGACCTCCCTTGGAAAAATCGAGAAAGGGTCTGGTAACACGTATGGCAACATGGTGTCCGTGCGGGCTATATACCTGCGCCAATCAGAGATTGCAGAAATCAGATACGTCACTTCATGTGCAAACTCATCGGTATGCAGTGACCATCATGGCGTTCTGTTGACAAGCTGTCGAAGTTTCCCGAGGGAGAATAAGGTATGGAACATTCATACCGGAGCATTGAAGGGCAATAGAAGCTTTCATTTCTGTATTTGTGTGCGTACCAGTCAGCTACAGGAAATGCTTTCGCCCGTTAGCTTCCCATCATAATTCAACTGTTTTGTACTCTTCAGCTCTCGGGGTAGTAGCGTAGAACGGCTTGGTGCAGTGTCCAACATGTTCAAGCTAGACTTAGTACTGTACATGCAGCTACATGTACTTAGTGACTCACAACTCCAATTATCACCTCGAGTGTAAACATTCACATGTGATTGTGAATTGCTTGCCTTACGTGTTGCCAGACCCTTTCTCGATTTTTTCGAGGGGGGTCTGGGAATGACACTACTCTGGTAACTCCTTGGCAAGGACTTTCTACATAGCCATCAGCTACATGTACCTGCCGCGGGAATTCGAATGCATCCGAGTAAGGAATGTAATCACTTACACAGTTATGCTGACTGAGCACATGCGGCAAGTGTCGCCAGGCCCTCTTCCACGTTCCACATTTGGGCCTGGGTGCTAGCAGCATGGCTGGTCTGCATGTAGGCAGCCAGCAAAATACTGGTACGGGAAAATTGTGCTGCATAAATGTGACCCTCTAAGCATAAACCACCCATTCACCGCATTTTGTCAAAACTGAGATAATTATACCATCAGAGAGCACGTTTATTGCTGATCACAATGGTAGTTTAATCTTTCCAATCGGACGTACACGAGCAAAGTTATGGGCGCTTGAACGTTCTCGATACGCAAGGTCATTTCGATCGTACGCGGTACTTATAACGCGCATAAATTCCAAACGCGTAGGACTTCCGGTTTGCGAAGCCATCGAACAATAGCGAGCAAGTATGCGTTCAATAATCTCGAGTTGCGAATGGGAAGTCCTACGCGTTCAGTTGTTACACGCGTTAGAAGTAGCGCAAGCAATCAATATTCGCTTAGGAGCCATTGAACTTTGAACCCTCGTAACGTAAATTCAATGTTTGCGGTGAATGGGTGGTTTATGCTCAGAGGGTCACAAATAGTTAATTGCCGAGCAAATAAGGGTACGTTGCTGCGGTTTACATGGACATGTTCTGTGGGTATATGGACGCTCCTTCTCGTTATGAGCTCCTGTCTGACTTGTGCTACCTGCATGTTGCGCCTTTGTGTACAAGTGTGACCACATCACTCAACCATCCTTTCACTCCTGGTAGGGAAAAACCCTTAGTAGCGATTCCGGAAGTTACGTAAACAAACGAAATTTTTCCGGCCAAATTTGAATTATTAAAGTGGTACGTTGAAGGGCATCGACTGTAAACAAAAGCGCACGCTTTCTCTCAACGAAACTTATGTAAAATACATATCGCTGGAATCGCCATTGCCTGAAGAATCCGATTCTGTGAGTTGGCAAAAGTAGCGATCAAGTCGTGGGATACCACAGAGTAAATCGTCCTTAAAAACTCCAATTCACGGTGTTGCAGACCTCGAAAGTGCTACCAACGTCCATATTTGGAATCAGCGACTCGGAAAGTACTTGAAACAGTCCTCATGAACCCGTAAGGCAACAGTGACACCCAGCAAGAACGATAGCTACAGTTAAAAAATCTGGAATGCAATTATTACAGTGTTCAAAATGACCACAGATAACTGAGGGAGAGATCATGACAATGCCAAAATAGTGTCTAGTACCTACATGTATGCAACTGAAAGTGTATGCACAATTACGGTCCTCGTCACAAGACAGACGACTTGTCCCTTCTTTAGTGTCTGGTGCACCGGGGAATAGCAACGTATACACCTGCATGTGGAGGGAATAACGACGTATACACCTGCATGTGGAGGGAATAACGACGTATACACCTGCATGTGGAGGGAATAGCAACGTACAGTAATGAGAACTGCCAAACATGCAGTAAGCCAGTCTGTTAGATAGTAGTATTGCCATCTGTAGGATGAAATATACGGTTTGTCCGGCGGCAAAACTTGAACGATGATATGTAGGCAGCATGACCCAAGTGGAGAGAGTCTGGTGACTTTCATGATAGGCAGGATTCCTCAGGTTCGTCACAAATTGATGACCAGCTAACCAATTTATGCATGCATCATGGTAATTAAGTAGAGGCCTAAGTGACTACAATGCCAATTCTGTGTATAGAATCAAAGTACACTTGAATAATAAATGCCCACCCTTGAACTTGTCTTGCATAGCTATAGCAGAGTGCACTACTTGACAAGTGTTGTGCATCTCCGTGGTATGAAATGCACTTGAGAAGCAGATCACAACGTCATAGCTAATTCGGCCGCCTGGACTATAGCTACATCACAGTGGCATACAGCCATTCAGAGCTGCCACAACTTGCCGGCTTCAAAATCTGGCGGCTATGTTGAAACATTTCCTGTCTGCTGAGGTGTGTATGGGTATGGAAACACTTGAACAAGCCGCGATGATCCACTCTTTTCTTTGGGTGCCCATGTGTGCATGACTACGGTGCATAAACTCAATCACAATGGTCATATAGCATTTGTAGCCCCTCCCTTTCCACAACGTGCCACAAATGGCAGCCTCAGCAAGAGTGTTCGAGCTTGTTAGCTCTAATCCAGGTGCACTAGCCCTTCCCACATGATCCCACAGGTATAAACACACATCAGGTCACAAACCTCATTGCCAGGAGTGCAGCGTCTCATCTTCTACAGATACAGAATCGCCACAGCTGAACTGCAAATTCAATGGCGATCAATTTGGTGCAAGTTTCAGTCAAATCCGTGCAGCCGTTCTGGAGATATGAACACTTTGATGGAGACCACGTGAATATACCGCAAATGTACGCCTACCACTTTTTCTATTCAAAAGGAGTCGGAAATATTTTCGTGTGTGACTTATCTTCTGAGTTACGTATCTCGACTTCTACGCAACCGATTTGCACCGGACAAAAGCCAGTCAACTCGCAATTCAGTGCAGAATTTTATGATAGATATTTCAAGACGCTCACACCAATTTGAAAAATCCGTCCGGAATCGCTACCCTTAGTCAGCTAGAGTAACCTCCAGTCTTCCTGTAGACCCACTATGCAGTGAAACTCCAGCAGGGGTCAGAAATCCACTCAATGTTGCCATATTTGGGGAGAGCCTGAGTGAGCCCCACACTAGTGTGACTTTATTGCGCAGTGCGTGTGTATGATTGCTTGTTTGCTTGTTTGCTTGGATCTTGCACTTACCGTAAATTTTAAATCAGCGGATTTCACTTGCATGTGCACAATAATATTCAAATTCCAACGAACCCTACGCGATTGCTCGAGGCAAGGTGAACCATGCCGTCTACCTGTTCGAATGATGAGGCGACAACAAACACGGAGACCACTCGTGAACCTTACCTATTCATTGGCTAGAGCACCGTGAACTTCTGCCTCCTCGGTGGCGACAACAAAGATGGAGACAGCTCGTGGTCTACCGCCATGGCTGGTGACGTACCTGCTAGACTGCTTCAGCTAACGCTAACCTGACTTACAGTCGCACGAGTGTATGTTTAGTGTCATAATTTCTGTGGCTCATAGCCCAGTCACATGATTGAGTCTGATGACAGTCACTGTATGAATGCACTGCTGCATGCATGTCCAGCATGTGCACTTCGCTCAGGCTCGCCCTCCAATGTCCTGCATTCCACTAGTATTATGGTTTCCACTACCTCCATCTCAGTAGGCAATCAGTGGTGAAGCATGCTGTCTAGTAAGTGTGAAATTGTACTGCAGTGTTTACACAGCCTATGCACACACTGGTGGTAGTGGAAACTAGCCTTGTTCCCAGGCCTACCTCGTTTTTCTTCGGCTTCAGTTGACAATAATACACGGATACGGAAGGGTGGCGAAAAACGCGGAAGGCCTGGTATCATTCATCACATGCTTTATATCAAGTGGACATAGGGGGGGTGTGGCCCAACTGCAAATAAGTTTAAAAACCACCGATGAAGTTGTGTAGATCGTCTGATAGTCTCGACTAGCCGCTGAGTGTTCGAACCGAGCCGACTGGATGATGAACAGCCTTCAGGACTTGCTAAAACTACTACGGGCCCCGCCCCCCCCCTACGTCCACCCTTGCGTCCATCTGACGTCACTCACGTGATGAATGATACCAGGCCTTCTGCGTTTTTCGCCGCCCTGACCTTCCACATCCGTGTATTATTGTCAACGGAAACCGAAGAACGGGGTAGGCCTGGGAACGACGAAACCATATGACAGTTGCACACTCTTGGTTCATGTAGATCCCTGATTCAGAGCCTTACATGT
Source organism: Axinella damicornis (assembly GCA_963931865.1). Taxonomy (NCBI): domain Eukaryota; kingdom Metazoa; phylum Porifera; class Demospongiae; order Axinellida; family Axinellidae; genus Axinella; species Axinella damicornis. Next base: position 5,682,376 of record OZ007511.1, on the reverse strand, counting down.
ATCTGCTTGGCAATAATCTTTGCGTGATCTAACATACATGTACATGTACATGTATAACTGATTTTTTGTCACTCGCAGGGAGATTATGATGAGGAGTATGGACGAGTTGCGAAGCGTCCTCGTGCCAGTGAATTCATCCATGAAGAAGCAGGTGCATGCATGTGTGTTTACATGTACTAGCCTAATTCCCTGACCCCACCCAACTTTACATCGCTTGCAGTAGGAGAGGGCCTGGTGACACAAGTCCAACTTCAGAATTTGAAAAAGTGATATATATTTACCCCGCGCACGCATGCGCGAAGCGGGGTTAAGCAATCGGTTTTGTCTGTCAGTCTGTCATGCGAAAAAATTGAAATCTCGCCACATAGACCCTCATAAACCATTGAAAGGGAGTCAAACAATAGCAAATAGCAAAAAAACTGGTGTATGTGTACCTGACTGAAGTCAAGGCGCTTCGTTTCGCTGTATTTCGGCTATTTCTTACTTTTCATAACTATTCATAACATTGGCTCCACCTCTTCGTGACTTCAGAATTTCATCAAGAACAGGACACACAGTGCATTTGGAAATCTCATGCTTCGAGATGACCGCTAGGAAACAGTGTTTTCTCACGATTTATGTACTTCACAGACATCGTGGCTATTGTTTCGGCTGTTTTTTCCAGCTATTATTCGTAACATTTGGCCCCACCTCTTCAGCTTCACAATATTATGTACGGTAAGCGGTCACTCCCACACCTTGGATATGGCCATACACGAACACAGTATACGCAATAGCGATGTGCATCGGCGCCGGCAGAGATGTCACATTGATTGTAGCTGCACTGTATCCTGTAGACGTTCCGCGCGGGGTATGTGTTCTATGAACACCTCTAGTTATATGTACATGTATCTATAGATGTAGGTGTCTTTATTCACTGGAGTAGACTGGACTCACCCAAAAAGCAGTAAAATGCCCTTTTCTAAAGTTGCTTGCATAGCCTGCTTTCGTGTCTTTCCTTGAGTCGTTAGAGGTCAAGGGTCACGTGCATATTTAATGAGCTTCAGCAATGAGCTTCAGTCAGTTGTGGGTGATACAGGTATAATTTTCTATGCTTCAGCAAAAGGCTGGAGTTCGATTTCTACAGTAAATAAATGCTGTTCTCATTGGAGCTTATTAAATCCTTAGATCCACTCGAGAGGCTGAGAATAGTTGCATGAAAGTCGACAATTACAGTAGCTGTCAATAAAAAGCTTACGTTCCGTTTACATACAACGATCGTTCTACGGTGAGAAACGGCTCAGAAAACGGTGTGAAATTATTGCTACGTCAGCGTTTATATGCACCGTTTTTATGGTATACAAGCGTAGTAAAAACTTTTAACGCTTATAGCGGATGCAACCTACATGTATGTCTGACGCTGTTCTACTTTTAGACCCTGGATCTCTCTCCCTGCTGGTCTTTGTTCGATGTCCACAGCTTTCGCAGAACCGGAGATGCAGTGGCAATGCGATCGATCACTTCCGAAAACCCCGCCCACCAAGCGAAAGCTCTTGGAACTTGCACATCCCTCGAAAGGTCTGGCTGGTTTTAAATATGCCTTATTGGAAGGCCTTAACTATACGCTGGCGTTTGTCCCTTGTCTGTAGCTTACTTGTAACCGGAGATAAAAGTCGATGAACTTGGCCGCTTACTCGCGACGGCGATAATTGCTGACTCAGCCGTAGTACGGGCAGATTGCGTAAGAACGGAACGGACCGTAGAACGATCGTTGTATGAATACGGAACGTAAACTTTTTATTGACTGCTACTGTAGCCCTGTTCTAATTTATACAACTTGACCGCACCCTGTTTCTAACATTACTGCCAGTATTAAAATCGGTAGGTCCTAGCTATATATCTCATCGTGCATGACCATAATGAAAGTAGCTCACAACGATTCTGACCAAGCCGTTGTCTACTGTCGCTTACCGTGGGCCGGACGAAGTTGTAAGGCCTGTAATACATGTGTACATTGTAATTTCTTTCACAGCTGCTTCGCTCCCTTCGACTCGACTCACCTACATGTATAAAAAACATGTAGTTGGTAGTTGCCTCGATCTCCAGACCTTCTCACCCCCAGCATTTGTCGCTTGCAGTAAATTTGTCACTTGCAGTGCTAATAGTACTGCAAGTGACAAATGCTGTGGGTGAGAAGGCCTGGGCACGAGGCTACCATTCCAGTCGCATTATTTAATACTACAATCTCAGTTCTCAATTTGAACGCATACACGTTCCTGGTGCATCCATGACAGTAGCCTTGAGGAACCCGTATTACATTAATGATGTGACTTATATTTTCCAGAGGAAACTGATGAAGGGGAAGACGAAGATGAAGAGGAAGTCGAAGAGGGCTATGCTGAACTTGTCGACACAAGTAGGTTTACAGAACAAAGAGTTCAGTTACAGTACGTGAACACGCATTACATTGTTTGTTACATGTCACACAAGTAAAAGCTTGGCCTCCCTTATTTTCGGCACTCCTTTGCACAAATATGTGACCTGCTTGGGGATTACCCGACACAGCCCACATTAATTGATTTTGTGTTAGAGGCAATTATGGTTACGAAGCAAATATTCGGCAAAAACACGCTTATTACAGCAACGGGTCAGCAGACCCTTGGACTACAAGATAGCAGAGTATAAAGCCTGGATCTGCATACATGTACTTCCATTCCGACGTTGCAAACTCAAGCTACATGTGTATTGTTGTGCATAGATTAGTATACGGAAGGTGTTGCTACATGTAATAGGGAAAAGACATGTATATCGATATTGCAATAGAAGTAGCTTCGCTTGCGAAGCTACTTCCCCCTCGTTAGCTTACGTGAGTAGTCCGGTGCCGTCCAGCTCTCTGTGCTGAGCTGCTGCTTCCCGAATGCGTCCGCTTCAACTGCTGCTCCCCATTTGCATCCACTTCAGTTGCTGCTCCCCGATTGCATCCGCTTCAGCTGCTGCACGCCGCTTGCGTCCACTTCTGATCTGTTGCTCCCCGATTGCATCTGCTTCAACTGCTCCTCGATTGCGTCTGGTTTGGCTGCTGCTCCCTGATTGCGTCTGCTTCGGCTGCTGCTCCCCGATTGTGTCCACTTCAACTGCTGCTCTCCGATTGCGTCTGCTTCAACTACTGCTTCCCATTTGCATCTGCTTCGACTGCTGCTCCCAGATTGCCGACTGCTGCTCCCCAATTATATCCGCTTGTATAGCCCCAGCTTTTCTGGCCCATGCCCAATGTTCTCAAACATTCTTTGTGGAGTTTGAGATTGAGTAAATTGAAGTACAAAGGTCGCACGTCACTAGTCTAATCTCACCCCATGAACATCCCACTTCCATCATGCGTGCGCACACACACACACACGCATGCACACACATACATGTATTATTACACTCCTGGTATAGAGAAAATTGTGCCGCGTAAATAATTAAATAACCTAAACCTCACAGCACGCAGGAAAGGTCTACAGAGATTCTGACTACACCGTCGTGATCGCTATCATGCAGTGTTACAACCACACAATAATTGTGGTGAAACTCACCTTGGTGGTGGAGATAGCTACAAGCGCTTTTGTAGTGCCGTCGGCCGCCATTGCTCGATCGTGCTCTTCGACGTTGGCTGCCAGTACTGTCATACGAAGGGCTCACAAAGATTCTGACCACACAGCCGTAATCGCTGTCGTTCACTGACGCTTACATCACCGTGCTGGCAAGGTTGTAAGTGCTATTATAGTTTTGTGTCTTCCCTTTGGTCGCCATTGCTAGCGTTCGACTGAGCGTGGTTGCCACGTGGCATGTGCGTTAATTGGAACGAATTGCAATAATTATTAGCTTGCGCTACGGCGAGGCAATCGCGGAGTTGCAGCGGCTACCAGGAGTGCGGTTGCTCCTCGCTAATTACACTCCTGGTATAGGAAAAATTGTGCCGCGTAATGTAATCTAAATAACCTTTGACTACCTTAGGAATGGCCTACAAAGATTCTGACTTCCCCGTCGTCATCACTATCATGCAGTGACCCAAGCGTACAATTTTGGTTCTCAAACTCACCTTGGTGGTGGAGATACAAGCGCTTTTGTCTCGCCGGGTCCGCCATTGCTCGAGCGCTCTCTCCGACTTACGGTGGCAGTACCGTTCTTAGCAAAGGCACATGAAGATTCTGACCACATGGCTGTGATCGCTGTCGTTCACTGACGATAACATGCCAAAACTCACCGTGCTTGTAAGTGCTGTTATAATTTCGTGTCTTCCCGCGCCATTGCTAGCGATCGTGGTTGCCACGTGGCCATGTGCGTTGATTGGGAATAACTGCGCTACGGAGAGTCGCAGCCGGCGTTGCAACGGCTACCAGGAGTGCAGTTGCCCCTCGTAATGCAAAATTTAATATTAACGAATAAAAAACCTCCCAGCCCGCAGGAAGGACCTACAAAGGTTCTGACTAAATCTTCATGATCACTATCGTGCATTGACCCAACCGTACAATTTTGTTGCTGAAATTCATCTTGGTAGTGGAGTTGTGAGTGCTTTTGTCTTCCCTTCAGCCGCCATTGCTCGAGCGCTCTCTTCAACTTTCAAAGTTTCATTGCCACAAAGACTATGACCACCCAGCGAGTTGCAACCGGTTGCATCGCGGCTACCAGGAGTGCGGTTGCCCCTCGATTATCTTAAAACTTAATGTGTTGATATTGATAATCTACCTGCAATATCAATATCAATATGGCTTGCCTTAAATGTATTATTGAGTACATAATACAAGTGCATTTCGAGTTTCGCTTAACTGTCTGGTATTTGTTGTATGAAATCGTACATGTACAGTTATGTGAGCCATATGCTATTGCAACTGTTTGATACCGATCCTACCCAATACCCAATATATCGACATATTGGCAGTACCGTAGAGACTGGTTAAGAAGCGCATACGTACACATGTAGCCTCGTTCCCAGGCCCCATACGAAAAATCGAAAAGGGGCCTGGTAGCACTTCCGTGTTAAATCTGTCGCTGCTGTACACATCATCAAACACGTGCTACGGTAGGACACGCCTCATTTCAAACATCAGATCAGCTTACTACAATGTATAAGACTAACGTGGAGCCAGAGAGAGCGTTGTTTCACAGTATATCGGTTGATTGGGACTCCAGCTAGTGGTCAGGAAGTTTGTCGCGATGACCCGTAAGCGTAAACAGCGCTCTCCGATTTTGATCGTCCAGCTATCTCCCGCCAACGCGACAGCACTTCTTCACGAAGGAGGACGCCACAGTCTGGAGTGGCAAAGTAAGCTCTATAACGATCTGCATGGTCCGTTTTGTGCTTCATAAGTAATATTTATATACCACTTTGCCGTGCATTACGGGTTTTAGTGCACGAGGGCAATCTAGTTAACGGTCGAGGGCGAGATAATGCACGAGCCGAAGGCGAGTGCATTATCCGCCCGAGACCGTTAACTAGATTGCCCGAGTGCACTAAAGCCCGTAATGCACGGCAAAGTGGTATCTAAACTACTTAGTGCAACTCACCGACCCGAGACAGCCTTTGATCTTTGAAAAGTGTGCATTATCTAGATAATGCACACTAAAGTGTGCAATAAGCGATTTAATGCTCCGTCATGTGATCGATTCTGAGGCGTCTGATTCGTTGAGGGTCACGTGAGTAGCACTAATACTAGTAAACACTGTCTCACATGAAGGGATCACGTTTGCGTGTGGTTTCGTTCTGAAATCTGATTGGCTCCTCTTGAATTTGTGAGGCATAGTCAACAGAAATTGTACGGAAGTGCTACCAGGCCCCTTTCCGATTTTCGGATGGGGCCTGGGGATGAGGCTAGCACATACAGCTATTAAGCACATAATTTTCAGTAAGCGCATGCTACATGTACCTTCCTGTCCTTCCTGTTAATATGCTGGCATGTCGATTTGTGTTCACGAGCTTGTGAGACGCTACGATGGATCGTGCAGAAGCACCAAAGCTACTCTGGATAACGAAAACTTACCTGTACATGACAACTCTCGATGGACGTAGCCTACTACACCTCACTACTGTACATTCACTCCTCTTGTGTTTTCAACACCTGGTGGCATGGCCAAGTCTGCCGCTGTGGCCTATAAACAGAATGCTCCTTTGTGGAATGCAAACCCATGCTCCTCAATGGGCGGGACAGACAACCAGGAGGAGGCACCCTCTCACTCCCAAGTTCCATTGCACATTGCAGGTACCTCGGGAACCCTGCGTCCCAGCGGCAGCCTGTCATTGCTGCTTAAGACTTTTTTTATTTCCGCCTTTGCACACTGTTGTTCATGGGTGGTGTCGAGCGTGAGCTCATGCTGTTGCGAGAGGATGAGGGCAGCAAGGGGAGCAGTGACTTTTTGCGAGGATATAAACTCATGGGTACGTAGCTGCTTCTGTTGGTTTGGTGAGACCCAGACCACCAAGACGGGCAGGAGAGCAAAATGTTTCTCTCAGCATCAGTGACACAGTCTCTTCCGGTTAGAGCAGGAATGAAATGGAGTCTGATGGCCTCTTCGAGGGGCTACAGGAGGTCAGAGATTTCGGGAATGGTTCGGAGAAAGCAAATGTAAGTACTTGCCTATTCTGGTCCACTCCTTCGCTCCCACATCTTGAACCTCTCCGTCCACTTGAGCGATACTTTGAGAAGGTATTTCCATCCTGAGTCTGGCTGGAAGTCCATCGTTGAAGCAGTGAAACAGCTACAGAGCTCGAGCCGGGAATTGTGCAGTAATGTATACACGTGTTCGTTACCGTAATTTATCCGCTTTCCTCAATATTATTTTGCATGATAAATTTGGGCATTTAGTGGCATTCGCCAGTTTTGTACCATGCAGAGAAACCTGGTAGACTACATGTATATACCATCATACAGTTGTATATCGGGAAATTTTCGCTGTTATAAGATTTCTTATGAGGATCGGAATGTTTCTTTCCATGGCGTGGAAGGCTTCTTCCAAAGATTGCTGGCTTTGTAAGTGCCCATACTATGTACGTAAGTCTCCAAACAACTGTGCAGCTTCACTTATGAATATGAATCTTGTAGGATGATGATGTAATAATGCTTCAAGGGGTGAAATTATGTTCAAAAAGTGCCTGCCGTGGACAATTTGTCCTAGCACAGTCAATTTTGTTCTGCCATTCTCAGCCGTTCATCTGCCATTATCTAGCCTCATTCCCAGGCCTACCCCGTTCTTTCTCCAGACTGTGGCATCTTGTTGTTGACGCAAACCGAAGAACTGAAAGAATGGAGTAGGCCTGGGAATGAGGCTAGCCATTATCCACACATGTCATAGAATGCTTTTATAGTTGTGCATGTCATAGTCCCCTGGTAAGTATATTCATGAAACAACTGTGAAACCCATAATCATTTTTGAAGATCCAACTTGGTAGTATGTGCATGTCTCTATATTGTAAGGAGGGCATTTAGCTGTGCACTTCCAGTAAAGCGAGTCTACTTGCGCAGTGCACTTGCACTAGTAGCTCGTGCAGTGTCATCCCAGATGTGGTATTTTAATGGTTGACCGAACACATCGATGTTTGGTCCGACAAACTGGATGATAAATGGTCGGAAAATGTTCGATGTCCAAACGTAATTTCACCCTCTGACGCTTCAATGTCTGGTTGCTTGTACGTGTACACTGTAGCTTGATGAAAGTGTACAGAGGTTCGCAGGTTGGTTCAGTCAGTCCTGGGTTTGAATCCTGCTAAGAAAGCCCTTGGTTTTTCTATTGAAGGCTGGTGCACCTTACAGAAGGAATATGCCCTTTGCCCTTCCAGAAAACAAGGTTGAGTAATTTATGGTAACTAAGGAGTTCAGTGATAATGATTACTATCCCGGTACATGCATGAAAACCTCCTTCATTGGGTACAAAAAACACATCTACAGGTACATTGTACATGTACATGCATGTATACTTTTCCCTCCTCCTCCTCCCTTCTCAGATGCACCTTATGAGCTTCCTGGGGATGAAGACATCAATGTGAGTTACATGTGTACATTGTATATACATGTAGGCACTTCATCTGCCTTGCTGTACAGTACCGTATAGTGGGAAATTTTTATTGGTACAAATTTTGAAAACCGAATTTCGAAGGGTCGCAACCTGTGACTACACCCCCTACTACTTACATACTACTATACTTCACATGTTTGTGTACTACTGGGAGAACTCAGCATGCACTTCATCGTGGAAGCAAGGGTAAGAGGCTACCATCGGCGGACGGGCTTGTGCATTTCCATGACGCGAAGCATATTTGGCGATCAATGCCTGTTGTTTGCTCGAGATCTTGGTATAGTTGTGGTTCTCTTGACTGTGCACGACAGTGTGCTATGCGCAATATGCAGCTACATGCTCACGCAACTGTGGGACTGGCAGTGGTCGATAAGGGTCCCTTGCGGGGTGGCAGTACATGTAATTGTACAGGTCGGTGGGACTGGCAGTGGTCGATAAGGGTCCCTTGCGGGATGGCAGTACATGTAATTGTACAGGTCGGAAGTAGTGAGACAGCGACGTAGCTAGCTACCCCAGAATTCTGTTGGCAATTGTTTGTGAGAACAAGTTTAATTTTTTTGCAGGTACAAATTTTTTGCATGTTGGCTTTTGGTCGCGAAAAACGTGATGCCTCACAAATATTTTCCGCTGTACGGTACGTATGAGGTGTGGGAGGGCTGGACATATATGCATATTATAATTGTCAAGGCAAGAGCACTTATTGCCTGCTGACTTCTGCTCTGTGATGGAACTTCAAACATGTGCGTGCTGCTAATACAAATGATATAAACCAGTAACAAAAAGCGTTTAAAGATGTGCGATCCATCCCTACCTTTTTTCCTTACTTTTTGCCATTCTGGTATTCCTACAACTGTTTTTGATCTGTTCAGTCCAGTCCATAGTCTAGGTTTAGTAGTGTCCCTATGGAGTATCTATACAAGTAGCTTTGCTCACTTTCAGACTGCTACTTCCCCCTCATTCACCTACGTGAGTAATCCAGTGCCGGACAGCTCTCTGTGTACTGAGCTGCTGCTCCCCGATTGCGTCTGCTGCTGCTCCCGGGTTGCACCAATCCGCTTCAACTGCTGCTCCCCAATTGCGTCCGCTTTAGCTGCTCCCAGATTGCGTCCACTTTGACTGCTGCTCCCCCATTGCATCCACTTGTAGCCCCAGCTGTTCTGGCCCATGCCCAATGTTCTCGAACATATTCGCAGAGTTTGAGGGTCAGTAAATTGAAGTATGAAGGTCACGCGTTAGCAGTCTATAGTTCCATCCCACGAACCACACACACACACACACACACACACACACACACACACACACACACACACACACACACACACACACACACACACACGCACGCACACACGGTAAAATCTTAATATATTGATGAACTCTACAAAACCTGGACTGGTACATGTGCATACAGTTGCCGTCAATGAAAAATTTACGTTTCGTTTCCATTGCACGGTCGTTGCATGGTGCGAGCGTTTATAAGAAAACAGCGTTCTGGCCTCCATTCTGATTTGCGTGCCGTTCTGGCACCGTTCCATTTTAGATTCCGTTTTTTTGAGCAGGCGTGTATGAGTGTTGGTCTGTCAAGGGAGAGCAGGTTAGCTAGCTAAAATAGCTACTAACTAGTAGCTTCGCTACCAACAGGCTCAATTCTAACCACATGCTCATAACTAGGGCCAGGCATTACCGTCACTTCTCTTGAAGTTCTTTCAGCTGTTTTTGCAGAGACATTCTTCTTAGCTTCGAATACAACGGCACAACAACTTGAAAAAAGCTTCTAGCAACTTCAAAATGTGTCGAAAACACTTGGCAGTGCCACGTGTGAAACTGTTTGTTCTGCATTCTATACCGGATGTGATCGTAATCGTTTAACATTCAGTTCCGTTTCGTTTTCCTAGCATTTCTGAATGCAAACACTCGCACCGTGCAGCGATCGTGCAGTGGAAACGAAACGTAAACTTTTCATTGACCGCAACTGTACGTACCTATTTATTCTGGTATGCTATATAATTATTCTAAACAATCTAGCATGTGGAATGGAAGTGCATCCTGTTCACATGCTACAGTAGCAGTCAATAAAAAGTTTACGTTCCGTTTACAAACAACGATCGTTCTACGGTCCGTTCCGTTGTTACGCAATCTGTCCGTACTACGGTTGCTGAGTCAGCAATTATCGCCGTCGCGAGTAAGCGGCCAAGTTCGTCGACTTTTATCTCCGGTTACAAGTAAGCTACAGACAAGGGACAAACGCCAGTGTATAGTTAAGGCCTTCCAATAAGGCATATTTAAAAATCAGCCAGACCTTTCGAAGGATGTGCAAGTTCCAAGAGCTTACGCTTGGTGGGCGGGGTTTTTGGAAGCGATCGATCGCATTGCCACTGTATCTCCGGTTCCGCGAAAGCTGTGGACATCGAACAAAGACCAGCAGGGAGAGAGATCCAGGGCCTAAAACATAACCCAGGTAGAACAGCGTCGGACATAGGCTGCATCCGCTATAAGCGTTAAAAGTTTTTACTACGCTTGTATACCGTAAAAACAGTGCGTATAAACGCTGACGTAGCAATAATTTCGCACCGTTTTCTGAGCCGTTTCTCACCGTAGAACGATCGTTGTTTGTAAACGGAACGTAAACTTTTTATTGACTGCTACTGTATATGGCAACAAAGTTATGTACACGGTCAGCCATGTATTCATCCCACAGAAAGCCCGCAGCCTGAACATTCATCAGCTTTTGGCAGAGGAGTCGGAGGACAAGCTAGAAGAGTACTATCGACAAAAATATGCCACCACATCTTCTGCCAGGTTAGAAGTTTGTGATATGCTATAGTGCGTGCTTGAGGAGCGAAGAGCTTGCTTTCTCAAGGACTTGTGCCTTTACCGCTACCTCAGTCAAGTATTACGGATGCCTCTGCCTCTGATTGGTACACCATAGTACATGTAGCTAAGCTATGTCTGTCTACACAGTGTACTCACCTTAGAATAGCCATGTACATGTATAGTATACATGTACATGTACATGTAGGTTAGTTGTATCCCTGGCCAGCAGGATGTAAGACCCGTTAAATTTCTTGGGAAAAGCCAGTGCTTTCGTTTCGCCTCAGACATGTGTGATTTACACATGCATGTAACCTATACTTATTGTGTTACGTGATTATTATCGCAGCATGGCAGCTACATGTAGCTTGAAGCGCTAACAGTACAGTTAATTGGCGAAGAGGGTGCATCACATCGATATCACTGCCTGTGAACTGTGAACGTTGATGTATAAGGACACAGTTGCGATATGGCTGGGACTTCAGTGAAGGTATGAGAAAGCAACCCACTTATGTATTCTGTGCCCCAGAATATGGATGCCCCATGTACATGTAGGAGAAAAGGTAGCAGCGGTCAGACAACCGAGAACAAACACAGCAACTATGCAATAGCCTCGTCTACACTCGTCTGACTTGAGTGCCTAGCAAGGTGTTCTCTAATCGTGCGTCGAAGTTCATCGCTGTTTGGCTGACCGAATTTCTATTAGTCATTAGGCCAGCGGTCCATTCTACATTGTATTCAGATACAGGAAGTTGATGTTGGACTACATGTATGTACATTCCAATGAATAGATTAGAGCTTCAATGGAGTGGTTGTGGTTAGAGTGTAGCCTCCTTGGGGGGGGGGGGGGGGGGGGGGGGGGGGAGGGGGCAGTTTTTGTCACTTGCAGTACGACAAAAGCTGGGGCAGGGCCTGGGAATGAGACCAACTGTGAGTGAGTATTCATAGCCTAGTCATTGTCCTGATAATTGGGTGAGTGTCATTGCATGTCTTTACCATGAATATACTCTCCTGCAAGTAACCAAGTGTCATCTGTACGATTTTGAGGCTATATGTTAAGGCTGTTCTGATACCAAAACTAAGCCTCCGATCCCGATTCAGAGATTTCCAGGTACTGTCCTGCCAATAATAAAGTGATACCGATACTATGGTTGTACGTGTAAGCCGATCAAGCCAATTGCCAATGTCAGCTAGGGCTTGCTGTCTTTCTTTCTTAGCATTTTCAGCCTCTTCTAACTTATTATTTTCCTCAGGATGTGCCTTTATATCCACAGGAGGGATATATGCGACTATTGTTTCGAATGGCATTCCTCAAGTACGTGTAGGAAGTGCACTTCCTTCTTTTATCTGCTCTTTAGGATCAAAATTGGCACAGTTTTTGGAAGAAAACTGCAAGGCAGTATCATTCTTTCTACATGCTTGGTTTGAAGGGTTGTATATAATACCTTCCTTAGTTGTTATCCTGCTAGTGCATCAGTATCGTAATCCTTGGCCATCCTGTGTTCTCCTGTGTGTGCTGACATTACACTCCTGGTAGAGGAAAATAACCTATGTAAATAACCTCACAGCTCGCAGGAAAGGCATGCCAATGTTCCGACTACATCCTCGTGATCGCTATATCATGCGGTGACCAAAGCGCACAATTTTGGTGCTGAAACTCACCTTGGTGATGGAGATTCAAGTGCTTTGTTGTGTCGTGCTTGACCGCTCCGACTTTCGTTGCCAGTACAGCTCTTAGGAAAGGCGCACGAAGACTCTGACCACACGGTTGTCATCGCTGTCGTTCACTGACACTTACATGCGAGACTCACCGTGCTGGCTAAGTTGTGAGCGCTGTAATAATGTCTTGTCTTCCCTTTGGCCGCCATTGCTAGCGATCGACCGAGCATGGTTGCCACGTGACGTGGGTTAATTGGAATGAGCTGCAATACCTAGCTTGCGCTACCAGTGAGTTGCAACCAGTTGCAACGCGGCTACCAGGAGTGCGGTTGCCCCTCGATTAGGAGTAATGTAATTATATCTGAGCTGGAGTTTCGTTTTTCCTTTCTGCAGCTATGAGGATCTTGAGAGTCAACCAACTGCAATCCAGCAGCAGAGCCTCCTTCCTGGAGTCAAGTGAGTCATGTAGGCTACCTGTACGTGTGCTATCATATTATATCTGGAATTATCCCACATCCGTAGACTTGCTCCATTGATAATGTATAGAGAGCTACAGTGGGGCCATCAGGTACAGGCATAGATATTTTAGCTCACGGAACGGGATTGGTACACTGTACAGTGCACAATATAATTTTTAAAAACTGGTCTGACATAATGTCAGACCAACACCGGTATTGGTCGGACATGATCTGACACTGAAAAATTGCCAGGCGGGAAGCTAGACTTATGATCTTTCAGTGTGGAGTGGTAATCTGAGGGAATGTATGTAGGTATGCATGTGTGTGAAGCGTTCAAGTGTCTGAAACACAGTCTGAAATGATTATTGTGGCCCCACAGGGAAGTCAAGGGTGTCTCTATTCACTGGACTGGACTACTGGACTCACCCAAAATTGCATAAAATGCCTTTTCCAGCCATTTTCAGTGTAGGACAGAAGCTAAATATGCTTATTGATTCGCCAAAGCTGCTTGCTTAGCCTGATGAAGCGTCTTCCATGACTTTCTTAGAGTCAGTAGAGGTCAAAGGTCACGTGCATATTTAATATGCAACGAATGGAGACACCTGGCCGCTCGCTTAGCCTGTTGAAGCGCCTTCCATGCCTTTCTTCTAATCAGTAGGTCCAAGGTCGCGAGCATATTTGCTTCAACGAAACAGAACTCCAGCCTTTTGCTGAAGCACAAAAAACAGAAAACGATATTCACATCAATGACTGAAGCTTATTAAATATGCACGTGACCTTTGACCTCTACTGACTCGAAGAAATTCATGGAAGACGCTTCATCAGGCTAAGCAAGCAGCTTTGGCGAATCAATAAGCATACTTAGCTTCTGTCCTACACTGAAAATGGCTGGAAAAGGCATTTTATGCAATTTTGGGTGAGTCCAGTAGTCCAGTCCAGTAGTCCAGTCCAGTAGTCCAGTCCAGTGAATAGAGACACCCGGGAAGTCAATACCTGTGAAACGGTATGTAGCCCTACAAATGTGATTATGGGTTTTGGTTAGGCTGCTTCATGAATAATATTATACTTACCTGAACTGTGAATACATAATCAGAACTATGAATACGTAAGGTAGGCTCACGCTATGTTCACTGTGTGGCATCCCACTGTGTATTCAATTGACCGGCCAATTTGTCAGCGCAGAACAGTCAGTGGACGGCCATATCAGCGCTTCGCCCGGAATATGGCCGATGGCCGACTGTTATATTGTGCTCTGCTGTAGCTGTTGACGTGCTACTGAACGCGCATACTTTGAATTGTTCTCTGATGAGCTCTTTGAAAAGAAGTAGAGAATAGGGTGGGGAGGACATTTGGTTGACACCTTCCGGAAATTCTCCCAGTGTTGGGAATGTTTTTGCTGTTCTTAGTTTATGAAACTTGCTCCACGTCTTCTCTCGACCAGCTTGAGAGCTACATGTATTTGCTGGCAAACTCTGCCTCCGGTAGAGTTGTTAAAAAAATTTGCTTCAATCACTGCAGTTTGCGAAAATTTTTCAACATGAATAATTGTCACACGAAAGATTTTTAACACAAAAATTTCCCGATATACGTATACGGTAGTTCGTAGTCGCCTAAACACGTATAAAGACATTAAGGCTATAATGAAAGCAGAAAGGTACAACAAGGTAACCTACATTATTGTCCAACTTACCGCACTCACTCATTTCTGCCGTAGTCATCACCCAGTCCAATCGCCACCGTACCAGAAATCCATTCACGCCTGTACAAATTTATTTACAACGGCACGTATGCGTAACGCGGAACATTTCCGGAAGTATACGGTATAACTAAATCTGAAGTAATGAAGTGATCACACAAGAAAGGTTATATCTTCGGATGTGGTGTAGTGATTATAATACTTTTTGGTATGCAAGCTCAGCTACAGCAGCTCTACACACCAATGCATGTACAAAGTTTGTAGCTTACTCAGAACGAGAGATATGACCTGACAACTGGAATTGAGTGAAAATGAGCACCATCTTCACAAAAATTGGTGCCGTTTGCAGTAACCAACTCCTGGACAGCTATTGCAGGTATTTTGTTCAGGAAGTATGAATGCTATAGGTAGGGTTTACATCAGTTTCCGTGTTCCAGCAATGCAAATGGTATAAACAGTCCACATAAAATAATGCATGCGGGAATGAGAAAATGTTTAGTCACCGGCATTAACATATCACAGAGAACTCTACATAGAGGCTCTGAAGTCTGTTCCTGAGTCAGCAGATGGTACAGAGCACTTCACACTTCGAGATGAAAGTATAAAGTGATAGCAAACAGAGTCACCGGCAGATACTATTCTGGTTCAGCTAACAGCGTCCAAAGTTCAACCTGGCCAGTGTAGCTCCTGCTCACTGCTCTGCAAGAAGAGTAATCCAAGGTACACTCATCCTATAGCAGTGGAAGAATAACAGAGGGAAGGGTACACACTGACCAACACTGAATGCATTAGGACACTATGTGCAAAACAGCTTGGGAGAAATGTTATCGAACCCACAATAGGATACCAAAGCCAATCAAGGCTAGCACCAAATGCAATATTAAGAGTTGTGCAACCATCCAGTGTACAGTAAAACCGTAGCACACAACACAGGCTCTAGGAGATGCTCAATAAGAGGGTTGTAGCAGAGCCAGGGATACTATAGGGCATATCATTCCCAATTGGGTTGTGTATACTGATCATTACAAAACGCTGTGTTTTGACACCATAGAGAGGGTTTGTTGTCACATGAATCCACAGTATATATGGATGGATTGAGAAGAAGGCTGATTGTCAGTGGTATGGGAGGTACCAGTGAACATACCTGTAGAAAGCATAGCCTGATAGGCACAATTGGTTCTAAGTGGCTACATGTGGCTAAATGGTTGCAGGTGCAAGACAGGATGTGCAGCCATTAGTTGTGGCTACAAACAGACATTGAGCACCTGGATGCCACAGCATTATTCGTACCGTTCCATGTGAGAGTGACCGATGGTTATAAACAGACACTGAGCACCTGGATGCCACAGCATTATCTGTACCATTGGGGCTCACCTTCCATGTGAGAGTGACAGATCTCGAAGTAGACAATATAATACAGCAGGAGCACCGGACCAGCAGAAGACGCTGATATTAAGACTGGATGAGAGATGGTGAAGAGCTAGAGGAGGTCATAGAGCATGAATCTGGTGATAATAGTAACTATGAATTACAAATATAGCAGCTTTATGTTATTATGTGTATCCACATGTGCATGCTTAATCATACTGTATTGAGAGATGATCTGGATCAGGGTTATAAAAGCTGGTACCATTTCTAGTAACCTTCATCCACAAACTTAAAACTTACTCTGCTAGTTCAGTATACCCATAGCTAACTGCTATTAGCCCTAACAGCCGTGTTCCAGCCCCCAGGAAGAAGATATACCCTTGAACACCACTTTTGACCTTACAAAAAAGGTCAACATGAGCACACTAAATCGCTAATTCCCTTTATGCTCGCCGTCTTTGACCAAGATTAGGTAGCTATTACTACAACCATACTCCTACTTACCTCGAAACAGTGTAGCCCGACCCTTCGCCATCTTCGAGGAGAGAAATAACATCGCTTGAACTGCACGATGTAGAAAATGCCATTTTCGGACAAGAAGTGGCCGTGCGCTGTAATTAAATTCCCGGAAGTTTGTACGTACGTAATTGGACTGCACCGCATCGCGTAGCAACAATTTGCTTCCAATCAATCCACACCCGTAACGGACATTGATCATCAGTTTCCAATCCCATTCCGTGAGCTATAATATCTATGGTACGGGGGTGTGAATGCGTATACATATATACATGTTGTACGGTGTATAGCATATACACATGTAGCTGCCCGTACCTGTACCAAACTCAGAGGAATCGACGTTCGTCGTCAAAGGAGTTCTGTGCCTAGTACATATATGTCGCTCAAAGATGGTCCCAAAACGGCAGTGTCTTATTGGTGTTTAAGCAAGAATGAGCGTTGCCAAGTACTACTAAAGCGAAGAGTACTGGCGCTAGCGCGCATTGGGGCTAGCAACTATAATACAATGTAGCTGTACTACTGTAGGATGAATATTTACCGTGTACTAGAAACGTCACTTGTCTGTTGCCATATTTTCACTCGTACTGTTGGCCTCCATTGCTCGATCACTCTCTTTGACGTGGTTGCCAGTACAGTCTCACGAAGGCCCTATATAGATTCTCACCACACAGCCGTGATCGCTATCGATCACAACACTTACATGCCAAAACTCACCATGCTGGCGAAGTTGATAGCACTGTAATAACTTTTTGTCTTCCCTTTGGACGCCATTGCTAACTCGATCGACTCGAGCATGGTCCCCACGTGACATGTGCATTAATTGGAAAGAACTGCAATACGTACCTAGCTTGCGCGACCAGCGATTTACAACCAGTTGCAATGTGGCTACCAGGAGTGTGGTTGCCCCTCGATAATATATATTTGTACTACAAGTAGCTTCGCTCGCTTTGCTCACTCAGCTACTTTCCCCTCGTTCGCCTACATTAGTAATCCGACGCTGGACAGCTCTCTGTGCTAGGCCTGAGCTAATTATTCACAAAATTCCCCCATTATTATATTCTTGACAACTAAGCCCATTATTTTACATCAACACCCTGTTATTCACATAAATATTTGACATTGTGATTGACTTTTCGTTTATGAGCCAACTCAGATGGCTCCATAAGCGGTCTAGCAGAGACACACAGGAGGAGGTAGACTCGTGCTCTGTAGCCTCTGTTCCTGTTTCGGAGCTCGAAAGTAACGGAAGGTCGCCACAGCACTCCGCATCAGACTCACACAAGGCAGCCATGAGCCACGTGGCTGAAACTACACGCCCACTAATAATTATTATCGTTTTCTGGCCCGATTATTCGCGAATAATGTGCAATTCGGGTAAGTCCCTATTATTCTGCAAATTATGCGCGCATAACTAGCTCAGGCCTACTCTGAGTCTAGCTGCTGCTGCCCGATTGTGCCCGCTTCAGCTTCTTGCCGCTTTCGTCCGCTTCAGCTGCTGCTCCCTGATTGCGCCCGCTTCAGCAGCTGCTCCCCGATTGCGTCTGCTTCAACTGCAGCTCCCCGATTACGTCTGCTTCGACTGCTGCTCCCCAATTGCATCCACTTGTAGCCTCACCTGTTCTGGAAGATTCCAGCCCATGCCCATTGTTCTCAAACGTTCTTCATCGAGTTTGAGGTTTAGTAAATTATTGAAGTACGAAGGTCGCACGTCACTAGTCTAGTCCCGCCCCACGAACATCCCACTTCCGTCATGCACGCATGCACGCACATACACGTTAAAATCTTGATACTCCACTGAATTATACTATACTTCAATGAAGCACTGCAATAATTATGATTGGTAAATTGATGGGGTTTAAAATCACTTAATAATAGCCCTGTTATTACTTACCCCGTGTTTTCATTTAATATACACTTGTATTCTGTGGTTGTACTGTACCATACATTTAGGATCATAGACTGCGCGTAGTTCTCTGTATAGTACTTCAGCGTCTTGCACGATGGCGCTAGGACCAGAGGAGTACATGTAGCATGGAGCTGGACTTTGGACTCAGTCATCTACATCTCACAAAAAAACCCTCTGTAATTGTCATGTGGTGGGCCATGGTGCAATCTCTGAGTGCTGTCCCAACAAACATGAGAGGTAGAGTTGTCGGGTAGCGGATGGTGAGAGCAGCTGCCATAAATCTCACCCATCTCTGCACAAAGTCTTTCTGACTGAACTGTTTTGGTTGCTAATACAAACGGTGATTTGATTGCCTGCCCTCTGTCATAACATTTTCACATGATGCTAGCTAGTTGTTTCGTGAGATGAGATATATGCCTGCATAGTATATAGTCCTGCCACTATATACGATACACAACTCATGGTATCATGACAGAATAATCCCAATAGTATTGACAAGTATGACTTTGATGAGCCAGGGATTGAATAATGCTTAGGTGACAAAACAGCCGCAGTAGTCGCAGTAGTAGTCGCAGTAGTCGCAGTAGTAGTCGCAGTAGTCGCAGTAGTCGCGCAGTAGTAGTCGGTAGTCTTATTGCATGATACCCTACAAGTTCAAAGGATCAGGTGTGCCAATATCTGGCATATGGCACTGCTGTGACATCATCACTTAGCAATTGCACACATCACGAAGCAACATCCAATCAGGTGCATACAATAAATTAGTTATAGCATGGCAACACGGGCTGCATGCCAGATATTGGCACTGCTGATGTAAAGCCCTCAGAAGTAGTAGCAGCTGCATGCTCCTACACGTAAGTGTGAAATTGTGATTACTACAGAGTTTACACAGCCTATGCACACTGTTTGCCTCTTACTGCCAAGATGATGGTAGTGGATACCATAGGGATTATTAGGTGAATGCGTTATTATGCCTATAACTCCACAGGAAGGAAATATGTGCCTATAAGCGAGATGCACCTAATAACGAATATAATAATAATGACATTCCTCGAATAGGAAGTGCACTTCGATTCGAATCATAGCTGTTGTCCACTCCGTAGGATTGAAATGGCAGAGTTTTCTGGAAGAAGACTGCAGCGAGTACCTGGGACGAGAGTTGAACCTGCGCCTAACAGTGAATATGCGCCTATAAGTGAGATGTGTCTAATAACGCGCGACTACGGTATGGCAGTTGCACACTCTTATTGCATGAACTCTTGGTACTACATGTTACACAAAACATCCCAGTCTGTTTATAAGTTGCTCAACAATAATGTTGGTTGTCCCTATATAATTACTTCCGGTTCTGTTCCGTTCCGTTCCGTTCCTGACCGTTCCGGGTTTTCCAGCATCCCTTGAGGAAGCTTTTGCAAAGTTGAAAGCCTACATGTACCTACATGCAAATGCGCTTGCACTTCCAGCTGTACCAGATGGAGAATTAGAAGACTTTATTTTAGCTGGTATTTCAAAGTTTGACTGGGAGTACTAAGTGGAGGTCCAGTTCCAGTGAAGCACAAATACACATCATCTATCACTTACATGAACAGCAGTAGAAAAATGAAACATTAGCTATGCCCACTTCACGCATTTAGTCCGGTAAGTGTATGTAACAGCAGTCTTTTTTGTTCCTGAAACTCTTGCTCTGTTAATGCTTCATTCTCCCTGAGTTGCTGAAGTGTACTGAAGTTGCTGTAAGTACTGGCCACATAGATTTGCTTTGCTGGCAGGTGAGATCCCAGTGGTTTGCCTCACTGATGATGGTGGGGTGGATGGTCGCAGAGTTTATTGAAACATTTTCAGATCGTCATTGAGTACATTAGCATGCATCCTATCCCAAAGGCGAATCTGGGGATCACACTAAATTTATCACTTTGTCCCTTACGTTGAGTTCTAAAAGTTGTCTCAATCTCATCCTCCTTTTTGCCTGCTTGTTTTGAGGCTCAGCTTTACGTATCTGTATCACATGTGCTCTTACGGTTTGATACTTCCCCCCTGTTGCTGCACTCCTTACAGCCATCACACCACAGGGTGTAGGTATCATCAGTCTGGCTGCTGTAGTATATTTAGCTGAGGTGACCACGAGATGACATTGTATTGTGTGACTGTAGTGTGCATTGTCTCGAACTGTAGGCACAAACGCAGCACCCCCACTTACAAGTATGTGGTACGCATCATCAACCAGGTACGGAGTTCATCCTGTAACAGCAACGATGATTACACTTTGACGCACTCACATGGAGTTCATCCTGTAACAGCAACGATGATTACACTTTGACGCACTCACAATCAGCCGAACTGTCTGCCCATAGATAGCTCCGTCTATGGTCTGCCAAACGATAGGCGCCAAAAAGTTACTCGATGGTGTACACGTGACATGTAAATTATTAATGTCCTCTTAGCTGTGATCCTCGTACCCAGGCCCTCACACGGAACGTGGAACGAGGCTAGATCTAGCAGCATGGCACAGCTAAAATGAGATTCATTATGTGCTAAGTAAACTGTGGTTTTCCTCTGTGGCCAGCTGTGTTGCAAGACTGCTGCAATGTGCACTTTTGAGTTTTCTCGCACCTACTTGAGTTGTAATCTTGCAGAATGACTGGCATGCTATATACATCCCATAGTGTTCTTATGTAGCAACTTGTCCAGACCCTCCTTCCTCCCCCCCCCCCCCCCCCCCCCCCCCCCCCCCCCGCGTGATACTGGAAGCGATCCACACTGGGGTTGGTTTGGGTCTGGAGTATTGTGATGCTACTTTGCTACATTGGCTCGCCCCATTTATCATGGGTACCTCTATTGGTATAATATTTATATTCATGGGGTGCTTGTATTTACTTCCCATTTACAGTGCTATATAGATGTACATGTGCAGGTGTTGTTTCACAGTGAGTCTTCCTCCTCCCTCCTCCTAGGGACCCTAACCTCTGGACAGTTAAGTGTCGGATTGGTACTGAGAAAGAAACAGTACTTATACTGATGCGGAAGTGTATCTCGCTCCAGTACACTGACAATGTGAGCATATGCACATTGGATTTAAACCACTAGTATATCTAGAGCAGAGTATAATATGGAGTAGTTATGTTGCCTGAAGCTCATAGCCTCGTTCCCAGGCTTTCCCACACTTGAACAAAATTCAGAGAAAGGGGGAGAGCCTGGGATATTTTGTCACGTGTGGGCAATCAAAACTGCAAGTCATGCACTATAATTCTATACCAGTGTGTGTAGTTCTTCTTTGAGACTGTTGTATAGCTGACATCGCTATCACGTTGCCCCATACTACACCACAGCCGCATTATTCCTGCTCTAAAACTCGGGAATCGCACCAGGTTCTGGGCGAGATGCCAGGACGACCATTCCATGGCCTTGCTGAAAAGTGGCTGAATTGAACACCAAAATGACCCGTTTCCAGGTTTGTGTGAATCGTTCTCGACACTTACTGTTCACATAGACTGCCAAAGCATGGCTACCGTCTATCTCCATGCGCGCAACTAACGGTCGAGCACTGAATGGGCCGGCTTCGTGCTGCATATTTGCGGTCAGTGTACCCACAGTTCTCTCTACCTTGACGTCACGCACGTGATAAATTATCCCAGTCCCTCTCCTGCTTTTTCTGCACTGTAAGTGACGAAAAGCTGGAATGAGGCTTTGAAGCTCATGAACTTGAGATTGTGCAGCGTTTGTACTGCACTCCTCTTCCAGCCTCTGCAGATCAGAAGTGCAATTGCAGTGGAGGGACTGAAGGGCTATATCTATGTGGAGGCCTTCAAGCAGCAGCATGTGAAACAGGCTATTGAGGACATTGGAAACCTGCGCATTGGTAGGTGGCAGCAACTGATGGTACCGATTAGGGAGATGACTGACGTGATGAGGGTGGTGAAAGATACAACCGGACTGAAGCAGGGCTCCTGGGTGCGCATCAAGAGAGGCATGTATAAGGACGACATTGCTCAGGTAGGTTATGGCTACAGTATCATGTGTCACCTAGTATGGGTAAAGCCTCTCTGGCTATCGTGTGTTTCTTGTTTACATGATTGCTTCGATTCCATAGTTTGAGCAAGCACCACAGATGTTTGTCTGTTTCTTAGCATGATTACTTGTAGAAGTAATTAGCATCCTCTTGTTGATACACTTTACTGTTCATCAATTTCAAGTTGAGTGAAGCAACTGGTAGATTTTTTCTGCTACGAAGAGCAGCGACAGAGGAGTGGAAAAATATATTGTACACTGTATGTCTATAGCTATGTTGAGCAAACCATGCAGGTTCATTATAGTTTGTAGATCAAAGTTGGCAGTACCATGTCTACATGTACACAATGTATAACTGAGTTTGCCATCATTCTTGTGTGCAGGTTGACTACATGGACACCTCTCGTAATCAAGTGGTGCTGAAGATGATGCCACGTGTGGACTACTCACGGAAGAGGGGAGTGCTCCGGAGCTCGGACGATGACGACAGAAAGAAAAAGAGGAGACGACCTCCTGCAAAATTGTTTGACCCTGATGCAATAAGGTACCGCTTTGAAAGTTTTCTAATGATTCTATGATTTAACTCTTTAGGGTCCATAGCGCATAAATGCGCAGAATTAGTGTCCTTTCATATTATGGCTTCCCACTTCGTGGTGACGGCCAGTCTTCGACTAGCACTGCTCTTGGAGACCTGTCAGTAGTCCACCTCTGTATAACTACAGAAGTTAGAGCGCCAAGCGTCTGGGCTGGCAGCTATTATGGGCAGAAACAAGTCCGCCATTGTACGTCGATTGAACGGTAAAGTTAATGCACTTTTTATCTCACCGTCAGTATACACTTACTTGCAATAACGCTCCTGCTTTGACTTGCTGTAGCTCTGCCCTCTCCAGCAACAAAGTGAGTAGCGATGGTCCTGTGCGTATGGCAAGACAACAGTCGAGTTCTTAGCAGCTGGTCGAACGGCATGATAACCAGACAGCTAGCAGCTCCACCCAGTGCCTCTGCCCCTTCCAGCCTTGATCAACGGTTGTAATTATTGGGGCAAGCCTGAGCGAACCCCACACTAGCGTGACTTTATTGCGCTGTGCATGTGTATGTATGTTTGTTTGTTGGTTTGATCTTGCAGTTACCGTAAATTTTAAATCAGTGAATTTCACTTGCACATGCACAATAATATTCAAATTCAGTGAACTGTCTACCTACCTGTTCGACAAACTGGCGATAGTGACAACAAAGACGGACGGGAGACCACTCGTGGACATTGACTAGATCACCATGAACATTCTTCCTCCTCCGTGGCGACACTGACAAAAATGGAGACAGCTTGTGGACCTATATGTACCGCCATGGCCGGGGTGACGTAGCTGCTAGACTGCTTCAGCTAGCTATAAATGCTAACCTGACTCACATTAGCTGCGATATGCACGAGTGTATGTTTCAAGAGTGCCATAATTTCTGTGCTGATTGCCCGGTCACATTCTGATGACAATGTGAATGCACCTGCTCCTTGCATGTCCTGCACGCGCATGCACTTCGCTCAAGCTCGCCCTCGAATGTCCTGCATTCCACTAGTTACTGTACAAGTATGGATCCTCTGTTTTATGCTATCGTTCCTACATTGTCTCCATGCTTTTTGCTGTTCTGCTACCCCTACATTTCCTTTGTTCTGGTATAAGTTATAGGGGACAACCACACTCCTGGTAGCAGACGTTGCAACCTGTTGCAACTTGCTGGTAGCGCAAGCTAAGTGTTGCAGCTCGTTCCAATTAATGTACATGTCACGTGATGACCATGTTCAGTCGATTGAGTCGGCAATGGTGGCCTGTGCGTGAAGTAGTTCAAGAGCTGTTTTAGTTTCTCAGCTTCACATGTGTGCACGTCTTGCCAATAATGTCTGAGGGGGTTGGTGATCTGATTTTGTAGGTAGTTAGTGTAGCCTCCAAGTGTGTTTGGCAGTCTGAGGCCACCAAAATTATCATAGTGACTCTTCTAATTCAAGTGCTCGAACACCACTTTTTCAACGAAAAATTGATGCTTTCTGGAAATCTAAGAAGTTTGAGCACCCACATTTGAAATTACATGTATTAATTTGCACAGTAGTACCGCCAGAAATGCACAACAGATACCATGCACACATGCAGTTGCAGTAGAGAGCAGTTGAGATTCAGCGAAAGGTACTCCGTGATCCTTCCTACTCCAAGCGACCAACCTCAGCCTCCTGGCGTTGAACACCGTCTCTCGCGTGCTTTGTGTGAACTTGTATCCCACTCAGAAATTAATTACGTCGTTGTCTCCGTCTGACCATGCAGTGGGTGCATCAGTGTCGTTGCTGACACACTTGTCTGTGGCTTAACCCGCCCTACTCACCCGACTCGTTCTTGCTTGTAGCTACTTTGGCTCCTGTAACTGCTCTCATGGGCAGTTGCTCTCTTGTAGCGCCGTCTCTGGTTGTGATCACTCTCTGGCCTGTTGCTCTGGGGGCCTACGTAGTCTGTCCAGTGGCATGGTTTGTGCATTAATGATTCGAACACCCAGGAATTAGCCGCATAATTCGAACACCAGGAAATGAAGGAATTAACATGTAGGTCACCTTTTACATGGTGATTCTCTTATAAATAGTGTAGGGTGTATTATGATGGAGCATGCGGAGTAAAATGAATGGGTAGAGCAGACTGTACAAGAGATGTTTTTCCTGATGCTGATCTTTTGGAACCGAATCCGTATGGAGGCTCCTCAAAATCCTTGTGTGTACTAATCTCTGAAGAATGTTAGTCCATTTTGTTCACTGTCCGTATTGGTCTGTATGTCTTTCAGGGAGGTTGGTGGAGAAATCAGCCATGATGGAGATTTCCTGGTGTTTGAAGGGAACCACTTCCGCAATGGCTTCATGTACAAGAACTTTGTCATGTCAGCAATTGTGAGTTTGTAGTTTACATGACCGTTTTTCAGTACAAGGTAGCACCTCAGCCATATGTGTATTTGAGTTCATCCAAGGTCGTGTGTGCTGACAAAGATGGCAAAGGATCACTGAATTTCCTGTATGACGTTTACTATTGGCCTGTGTGTTAATACCAAAACCTGTACTATAATACCTTAGTGCTACTCACGTGACCCTCAACGAATCAGACGCCTCAGAATCGATCACATGACGGAGCATTAAATCGCTTAGTGCACACTTTAGTGTGCATTATCTAGATAATGCACACTTTCATAGGTCAAAGGCTGTCTCGGGTCAGTGAGTTGCACTAAGTAGTTTAGATACCAGTTTGCAGTGCATTACGGGCTTTAGTGCATTCGGGCAATCTAGTTAATGGTCTCGGGCGGATAATGCACTCGCCTTCAGCTGCATTATCTCGCCCTCCACCATTAACTCTTTGAGCGCGATCGGCGTATATATACGCCGCGCGGATACTTCCGCTCATCGCGAACGGCGTATATATACGCCTACGGTACCTACGTTATACAACGTTGGGAGGCAGACCCTGCCAATGCAGTATTAGTTATAATTATAGAGGGGATGACCCTACAGGCCGCAACAATAAATATAAAACAAACCTGCAGCTGTCTGGCTTCAGATTAACGCTGGTGCGCTGGCGCTTACCTTTGACGATTTTCGTTAGCAACTTCTCACCCCGCGTATAAAAGAACTACAACAAACGGTTGCCCACAATGGCTGGATTATTCACTGTGAATGAAGTGCTGGCATGTATGGACATTCCACTGCCTGAAGAAGATGATCTGAGTGACGATGAGTTTGAGGGGTATCTTGGAGATGATGGGGATGATGGGGATAATAGCGACATTGACGGTGGTGTGTGGGATGGTGATGGAGATGGTGGGGAAAACAGCAACAGTGACAGGGGAGGATGGGATGATGATGGTGGAAATGGTAGTGAGGACAACGGTGGATATGGCAGTGAAAATGGTGGTGACAACGTTGGTGGCACTGGTGATGACGACAACAATCCTACTCTTCCGGAGTATACGCAGCAGCCACATTGCACACACAACATGACCGACAAAGGTCCACTTGACTTCTTGCAATTGTTCATCACAGACAGCATGCTTGAAACAGTCACTACACAAACGAAGTTGTTTGCCCAGCAGTACATGGACAGTCATGAGGTGACACGACGCTCACGAGTGCAGCAGTGGGTTAAGTCGCCACATACCGTGGCGGAGTTGAAGACGTTCCTTGCTCTGATCATCATAATGGGGCTGATCAGCTTCCCATCCATAGAGGATTACTGGGTAACAACTTGGCCTTTCGCAACCTTCACCTTCAGTTCCATAATGAGTCGTGATCGATTCTCCCTCCTCCTGCGCTTTCTGCACCTCAATGATAGCACGAAGTACATACCAAAGGGAGAACCTGGCTACGATCCCCTCTATAAGCTGCGACCATTTGCAGATCCCCTGATTGCCAATTTCAAAGCAGCATTTACACTTGGGCGGGAGCTCTCCGTGGATGAGGGGATGATTGGATTCAAAGGTCGACTGTGGTTCCTGCAATATATGCCGAAAAAACCGACAAAGTGGGGGATGAAAGCATTTGTACTTGCTGACAGTGTCACTGGCTACACATACAACTGGAAACTCTACACAGGTATGAAATTATACATGTGTCGTCGCGAGTAGAAATCGGAGTTTACTTGCGCATGGCATATTATCGCACAGGGCGATTGCAAGGCACGCACAATTGCGCGATCATACGCCGTGCGGTAAACTTCGATTTCTGCTCGTGACAGACACATATGCATACGCACAGAACGCCTCACACAGCAACATGCAAGATAGGCATGACGACATGTAATAGGTCCGGCCACGTAAAAGTGTAGAGTTGGCTGAAATAGTGTGCACTTCCACAAACGCTGAAATTCATGGCGTGGTTAGGTCACTTTCTCACTGGCTGGTTGACCAGGCCAGATGTATCATCGCATGTGTGTTAATTGCATTCCTGAGCATGACTAACTATTGCCGCAAATATACAAACCCTAGGTGAGAATGCAATTATTTTAGCTCAAGCCACGATCTGAGACAGATCAGTTGCTACAAGCTTAGGCACACAGCAATAATTAATTTGTGAACATGCCAACAAGAGGCACTAAGTACGTAGGGTATGGTAAATAATATAGAATCTAATAGGTAAACAAACAAACATCCATTCCTAAGGTGTACATGTACGCACTCCACACAATCCATAATCTGCAAACAGGGAAGGACACCTCACTTGATGAGAGCAGTGGTGTCACACATGCTGTTGTCCTGAGGCTGGTGGAAGGGTTGGAGCGCAAAGGACACCATGTCTACATGGACAATTACTACTCAAGCCCGGTCCTATTCTCTTCTCTCCAACAACTTGGGTTCGGAGCTTGTGGTACTGTACGGGTCAACAGGCGGGGGCTGCCCAAGGAAGTGATGGGAGCCAAACTGAAGAAGGGAGAGATGACAAGCAGTGAGATCAAGAAGGGCATG
Organism: Axinella damicornis; assembly: GCA_963931865.1. Lineage (NCBI taxonomy): Eukaryota > Metazoa > Porifera > Demospongiae > Axinellida > Axinellidae > Axinella > Axinella damicornis. Next base: position 5,654,457 of record OZ007511.1, on the reverse strand, counting down.
CTGGCACTAAAGTGGCAAGACAAGAGACCAGTGAACATGCTGAGTACAATACATGATGATTCCCGGGTAACCAAGAGCAGGAGGACACGGCTGGTTAGTGGAGGAATTGAGGAGGTTCAAAAACCAGCCATGGTGGATCAGTACAATACATACATGGGTGGGGTCGACAAGGGGGATCAGCTGATGTCTTACTATGGATTCAGTCACCGTACCATCAAGTGGTGGAGACGTGCGTTCTTTCATCTTGTTGAAAACGCTATCGTGAACGCATACATCTTGTACAGGCTTTCCACACAGCAGGGGCGTAAGTTAGACCATAAGCATTTCCGCATTGAGCTAGCAAAGCAACTTCTTGGGGATGCTGATGGGCACGCCAACCCTCCTAGTCGTCGTCTCAACGCTCTCCCTCCACTGGCTCGGCTAACAGAGCGACACTTCCTTGAGAGAGTACCACCGTGCACCAGTGGAAGGATTTCACAACCTGTATGTGTCGTGTGCTCCAATAAGAAGGGCAGGGGCAAGAAGACAGTGCAAGCAGTGTAAGCTACCTATGTGCATTGTTGTTTGCTTTGAATTACACCACACTAAAGTGGATCCTGTACGTCATTTAGAACAGAATGTAGTCCCCTAATGTAGTTTGTAAGCATTGCACTTCATGCCTCGCTCATACGCTTGCCTTCCATCTTACAGTGACGTCTGTATTAGACCATTATGTTGTACTTTCCCTGTTGTCCTACGGTGTCATTTTGTACTGCTGTATATCATTCCGTGCATTATATTGCTTCCCTCTCTACACCTACTTGCTGTAATCACTTGAATAACCTCCCTGGATTCATAGCTCACTTAGCACTAGATACAAACACAGCCATGTACACATCCTTGTCGTACTTCCCAGCATAGGCAAGATTTTTCAGCTCCCAGAACTGCGCTGGCGAAATCGCCAGGTCTTAGGCATCAATCAGATACTTTTTCACACAACACACTAGCTAGTTAGCGGGTGATACACATACAAACAGAAACGTACCAATGAACCTCCGGTTTAGCTTTGTTTAGCGCCATTTCTTGACGGTTGGAGACCTCCTTGCGTCGTTGACACGACAAGAGACGACACTTGAACACATTCAAGCCTCCAGGATTGCCGTCCACCAAGGGAAAACAGCCCACAGCCCTTGCGAAGTTGACGCACGTGTTCTGAACGATAACTGCTGAGCAGGCGTCGCGTGACGCGGAAGTCATGAATTTTAATGATCGCGCTCAAAGAGTTAACTAGATTGCCCTCATGCACTAAAACCCGTAATGCACTGCAAAAGTGGTATCTAAATATTACATATGCGCTCTAAACTTGCGTCACAAAAATTTAATGTGATACGTAATTAGAAGTTTGTGCAAGAGCGTGTATGCGAGCTCGAGCACTATCATAGCGGAAGCGGTACATGTAAATGTGTTACAAATTCAATTAACCACAGACTAATTAATGAGGCCTTATACCTTGCGTCAAATTTTACGAAGGCAAATTCTTTCTCACGTGTTTTGACTTGTTGTGTGGGTAGCCTGGTGTATTTTGCAGGGCGGCATGAAAAGAAATCTGGGCACGAAACGACGCATGCCTAGAGCACGCTCTTCTTGGATGATCTGGTAAGTTTTTGTGCACATAGCTAAAAATATACACAGATCACCGAATATCTCTTCATCACGACCTAGCAAATACTGCATAGTAGTGCCAGAGAATTTTTGAGGGTTGAGCTCCAGTCTGCCTCTCAGTAATTTGACGCAAGAGTGCTTGAGCAGTGAGTCAATGCCTAGGTCCAAATACCCTGGGGCATTTTACTTTCCTGTTCCAGGAGTTTCATTTGGTGTTGTAATGTTGGAATGGAACTTGTTTCAGACTAATATCTGTTATAGTTCCTGAGATATAAAGCAGCAAAGTTACCAGCAAAAAATTTAATCGAATAGTACATCGTAACCTTAACACCTTCAGAACTCGTGAAAGAGCACTGAATTTCAAACCTCGCCCACATTTACAAATGGACGAAGCTGTTCTTTTACTGTGCCTTCACTCAAGAGCGCATAAGAAGGTCGCGCGGAGTAAGAGCGTGTAAAATTCAAACAGGGCAAAATACATGAGTTGTACTAAAAATAGCTATAGCGCGTCTAAACACTCTTGTAGTGATTCTTTCCGCCACGTGATAATTGACTAGAGCGGCGACACCATGGTCATTATTCTGTGTTGTTGTGCAGCTGTGTAGTTCTGAACCAAGTGACAGCAGGAAGCGACAGCGACAGCTACCAGAGAACGCTCTACGGCTGTGCTGAAGGCTAACCTAGTTAGCCTCGTACCCAGGCGGTACGAGGCTAGGCTATATTAAACCTAGTCTACGTACTCGAACAGTCACAACAACGGTTATTGTGTGGATGTTCTTACCTGAGGCTGGAGGTGGAGGACGTCGACATCAGCAACGATCACCACGTTGGGTTATAGGTTCAAATAAGCTCAGCCGGAGCCGAATTGCTAGCCACTTAGATCTTCGCACCTCGCAAATGTGTTCACAATTACCGCCATATGGCTTCTTCACAATTACCGCCATATGGCTTCAGGTGCAACCGGATGTTCTATTTTTAGTACAACTCAAGTATTCCGCCTGCACTGCGGGTGCCTATTGAAGTTACTCGCTCTTACTCCGGGGGGCGCGATCTACTTATGCGCTCTTGCTTCACTCACCCTGGGAGGAAGAGACAGGGTCGGCAGCAGCTTGGAGGAGGCAGGTAGTGGAACTCAACAGGGAAGACTGGCATAAAGAGGTGAAGAAGAATACTAGTATAAAATGTTCAAAGAGACTTGTAGAGGCCTGTGTGGCTAGGTACATGTATATATATGCAAGTATTCCAATTCAAACTGTAGCACTAACCAAGGAATTTATTATGCCAAACGTTTCGGTTGCCATACGGCAGCCTTCTTCATTGCCAAACTATTACAGCAAACCAAGGTACAACCGGAAGTGACACAGAAAAGGCAAGGCAAAATGTCAGGTGTTCGGCCTGTGCACTCTAGGTGCATGTGACCACGGTTGTGCAGGGTTAGCTATCAATAGGCTTGTGGTATATAGTTGGCCTCGCTTTCTGTTGATGGTGTGGGCTTGCTGCTGAATATGGCAGGCTTCCAGGATTCATCGTTGCTTCAGATGTGGGTGGGACTTTGCCTCATCCCAGTTGATGACATGTCGTGTGTTAGCTGCATGTTCAGCCACTGCTGAGTTCCAAACATGTCCCCGAGTGAGGGTGTACTTGTGCTCATACAGCTGATGTTGGATCAGCTGTATGAGCACAAGTACGCCCTCACTTGGGGACATGGGGAACTCAGCAGTGGCTGAACATGCAGCTAACACACGAGCCCAACGTATGTTACAGGGCAATCAGAGCAAGAAGATAATGCCTGCCTATGACTCTTGCGGAGATCGATCTTTCACGTGCACTAGGGGGTTCCTGAGTGTCTGATGGGGCTTGAAATGCTGAGGGGGGTTAGGATTCTCCTGATTGATTACGTATGTAAGGGATGGTGACATTGGCTCTTGGTGGGGAAGGATCGAGGGCCCTGTTCTGGTCTATGGACAGGACATCTATGGCCATGATACCTTGAGACAACCTGATGTGGATACCCTTTCAGAGCCAGTGACTCAGTCACGTGGAGTTGTTCCTGGGTCTTGTGGGCCAAATGGCGGAGGTTCCGACTGTGGTCAAGTTCTGCAGGGCTGTTTTGAAGATAAGAAGAGATGTAGCATGGAGCGAGAGGATAGATGCGTACTGTGTGATGGAGGGGAGTTGGAAGATGTTAAACGCTTTGTATTAGAGCGTGAAGAGTTTTGAGCGGGATAGATGGGAGTTGTTGAATAGGGTCAGGAGCAGTGCTGGAGCAGAAGAGTGGGTGAAGGTGTTTCAAGAGAGTGGCGATGTCACTCAGCTGAGTTTATTATTAGGAAAAAGGGTAGATTTGAATAGGGAGGATAGACAGATGGACGTATAATGAGGGAGATTGTGAAGTGATGGTTGCTAGGTTGGGTCAACTACAATTACCTGGGTACCAGTGACCCCTTTTCTCCCTCCAGTAGCTAACTAGACTCTGTTTTACAACATATTTTATCCCAAACCTCTACTTGTCATTACTGGGTGTTGTATGTGGTTGTGTGATGCCCCTCAGCTGGCTCATTCAGTGAAGATTATTCATTTGAAAGTGCTAAAAAGCAGAAGCGTATTATCCCACCCCATATGTGGTTATTGGAGACAGTGATGACAAATGAAGAACTAACTCGCACATTTTACTACCCATCCCCCCCCCCCCCCCCCCCCCCCCCCCCCCCCCACACACACACACACATACACTTGTACCTCAGATTCACGAGGGGGTAAAGCCAACTCTGCAAGAACTTGAGAAGTTTGAAGCCACTCCAGAAGAAGTGGAGATGGAAGGTAGGTAACCGTGGCAACAAGTGCCAGCTGCTATTTTACTGCTCATGGCATGAGGTAACTAGTGTGCTGTGTAGATTGTGATCTCTGAGTTAGCTATATAGCTTTTGCAGTGCCGGCGCCACAGGTACGGCCGGTACGGCCATGAACCGTTTTTGAAGAGGAAAAATGGCGTTGCTGACTTACGAGCGCGTAGCTACATCCAAAGTTTCCTCCTTGAGGCTTCCGCCGTCCAAAGCCGCGACCATACAAGGACAGACTGCTCCATGTTACGTGTCTTGGTTTCGAATCGCGTCAATTTTCATGGTCTAGGGACGAGACCAACTTGGCACACACGGAATGGAGACAGGACTAACGCGCCGCGCGAGAATGACGGCAACCTTCAAACAACGAGAGCCAACAACACACAGTCACGGAAAGTAGTGGCTGTGCAGTGCAAAGCACGAAGGCGCTACGGAGAGCTCATCCTGGTAACTGAAAAATGAAGGTGAAAAAAATTTCCGTGCTTCGCGCGGACTGATCAACGCTACGCGCCTCTATGCACTGCCTTCGGCAGTGGCCGTACCACTCCAAAATAGCTGGCGCCGGCCCTGTTTTGTGTGTGTATATACATGACTATATGTAAGTATGTGGCAAAGTTAAATCACACTCAGGAATGCAATCACCAGTTAAGGGTACCATTGTGTAGTAGTTTATGTACATGTACAACCTCCTCCACATGTGCATATAATTATGTAAGTGGTACAGTACATTCTGGTCCACATGTGTTTACTTATGGACACTGCAAAGGTCAAATGAAGGATTTCATGTTGAACAGTCAAATGTCCTAGCACTTTAGATTTTGATTGGTCATTGGGGCGAGCCTGAGCGAGCCCTACATAGGCGAGTTACCTGTATTTCTATGTATCGTACGTCGTGCCGTAAATCACTTCCTGCTCGTATTATGCGTGTTCTTGCATCGTGTGTTATTTCCAAACTGAGTTCACTTCCTGCTCGTGTGTTGATGTCATGATGTCGCGGAGTGACTGTCTAACTGAGACACGAACTAAGTGGCTAAAGCCTTTCATGAAGACGGGGAGAGCGCTTCAAGCCATATAGCATGTCCTGCATGCAGTGATGTGCCTGTTAGACTGCTTCAGCTGTCGCCAGAGGATGGGAACTTGACTGGCCTGCACACCGTCGGTAACACTAGCTAAACTCACTGTGACCAGTCATGACAGAGCTGGCATCAGCAGAGAATGAGGAAGTCATCCTCGGTGGCAACAACAGAGACAGAGACCGCTCCTGGACCTACCTGCCAGACTGCTTCAACGCTGTGAAGTGCACGAGTATATTTTTAGTGTCATAACTTCTGGTGTGATCTGTGTCCTTAAGTTGTGCTATGCTCTCCGTCAGACTCACATTCTGATGACATGCCTGCATGTACTTGCTCAGGCTCGCCCCACAATGTCCTGCATTCCCCTAGTTACAAAATATGCTAGGTCATATATACCTGTAACCAAAGCATGAAAGTGTGTTCTCCATGATAGATTCAAGTCTATGTTGGTTGGTTGTGTGTGTATGTTACGTCCCGATTTCGGACCTTTGCTAACAGTTCAGCCGGATTATAAACCGGTCAGCCCCTTTTAAACCGGTCAGAGTCAGAAAGCGGGTCAATAAGCTGGCGAGCGTGGGTTGATGCCATCAGAAAGTGGGCCACGTATGCGCTGGACGGCTTGGAGGTCCGCGGTCATTGATGAACTGTGTGCGAGAGCGAGAGTGAATTAAGCTACTGTCAGCATGGAGCCATTTCTGCAGTATATCACTGTCCGTAGACAACAAACGAAGTTTAATACTAGTCCTTTCGCTCCAGTCTCACACGTACTATCTTAGCCTGCAATCGTGACTATCTTAGCTATGAATAGTCTCGAGTAGCTAGACTCTTGCATGGATGAAGGTCGGCTACGCGGTGCTGGGCTAAGCTGCCAGTAGCATTGTAAGCCATTCATTCAGCTTGGTGGTACTGACATTCGTCCTGGTTGCAATGGGGAGGTGGGTGGATGCACCCAAAGGGTGCCAGCATGGCCATGTCTTGGACTCCGCAGTAGAAAGGTCTTGGTGGCACTGGGAAGGCAATTTCCATAGTTTGGACTTAGAAACAAGCCATCTTGCCTTATAGGGGCTCCATTTCTTGCATTTGTGGCCCGTTTTTTGGCTATGGCAGGTTGGCATTGCCGGGGAGACTTGCAAGTTCGTTAATTGGTGGGTGTGGTTAAAGCCGCTAAGCACATGTACGTTTAAGCGTTCTATAGACTGAAGAACAGCTACTTGTAATACATACTCCCAATCAATTAATTGAAAGTAGGCTCAGCCATTTCGAAAGTAGGCCCACCCAAGTACAGGATGAGTAATCAAGTAACATGCATATATACAAGTGCCATACTGCAACAGTCATTCTGGCGTTTCTTAGTGAGCAGGAACAATCTCTGGGACTGAGGCTAACATACGTATACCCACACTACACACTACTCGCAAACAGGCTCACGCTCACTCTCATGCATGCTCGACACACACACAAATTCTCACACACGAACACATGCACACACACACACACATACTCATTCACACACTCGCACTCAGTTGGTTCCAGTAGACAGGAGGCTGGAGCTCCTCCACTGCAACCGGGAGATGTGGTGGAAGTGTGCGAAGGAGACCTCATGCACCTGCAGGTTAGTGGACCATGCCATATTTATTGTAAGCACCATAACTATAATACTGGTAACATGCATACTGTTAACTTGGGAGTGTGTATTCCATGTACACTACTGGTATTTCTCTCCTGGTTGGGGGAAAATTGTGTGCCCATAGTGTAAGTAACTTGGAAATTACCTCATAGTGGATATATGCCCCTATGCGGTAATATTATGAAGAAACTAGAATGTTTGCCAGTCAAAGTAAAACAAGCATGCTAGAAACACTGGGCAGTGCCAGTGGCTTGATTTGTGTAGATAGGGTACAGAGGAGGTTGGCCACCACATACATGTACATCACGTGTAATTATTGACTTTCTGTCATGTGACGAGTGGACGGTTATTAAAAGTTATTGCAAATAGCCGTACGAATGGAAGACTATTTCTGGGGCTGCTGTAGAGTGTTCCCAGTTGGCAATCCTCAAACGCACTTTGCAAATTGATGAGCTGGCCCGAACCTCCACTCTAGTCTAGTGGGTCGGACGTTTGCGCTGCGGATGGGGACCATCTGGCCAGGGAAACTACTTCCACTTGTTTCTGCCATACCGCAGCTGAATCTTGAGGGGCTCGGCCTTTGATAATGACAACAGATACCTATGAGTCGATATTCCAGTATGCAGTAATGCAGTGTCGACGAAAATTAATTACGACGAAAATTTCCCGATCTACGATATATGCCAAAGCATGAAGACCTTAATTGCCGAGCGGGAAGGGAGGCAACTAATCGTGCAGTGTGGAGGTCGAATCTGGGCTAGTGCGACTATAAATCTATATACCGTAGTCTCTCGAAAATACGCCCACCTTCGAAAATACGCCCACCCCCCTTTTTCGCGACAAGTTGTTGCAAAGGGTCATTTCTTACTCGAAGGTATAAGGCAAAGAGTGCAGCGACATCGAGGGAGAACTGATGAGGCGAGGAGGGAGACAGAGCGGCTGACCGCAAGAGAAAGAGGCTTGGCAATCAGAATGAGGCTGATGTTCGCCGTTTACAGCTGAGACTCGTCATCGCTTGTGATTATGTTCTGCAACTGCCAAATTTTATCAAAAACTTCCTGCGAGGCATCTCTGCGTGGTCAGCCACGGATGCACTAGCAGGCTTTCATTTAGAAATTTTCCCAAGAGGGGGCGAAATTAAGGTTTGATGAACTTTGGGGGGGGGGGGGGGGGGGGGCATAAGTGGCATGTGTTACTACACTTTACAGGGGGGGGGGTCTGGGGGGCCTCCCCCAGGAAAATTTTGGAATTTAGATCCTCTGAGATTGATTCTGACACAATTTAGGGTCAAAACTCACAATCAAAACACATGTACATGTACACATACAGTATGAAAGTACGTAGCTGCTTATTTATTTTCATAACACTTATAATACAAATGGGAATGGGGGGAGGGAGGGAGGGAGGGGACAAAGGTGGGATGTGTTACTAAAGGGGGGTCTGGGGGTCCTCCCCCCCCAAATACCTGAATTTTGGAATTTAGATCCTCTGAGATTGATTCTGATGCAATTTGAGGGGCAAAAATCACATTTTATTACTAACCAAAAACAGACCTACATATGCACGTTACAAGAACTGTAATCTGAATGGCTTGTGCCATTGCCTATTTCATTTCACAGTACTGTATAATAGGGAATGTGAAAATGCCAAGGGGGGGGCAAAGAGATTCCAAGGGGGGGCGAATGCCCCCCCCCCCTACATGAAACCCTGACTAGTATATATAATTATATGTGTACAAGTGGGAACCGTACTATATGTGTATTATATGTGTATTATATGTGCTACTCGTATAATACTATATATATATGTACTGTGCTACTCGTGGGTAGCACTACATATATATGTATGTGTGTGCCCAACTTCCAGATAAGCACAAATTAGCAACATGAAATGGCTTCTTTACTGAAAAGCTTGTGTAATATTGCATATGGATATACGTACGTACATGTACGTATATATGTATACACAAGTGTACGAATCTTGTTAATATGGTATATCTTAATCTTGTAGGGGAAGGTGCTGTCAGTGGATGGAGAGACTATCACAATGCTTCCAAAGCATGAGGACCTTAAAGTGAGTTGTCCATATAGTGAACTACATGTACATGTAGCTCCTAACCTGGGCTTCTGCTCTCAAATAAGAATGAACAATGGAGGGGGAGACTGGTGTATGTGTTAAGGATTGAATGCAAACATGACTGATTTATAAATGTTGTTGTTCGCTGGTTTACAACAAGTTTGTTGGCTTGATTGGGGCGAGCCTGAGCGAGCCCCACATAGACGAGTTTGCTGTCAATTTTCCATATATTTATATATTTCTATCGTACGTCGTGCCGTAAATCACTTCCTGCTCGTATTTTGCGTGTCATTGCGTCATGCGTTAATTCAAACCACAAACGAACTCACCATTGCCAACGTCAACGACATAGCCATGCCAACCATGAACGGTCTACCTCAACAAGGATGGAGACTATAGCGCGCGGTGAGGGGCTAAAGCATTTCATGAAGACGGGGAGAGTGCCTCATGTCCTGCATGCAGAGCACGTCGTGGTGTGCATTAGCTAGGCTACTGAGCTAGCTAGCATGCATGCAGGTTTTAATAGCTATAAACCATCACGGTGTGTTAGACTGCTGCTTCAGCTATTGCCAGAGGATGGGAACTTGACTGGTCTGCGCTCGGTAACACTTAACTCACTGTGACATGCACTGTCAAGACACAGATCTGGCATCAGCAGAGAATGAGAAAGTCGCCCTCCGGTGGCGACAACAAAGAGAGTTCTCCTGGGCCTACCTACCAGACTGCTTCGGCTAACCTGATTCGAAGTTGCTGTGAAGTGCATGGGTGTACTTTAGTGTCATAACTTCTAAGTCGTGCTATGCTCTCCGTCACATTCAGATGACATGCACTGACAGTCATGCACATGCATCTGACACATGCTCATGCAACTGCTCCATGCACATTCGACAACTGTACTCGCTCAGGCTCGCCCCACAATGTTCTGCATTCGTCTAGTAAACCACATTAGAGTAGTCTGTTTTATTCTAGGCCAGGCTGTTCTTCTTCTTCTTCAGGCGGGCTACTTGTAGTTCAAAACTGTGTGACTCTCCCATGACAATTTTTGTACACAAGTAATAAAAAACATTAAAAATGTAGCAGGATGTAGGGATACCAGAACGGCAGAAAGTAAGGACACAAGAGGGATGATCGAACATAACAGTGAAGTATACAACCCCCCCTACAGAGATCTTCTTCCATATATACATGTACCGTACTCTCGCGAAAGTCCGCCCACTCCACAAAGAGCGCCCACCCCCCACTTTTGGCTCAATTTTCTATATAGGGTCAAAGTTTACTCGAATGAGCGCCCACCCTCGCGCTATAGCCTCGTGCCTCGTGTAACAGGCGATGGAGCGCATTAGTGAGATGTTCCAGCGTAACCTCCTTGCAGCAAGTCTCTATTAGTCTGTGTATCCATATCTATGGTGTCCATGTGTGTTGTCTGGCTTGCCTGTGCTGACGACCCCCGCGACCTCCACGCTGGACCTCAGCCAGCGCTTGGCGGCAGCGAAGACGACGTGGTGAGCGGTGATGTTGCTAGTGACTCCAGCGATGTAGATGTGCTGGGAGGGCTTTGCCTCACGCGCGCTTGCTGCTCGATCGCTGCTATTGCGCTACTTGTGTACGTAAACAAAGGTGGGCGCTCTTTCAAGGTTGAATGCGGAAACACTCGAAAGAGCGCCCACCCCCCTGTTTGGTGAGAAAGTAAGATGCAGCGCCCGTGGGCGGACTTTTGCGAGAGTACGGTACAATGAAAAAAGATATGTAGGGGTGATTGTATACTTCACTGTTATGTTCGATCATCCCTCTTGTTTCCTTACGTTTTGCCGTTCTGGTATCCCTACATCCTGCTACTTTTTTAATGTTTTTTATTACTTGTTCGAGGGGCAACCGCACTCCTGGTAGCCGCGTTGCAACCGGTTGCGACTCGACGGTAGCGCAAGCTAGGTATTGCAACTCATTCCAATTAACACACATGCCACGCAACGTCAACGTCGATTGAGCTGAGTCAGCAATGGCGGCCCAAGGAGAAGACAAGAAACTGTTACAGCGCTCACAACTTCGCCAGCACGGTGAGTTTTGGCATGTAAGCGTCAGTGAATGACAGCGATCACGGCCTTGTGGTCAGAATCTTCGTGTGCCTTTCCTAAGAACGGTACTGCCACCGGAAGTCGAAGAGAGCGCTCAAGCAATGGCGGTTAACGGCGACACAAAAGCGCTCATATGTCTACCACCAAGGTGAGTTTCAGCACCAACTTTTATCATTCAGGTCAGTGCATGATAGCGATTACGGCGGTGTAGTCAGAATCTCTGTAGGCCAAGCCTAAGTACTCAAACATTATATATATTATATTAATCATTTACGCGGCACAATTTTTCACCTACCAGGAGTGTAATATGTAAAAAATTTTGGCAGCAGGCGCATATTTGAGCTGAAGTTTGCTGCAGAAGTCAGCTACCTCACAGGCACTTGGGCAGTAGGTGTAGGCACCTGGGCGGCAGGTGTCCTTGCCTTGGACAATATTACTCAGGTATTACACTTCCAGCATTGCAGGCCCAGGCATCTCAAGTCAGCTGTTCTCTAGATGGATGACAAAGCCACTGAGTTCTCCCTGTCTGAAGACCATGGCATAGGCAGCTTATAGTAGGGACATTCATATGGGTGTTGAGAGTTGAGATGGGCATTCACCCTGCTCACAGAATACAGTATAGGTAGCAATATAGCTAAATCATGCGTACAGGGACTAACCTTAGTCTTATAAAGAGTGCCTCGTTTGATTGACAACACAACGGTCAACGCATCTTCCCAATGTTTCTAATTCAGTGATCTTGAGTAATAATTACGTATCGTTGCTAAGTGATCGTTTAAGTGCGCATGCGTACAAACGTGAAAATGGCGTGACAAACGAAGGCATAGTTATTGAGTGGGCAGCTGCAACCGCCTGGTGAAGACTTGGAGGTAGCGAAAAAGCAATGGGTCGTTGCACTGCTCGGTTGAAAATGCTGCTGTTTCGTGCGAAAACCATCGTGACAGATTGAGGCAACGTTGAGCTAGCTTGTCTGAAGAAAGAAGAAAAAAGATTTGCCCGTTTTGCGAGTACCTGGTGTGGTACTTTCGCGACGGGTTTTCGCGACGGGTTTTCACAACGCGAGGAGTCTTGTTGGTCATGAAAACACTCGAAGATGAACGGTATGTGGTTATAAAGGCTTATAAGTGTACCGTTTCTGAGATTTGGAGAGATTTTTTTGTATTAGCATGTATTGCGTGTACGTCGTATCCCTACATATAAGTCTACCGACTCTATGATGTAAAAAGTACAATGTACTGTACTTGTACAACAGATCTACATGTGCATGTGCATGTATATGGAAGTTGTTTATGTGGTTTCTCACAAACTTTACTGCTAAAGTTATTGCAATTCCATTGTAATTGCCTCATTCACGAGGTAATTCGTATGAATCAAATGTTACGGCAAATTAGAGTTCCTGTACCAATCAATGCTCTTTATAGGACCCTCTGGAGTTCCAAGCTAAAGAATTACACAAGCACTTCAGTATTGGTGACCATGTGAAGGTGATAGCAGGGAGACATGAGGGGGAGACTGGGCTGATTGTCAGGATTGAAACTAACCTTGCTGTGCTGTTCTCTGATCTCACTATGCACGAGGTAAGTGTGGGGGTGGAGTCTAACTACTAGATAATTATCTATACATAATAGCAATGAGTTCAAGTGCACATACAGAGTGAATTAATGTCCACATTGCTGCAAACGAGTTACATGAAGTCACAATTTAATACTTGCTAGCTGTTTTTTATTTGTATAGGTAATCACATGGGTTTCGAGTGCAATTTGGGAAATAATTGCACGAGCAACAGGCAAAGTAATTGCACGAGCGATAGCGAGTGCAATTTATGACTGTTGTGAGTGCAATTATTCCCAAATGGCACGAGAATACATGTGATTAAATACTAATCATGTACTTCCAGGCATGGCATGGTCGAAAGCAAGCGGCTTGAGCGATTAAAGCCACGCCCCAGCCACAAAAGCGCTCGAAGCGCGAGCGGCGAACTACACGCACTAGTACCGCTTACCTTATTCGCTCAGAATACTGACCTGTTCTTCAGTTGTGTAGTGAAGCTTTAGGACGGAAGCGCGGTGTTGCAACTGACACCCCCAGGGTCCCAAAACAGCAGCACAGAGCCTGTGTGCGCATAACAGCCACGAACAGTACGGCTGCAGCGCTACTAGCGCCACCGCTTCTGTGACAACACTTTCGCCACGCCATCGTTCGGTTCTCACAGCGTTTCTTCAGCTCAGGTACAGAAAGCTTAAACAACGCGAGCGCTCACACAGTACAGCCATTTTCAACTGTTGCTAATGAAAACGAGGCGTAGCCATGACGCGACGCTCGTTGCTAGGGCGGAGCTTCACCTGATTGGTTAGCGCGCGCCGCGGCCGCTTCGTAACCGTGCAATTTCTGACAGCCCTCGGGCTACAATGACCGTGCAATTTGGGAAAAAATTGCACGCTTTTCTATGGGAGTAAATGTATGGCAACTATATAAGTATGTGATTACGAGTGGAACCATATACTCTTGGTAGCCAGTGGTCCATGGCCCAGGTTTTACTCTCAGCTTTTGGATAAATTTGTCACCACATACTCACAGCTAGCCTTGTCCAAAACTGCCTGCATATCCAGCTCATGACCCATTCCAAGTAATGCAGTTCATGTGAGACCATGACCATGCCTCCAACGTTAACGACAGTCGAGTTGTAGCAGGACACTCATTACTTTGGCACCAGTGTGAGTTTCGACACGTAAGCATCAGTGAACGTCAGCAATCACGACTGTGTAGTCAGAACCTTTTCTTTGTAGGCCTTTCGTAAGAGTTGTACGGGCAATGAAAGTTGAAAAGAGCGCTCAAACAATGGCAGCCAATGGGAAGACGAAAGTGCTCGTGTGCACTGGCCACCAGGTAGAGTTTCGGCACTGAAAGTTATAAGTTTGGGTCAGTGCATGCGTGATAGCGGTGGCGAAGATGTAATCAGAATCTTTGTAGACCATTCGTAAGTGTGTCAGTTGTGAGTAGAAATCGAAGCTTAAGGCACAGCGTATGATCGGGCAAGAAGATCGCCGTGCGCGCCTTGCAATCATTCTGCGCGATTATTACGTGTGTGCAATTGTGCACATAAGCTTCCGCACGGTGTACATGCTTATGATCGCGTGGGGCGATCGCCCTGCGCGCTACGATTGCCATTCGCAATAAAACGCGGTGCGAAAATTGCGCACTTAAGCTTTGATTTCTACTCGCGACTGACACAAGTAGTGAAGGTATACACTGAGAGTTGAAGCCACACTACTTGTAGACAGTACCGTAGTCTCTCGAAAATACGCCCATGTTCGATGAATTTAGAATCTGCTCAAAGAGGGGGATGGGCGTATTTTCGAGGACCCCTCACCCGAAAGTAGGCCCACCCTAGGCCCTTGACTCGAAAGTTGGCCCATGGCACCCAAGTACATGCGTAAAATCAGCAAATATACGAGTGCCATACCGCAACAGTCATTCTAGCAAGGCTTAACTACTACTACTCCCGGAGTTTCTTGGTGAGCAGGAACAATCTCTTCGTGTGAGTAGCTACAGGAACAGACAGCAGGAGTGCTTGAATGACGTAGAGTGTGCAGACTATCTTCGGGACTTGCTGCTGCTTCCGAGAAATCCGTACTGGACCATAGTGCGCTGCTAGCTATAGTGCTATGCTAGGCGATTGCACACGCGACGCGAAGACACAAACATGCAATGCACAGCGTGTGCATGGTCTCATGTCATGCACTCAGTACACAGCTGATTATGCAATGGCATGCAACATAATGAAATTCATTGCAAATTGTATGTGATAGCCAGCCTTCATTTCTTAGTCCAACCTCTTTCGTTCGGAGCTATTCAAGTGCTTTCCTAATAGGGTGGGTGTACTTTCGAGTAATAAATGACCCTTTGCAATAACTCGTCGCTAAAAAGGGGGGTGGGCATATTTTCAAGGGTGGGCGTATTTTCGAGAGACTACGGTACACTCATGGGTACACTAGCTAGGTCTACGCAATTAGTTTACCTCTCATTCCAATATGTCTTGTGGCGACCATGCTCAGTCAATTGAGTTGAAGCTATATATATCAGCCATAGAGAGACTAAAGACTATTATAGAGCTCACAACTTCACCAGTAAGATGAGTTTCGGTGTGTAAGCGTCAGTGAACAACAACGATCTTGAATATCAAAATTCAAATATTCATGATGTTGTGAAACCCACAATCAGTCAACCTCATCAGTCAGATCTTCACTTTGTATGCATGCTTAGTGTCAAGCATACACTAGCTGTAGACGTATACTTGTATATTTATCCTCCGCGGGAAAGTTTGGCCGAGGCGAAGCTGAGGCTAAACTTTCCCAAGGAGGATAAACCGCATAACCTCCGAGTCCGCCCACATAGTAGATCCGGCTTCTACCAGAAACATAACCTCCAAGTCAAGTTATATTTAGTAGCTGGATCCGGCTGCTAGACAGCTACAACTCTCTGATTCTCAGCACAGCGTGGCGATCCTTTGATGTACCGCGGATGATAAATCGGTTATCCTCCACTATGATGTCATAGCGGAGCGGTACATCAAAGGAACGCCCACGCACTGTGGTAGAAGTACATCTATTATGCTTTGGATACTTGATGAGTTGTATGTACGTCACTCTCCTTAAAGCTGAAAGTGAGACCACGAGATCTTCAATTATGTCTGGAGACCAGCAGTGGTGTGGACACCTCTGGACACTATCAACTGGGAGACCTCGTGCAGCTGGAGTGAGTCACTTTCTGTTCCTTCTCTTATGGGTATGTGGCTATGTAAGGATCAACTTGTTGCGTGGACACACTCATACACATAAAATTCAAACACAATACACATGCACATTCAAACACAATACACATGCACATTCAAACACAATACACATGCACATTCAAACACAATACACATGCACATTCAAACACAATACACATGCACACGCTCACACCCTCACTCTAATACACACACTCACATTCAAACGCACTAGTCAACAGACAGTTGGAGTAATTGTTCGGCTGGAAAAGGAAGCATTCAAGGTGCTGACTCAGTATGGCAAGGAAGTGAACGTGCCACAGCATGCCATCCAACCAAGGAAGACCAGGGCTGTTGCTCTTGACTGCAGGCAGGTAAGGGCTTTTAAAAGCTGTTATGTGTAGGTCTCAATCTGCTCATTCATGCAATGTCTCCTCTTATATCTTGCTGAGAATTCTGTGCTGTGATTGGTAACATTGATGGGTTCTCTAACTCTCTTTGCAGAACTCCGTTACCTCCCGAGACATTGTCAAAGTTGTTCAAGGCCCTCATATTGTGAGGTTTCAGTAACTTGTTCACAGTCATTGTGTGTGGGCTAGTAGCAAGGTATATAAAGTAAGAGCCTGATAGGGTCCTTCCACCAGCTATGCTGTTGGTCCATGTGGCACACTTGAAATACAACTTGGTGTTGTCAACACATCTACGTATGGCATAGATTACTAAATACCGTAGTGGCGCGTTATTAGGCACATGCGCCTATAACTCCACAGGAAGGAAAAATGCGCCTATAAACGAGATGCGCCTAATAACGAATATAAAATAATTGACATTCCTCGAATAGGAAGTGCGCTTCAATTCAAATTATAGCTTTATCCGCTCCGTAGGATCGAAAATGGCAAGAGTTTCTGGAAGAAGACTGCAGCGCTTAACAGCGAGTACCTGGGACGAGAGTTGAATCTGCGCCTAACAGTGAATATGCGCCTATAAGCGAGATGCGCCTAATAACGCGCGACTACGGTATTCAGTCCTGTACAATCCCTTCCGTTGTATAATTCTGAGGGTCCTGATAGCAGCCGGTTGCAACTCACTGGTAGCGCAAGGTAAGCACCATCAGCAAGTTACGGGACGGAGTTCGCAGCATTGTAGATCGCGGCAAATTTTTCGGAAATGGCTATGATACAAAGGCATGTAACTCTGGAACAGAGGGAGCTCAGGACTTCTAGCGTGGGTTGCTATTAGTTGAAGGTTAGTACTTGCACTGTACCAGGAATCACTTTGCTGCCAAGATTGGTTGCGATAATAGGAGAGTTTGAAAAACGTCAAAAATTTAAATTTTCCAAAAAAAAATACGCGAAGTGGTCCATTTTCTCAAATGCAGTCGCATATTATTACCGTTTATTAAACTCAGCAGGAAGCGTGGATATTTGAAACTGAGACCGTGTATGCACAAAGAAGTTTTGTTTCAGCCCTAGGCCGTGTGGTACCGTCATGATAATCCCGACAAAACGGTAGGAAACGCCAAAGCCATTACTGTCACGAAAGATTTCGCCCATCACACGTCGCTCGCCCCCCGTGCCTCAACCTCATAAAACGCCAATGCTTAGACAGCTCGCGGGGAATATGATCAACAATCAGTTCTCCTCTCACAGCAAAACAGTCACGATCCTCGAGGGCTAGACAAAGCACTTCAATCAATTGCCAACCGTTCGAATACTAGCCGCGGCTACTAACAAGGGTGGTGTTTGTTTTGTACAGTCCTTCTGGAAGTGCAGCTATTATTCAAGGGCAGCCACTAATCAAGTGTGGCATTTGATCGCGGAAATACAGTGCGTACAAGGTTCTCCTTTCATAGTACTGCAATGACTGGAAGTGTGGGAGCCTTGAAACAAAGTGAAGTTATGAGTGTATAGCCATGCTTATATTCACTCTTTCACTATTGAGAGAAAAGATTATTCAATTTGGAAATCTTGTTGTGTGCACATCTGTTCATGTGCGTTTCTGTCACCTCCAGAACAAACAAGGAGAGATCAAGCATGTGTATCGTGGCAACGTGTTTCTTCAGGCCAAGGGAGTGCTTGAAAATGGTGGGGTCATTGTCTGCAAGGCCAAACATGTGGAGCTAGCTGGAGGAACCAGCAATGCTGTGAGCCAGGGGCATAATATGTAGTAGTGATGTTTGCTGTGCACGCATCAAGCTTTGCTTCTTGCTACTACCAAGTCCATGATCTGGTGTACTCACACATTATACGTTGAAGGGGCTGTAGAACATCTTCTGCTGTGTATAGCTTATAGTTGGACGAGATTGGGTCCAAATAGTGTGAGTCTCACCTGTTGAAGTGTGACTTACATGTACCGTAGAGTAGAGTACGTATTAAGCGCTCAGGGTTTGGGGGCATTAGAATGCTGCTGAATGGCGGGAGCTAGATGCGTACTTAGACTACTTAGGCATGTAGTATCCGCCCACCCATTCAGCAAGCTTGCAGTAAGCTGTGAATATGAATGACCGGCTATGAATATATATAAGTCCATTTTTCTTGCAAGGAAATTGATCGTGCGCCTTTGTGAAGTCCTTGAGAAGAAATGCTCCACAGCGAAAGCATGCTGTAGTTCTTACTTCACTGTAAATCGTTTTTTTGAATGCACAACTTCACCCAGAGGTTATGAAATGCTGCTCAAACCTTTTGTGATGGGTGGGCCCTTACTACACTGCTTATGGATCCTGTGTAGTAACTTTTGCGTGAAGTAGGGGGTGGGCGCTTGATACGTGGTGGGCGCTTGATACGTACTCTATGGTGCACTCGAATGGCTTTACCATCAATACTTTTAACGTGCACATGTGTGTGTGTCTGTGCATGACGGAAGTGGGATGTTCGTCGGGCTGGACTAGACTAGTAACGCGCGACCTTCGTACTTCCGAATTTGCTTAACCTCAACCTCCATGAAAATGTTCGAGAACATTGGGCTGGAACAACTGGTGTTACAAGCAGATGCAATCAGGGAGCAAGTGGACACAATCGGGGAGCAGCAGCCGAAGCGGACGCAATTGGGGAGCAGCAGCTGAAGTGGACGCAAGCGGCAAGCAGCAGCTGAAGTGGACACAATTGGGGTGCAGCAGCTGAAGTGGACGCCAACGGGGAGCAGCAGTTGAAGCGGACCGATGCAATCGGGGAGCAGCAGCTGAAGCGGACGCAATCGGGGAGCAGCAGCTCTGCACAGAGAACTGTCCAGCGCCGGATTACTCATGTAAGGGAACGAGGGGGAAGTAGCCGAGCAAGCGCAGTGAGCGAAGCTACTTGTAGATAATATAGTCCTTGGCAAATTTATCTGCTGTCTTGCTCAATAATACCGCTTTATGGTGAACTGAGCTGCTCGTTTTTGCACAGCTATCATGCCCTGCACCTTGTGACAGCACTCCTCCACCGCTAGAATCAAGTTGCTCACGCTGTTCATACTAGACATTTTTGGCTAGAAAAATTCAGCATATACACTTCCAATACATTTCGCATGGCGCGCGCATGAGTATCCTGTAACCTTAAGGGGGTTATTTTGTACACTGTATGCAGTAATCCCTACCTTATTTCACATACTTAATATGCGGTACGATTTTTCCCCTACCAGTAGTTTAATATTTGCGCAGCACCATACGTACGTATTTCCCCTACCAAGAAGTGTATACACAAATATGGGCAAAGTTTAGTGACTGTTAGATGGACCTGGTCCTTAGTTGTGTGATCTGTACAGTTGTCTAGACACTTGTGTAGTCTAATGTCTGATGGATTAGGGATGAGAGCAGAGTAAGCCTCCTTTTTTGCAAGCACTAACTGACATCACGTGAATGAAGCTGGCTAATATTTAGCTAGCCTTCCTGTAGTGCTGCTCTCTACCTGTGCCTAATGCAACTGCATTTATAGACCTGCACAAGTCATACCTCTACTGTCAGTGCAATGGTATGGAACAGTATGAAGCATGCACAATGTCACGTATGAATGAGTCACTTTATCACAGAAAGTGGCCAATTGAACCGATGTTCATTGCATTCGCAATGAAGGAACCTTTTAGCTGCCTCAATGTGTGCTGTCCAGCCACACTATTATGCTTATAAGCCTATTCTACCCACCGTGTGATGCAAATTTGTATTTGTGCATGAACTTCCTTCTTATTTACAGATGACAGCAGTGGGCACATTCATCCCTCAATCCCCACGACTCCAGAGCCCTGCTCCACACAGGGGCCCTGGTGAGCTGCACGGCTGCTCGTGTTGTAGCCATTACACAACTAGAGATACAGATTTGTTGAATCTTACCAATTGTGTTTATGATGTAATTACGTGATGCCCTGAGGTCAGTGATACCCTGAGGTCATTGTAGTCATCGTAACAGCTTGTACCAACAGTGAATAAAATTTACAATTGAACACATTACATAATTTTTTGACAATGGATGTTCGAGGGACTGCCACAAACACTGTTCTTTGGCCTGCACATAGCTATTAGTGTGATGCAAAGCAAAGCATTCATGCCAACACTTATGTCATTACGTTACAATTGATCACATTCGCCATGTATTTATTTCCCTTACCCAGGTGGAGGCAGGGGTGGTGGTGGGATGGGACGAGGGAGAAGTGGAAGGGACACCAGCCTGATTGGCAAAACCATTCGTATAGTGATGGGTCCATACAAGGTAAGGTGTCTGGTACATGTGACACATCTAATCTACTCCAGTCCATAGTACCATTCAACAGTTGCGTAGATGGTACAAAGTTGGCCAGTATATAAGAACATATACGTATAGCCATAGAGGAGCTATGGTCACCTGATACTTTGGAAGAGCTGGAGCTATCCCTAAGTAAATTGTCAGCTAACAGCCACTTCTATATCTCAAGGTGCTGTCTGGAGTGGAGAGTACCGTATACATGTAGTGGGTAATTTTTGCGAGGTTCCAATTTTCACGTTTTTCGTGACCGATTGCCCGCATGCGAACATTTGTACCCGCCAAAAAAAATTCCAGCGAACGTTTTGCCCTGAACTAGCTAGCCATGTCACTGCATCGCTACTTTCAACGTGCGCAAGGACTGCCATCCCCCAAGGGACCTTTGTCGGCCACCGTCAGCCCCGCTGCCATTAAGGCTACTAACCAAGAAGTGAGCAAGCAGCTGCAGAGCATACCGTCGCACGGGCAGTCTAGAGGAACCTACATGTACAGCAAGATATCGAGCGAACAACAGGCGCAGATAGCCAATTATGCCTCGCTTCATGGCAACACACAAGCCATCTGCCGATTTTCGAAGGAGTTGGGGATTGATGTCAAGGAGAGCAGCGTTCAGGTGTGGAAGACGAAGTACCTGGCAGAGATATCTCAGAGGCGAGAAAAAGGTGAGAGTGGTGATATCTCTATTACGAGCGTACCTTCCAAGAAGTGAGGATGACCTCTACTACTTGGAGAAAGCTGGATATGGAGGCGAAGTGCTACATTCGAGCGTTACGGGCTACATTCGAGCGTTCGTGAAGAGAAGGGGAAGTTCAACAGCCAAGATGACAGTTGAGAACTTTCTAGCTACAAAAGTACGGTACCCGCCTGACATCACAGCCATTGTTGAGATGAAAGAGATCCTCCATCCCTGGTGTTCAATCGGAATAAGACGGGGATTAGCATTGTCCCAGGATCATCATGGACTATGGAGCTCAAGGGATCCAAGAGAGTTGAGGAATCAGCGATAAGCAGCGAATCACTGCAGTTCTCTGTGGCACCATGACCGGAGAGCTCCTGCCATTGCAGCTGATCTACCAAGGGAAGACTTCAGCCTGCCTCCCAAAAATTGAATTTCCTGGTGGCTGGCATGTGACCTGTACACCCAATCGCTGGTTAAACGAGGAGAAGGTGAAGGAATGTACATGTATCATCATACCGTTTGTGCAACATAAACGCCAAGAACTGAAACCTTCCTCTGATCAGCCTGCATGAGCATGATAACGATCAACGAAGATGTTGTAGAATCATTGTAGGCCATTCCTGCTCGTCAACTGATATATATTTATGTGGCTCAATTTTTCCTTACCAGTAGTGTAATATTGGGACACTATAAACAGTGGACCCAAGGACCCGGCGACTCGGGACCAGGGACCTGGGACCCGGGGACGGGGATCGACCCAGGACCGGGGACCCGAGGACCCGGGGACCGAAGGATATCAATATCTTCAGCTGTTACTGGAGACAGAAATGCAGCTACAATGTACAAGCCAAAACTCATGGTTATATCATTGCCTGGGGTATGCAAGTCAGCTTGGCACAAATTGGAGGGACACTATAAACAGTGACCCAGGGACCCGGAGACCTGGGACGAGGACCCGAGGACCCGGGGACTCAAGGATCTTCAGCTGTTACGGGAGACAGAAATGCAACTACAAGCCAAAACTTATGGTTATATCATTGCCTGGAGTATGCAAGTCAAATCGGAAGACATTTTTAGCATGCAGCATTATCCTCTGGCTTCGCTTTTCCACTTCAGAATATTGTCTGATATTCATGTACCTCGTTCTCCGGCAAAGTCAGACTCTCGCACACTACTCAAAGCTACAAAAAAGCATTTGACCTTTGTCATGTATCTATAGCACTGCACTTCGTAATTATTGCACTCCTGGTAGGGGAAAAATTGTGCCGCGTAATCTAAATAAATAATTAATAAACATTTGACTACTTTGGAATGGCCTACAAAGATTCTGACTACACCGTCGTGATCGCTATGATGCAGTGACACAAAATCAAAATAATTGTGCTGAAACTCACCTTGATGGTAGAGATATGAACGCTTTTGTCTCGCCGTTGGCCACCATTGCTCGAGCGCTCTCTTCGACTTCTGGTGGCAGTACAGCCCTCGGGAAAGGCACACGAAGGTTCTGACCACACGGCCGTGATCGCTGTTGTTCACTGACGCTTACATGGCAAAACTCACCGTGCTGTCGAAGTTGTGAGCGCTGCAGTAACTTCCTTTTGGCCGCCATAGCGACTGAGCACGGTTGCCACGTGGCATGTGCGTTAATTGGAATGAGTTGCGATACCTAGCTTGCGCTACCAGCAAGTTTCAACCAGTTGCAACGGCTGCTACCAGGAGTGCGGTTGCCCCTCGTTATCAATACAAGTATCAAAATGTAACAGGATGTAGGGATACCAGGGATTGTATACTTCACTGTTTTGTGCGATCATCCCTACCTTGTTTCCTTACTTTTTGCCGTTCTGGTATCCCTACATCCTGTTACATTTTGAAATGTTTTTTATTACTTGTTTATGTTCATTTTTTAGCAGCAGGTGCATGTTTGAGCTGAAATTTGCCATCACAGAGCAGAATTCAGTGTCCTCACAGGCAGTAGGTGCCATTGCTTTGGAATATTGACTCCGGTATTTACACTGCCAGCAGAAGAATCAGACCCAAGCATCCGGCTCAAGTCAACCCTTTTCTGGGTGGATACTAAGCCATAATATCAAGTGGTAGCGACATTTAACTATTGTTGAGTCTTTAGATAGGCATTCACCCCTCTCACAGAACACAGTAGTATACATAAATTATACGCATAGAGGATTTACCTCAGTCTTATGAAGTACCTCTTTCGATCGACAGCACAACGAACACAACGGTGCTAGGCACTTCTAATTCAGCGATCTTGAGTAATAATTATGCATCGTTGCTAAGTGATCGTTAAAGTGCGTATGTGTACAAACGAGAAAATGGCGTGACAAAAGAAGCCATAGTTGTTGAGTGGGCAGCTGCAGCAGCCTGGTGAAGACTTGGAGGTTGCGAAAAAGCGATGGGCTGGTGCACTGCTCGGTGTAAAATGCTGCTGTTTCGTGCGATAACCATCATGAGAGATTGAGGCGACGTTGAGCTAGCCCGTCTGAAGAAGAAGAAGAAAGAAGAAGAAAGAAAAACAATTTGCCTGTTTTGCGAGTACCTGGTGTGGTACTTTCGCGACGGTTTTTTGCGACGCGAGAAATCTTGTTGGTCATGAAAACACTTGAAGCTGAACGGTATGTGGTTATAAAGGCTTATAAGTGTACCGTTTCTGAGATTTGGAGAGATTTTTTTTTGTATTAGCATATATTGCGTGTACGTCGTATCCCTACATTATTATCAATATATTATAACCCATCCTGGTTCCCAGGATTACCGCCTGGGAATGAGGCTAAGTATAATCCGGTTGTGCAAAGCTGACTTGCATACTCAAGGTACGTAACAACATAACCGTGAGTTTATCAGTTTAGGCTTTACATTAGCACAAATTGCTTGGAGTTGCAATTCTGTCTCCTGGAACAGCTTGAGTCCCCTGGTCCCCGGGTCCATGGGTCCCCTGGTCCTTGGGTCCTCGGGTCCACTGTTTATAGTGTTCCTGTAATATTAGTGATGATCTATCATATTCCACCTCTTAAACCATAAGTGTGAACATGTAAGTAACCGTTCAGTCTGAGTCTACAATTCATGCATTAACACGGCAGTGAAGGTAAACGCCTACAAAATAACCACGTGTTCACGTGGTTTTGTTCTGCAATCTGATTGGTTCCGCCAGATCCAGGCCCCGGAAGTCAACAGCTTTTCACGCGAATGTTACCAGGCTCTCTCCTCCCCCCGTGTTTTGAGGAGAGAGTCTGCTGCTCCGGGACAGAGTACCTCTCAGTGGTTGGCGAAAGGCAGTTGACATGATGTCTTGTAACTGCTTGTAGAGGATCGACGGTTCACAAGGTAGAAGTGTTTCGGACTTCGGTGAAGCTGGAGATGCCTTGAAAACGAAGAGCGATATTTTCAATAGCGCGTGACTGATTTGTAACTCACGTGACATTTACCACAAAAGTAGGCGTGTCCTTCGTTTATCACATGGATAATGACGCGCCGGAAGTCGACAGCTTTTCTCGCGAATGTTACCAGGCTCTCTCCTCGGCCGTCTGTATTCGGTGGACTGGACTCGGGACTGGACTGTGGGACTGGACTCACAGAAAGTTGCGCTCATCATTTTGAAGCATCAAAACACTACTAAATACTTACATGACATGAATGGCATTCGGGGTAGCCGACCATGACTCAATATCAGCTGTTCCAGCAGCCCTTGCTGTCAGAGCGTGTGCGCCAACGATGCACTGAACCGGCTTGTTCCCAGACTGAAATGGTCTGGGGACAAGAACAATGAATAATTTAACTATAGGCCTACAGCACAGGCAGGCGGAAAGCAGGAACGGCCAAACTTGGCAGCAGCATGCATAGAAACAGTTCAAGAA
This sequence comes from Axinella damicornis, assembly GCA_963931865.1. Classification (NCBI taxonomy): domain Eukaryota; kingdom Metazoa; phylum Porifera; class Demospongiae; order Axinellida; family Axinellidae; genus Axinella; species Axinella damicornis. Next base: position 5,629,103 of record OZ007511.1, on the reverse strand, counting down.
GCTGCAAAATGGTTGTATCACTTGGTATATGAGTTTGCTAGCAATGACCGCCATGTGTTCCTCGAAGTCGTCGTCAGATCATGGACGAATTCGCACCGAAACGAAGTTGAGCTGGTTTTGCATTGTAGGACCACGGCAGGCTGTCTACATGGTGACAGCTGTGTTGGTACACCTCGCGTACTTGGTAAGCTATTAGCTATAATATAGTGCCGTTCTACAATTTCCGGTTTTCTGGCCTTCAGAAATGACGAGCGCAACTTTCTGTGAGTCCAGTCCCACAGTCCAGTCCCGAGTCCAGTCCCGAGTCCAGTCCCGAGTCCAGTCCACCGAATACAGACGGCCTCTCTCCTCCCCCCGTTTGAGGAGAGAGCCTGTGACCGAGGCTAATGCACACCAATGCATATACCGGTATGTGCTGTAACATATCCTGGTACATGTGGATGTTGGTATTAACTAGGCAATTTATGTGCTGTAAATCTCAGCCACTACTCAGATGCTTTATCCCAAGGTGCTAACTGGTCTACTACATAAGATGCAAAGCACACTGGTAACCTAGCTTCTCCAAGTTTTCTGTAAGGGGAAGGGAGACGTATAGCTTGTGCTTACCAAGTGAAGTTCGTTCAGTGTCAGGTGAATTGAAGTTGTATTCTGAGTATTCCTATTCCTGACAAGCGTTCCTATTCCTAACAAGCTATTCCCAGTTCAAAGTTCAATGTTGTACCTCTCTGATACAGAAACGTTACTACTGCTTTTCCCATCTGAAAGGGTTATGTTGGGATTGTGAAGGATGCCACTGAATCCACTGCTCGAGTAGAGTTACATACGAGCTGTAAGACTATCTCTGTGGACAGGACAAGGCTGATGCCAATTGTGTGAGTTGTAGCTTGTTGTGTGTGACAAAGCGATCAGCAGAGTTTAGTGCATTTGATGGGGGTCATGTATATAATGCTACTCACAAGTGAATGGCCTGACACATGTCCATACAGCTAGGGAGATGCAGAGCGGTATGTATATCACCCCGCAGAGTAGCCTCATGCTCTTCCGCATGCGTGAAACTTTCCATTGTATTTACCATGTGGTAGTAACCAGGAAATTAGAGTTGCAATGTCTAGTGTCAAGTCTGTTAATTAATGACCTAGTTATAGGGAATACGAATTTTGTCAGACATGCCATTGTTAGCATGCTTTTGTCTGCCCACTGGCTGTTGTTATGCAATATTGCTAACGTGAGGTGTGCAGTAATTAGAACAAAATGTGATAACTTAGCCAAGGAGGTATCAGTCTAGCAGTGTGTACAAGCAGGTGGGTGCAATCAGAGTCATCCAATGAACTATATATCTCTATAAGCTCCATGGAATCGAGTGCTGTCCGGTTTAATACCATGGAAAGGCCTGTGGGTATGCTACTGCAGAGAATGGTGCTTAGGTAGGTACCACGGGGGAGAATGCCCAGGCATACTTGATGGATCAAGTGTGCTACAAAGTTTGGGAGCTATGCACCTGCTTCTGGGCACACATGGCTGGTGACAGGTTACATGATTGACGTGCTATGGTTGAATTTTCACACTACATGGTACATAATGCTACCAAGATGTACATCTTAGATCTGGGGCCGTTGAGGTATGGAGCATAGATCTACCTCCTAGCCTAGCAACACTTGGTCTGCAGGAATGAGGATTCATACTCGCAGTAATGTGACTGACAAATACAAATAGCAGTACATAGTACATATATCTATGTAAGTACTACTGTAACACTAGCCTCATTCCCAGGCCTGAGAGAGGTAGGAGAAGAGGGCCTGGTTTCCACTGTTTGTGCATGCGCTGAATTATCTGTAACCGTAACACGTATTCATAAGTGGGACGGTGCAAATGATGTCTTCGTAGTCACATGGTCAAGCGTGTGACGCTGTCTATTTTGCTACACTTGTCGTCCATCCGCGAGATGAAGGGCGACACAGTCACAATTGTACTGCCACTACAACAGACTTACCCGACATTCGTTATTCAAAACAAACGGAAGAGACTGGTAGCATACTGACTCCACCCGGTCGGTGCGACGGTAGCCACACGAAAACATCCCATCTTTCAGTCGCAGGTTGCTGTTCTAAGCTCAATTCAGGAGCGCCTTTAAGGACTTATAAGCTGCACACCTGAGTGAGTAACTTACTCCTTGTCCTGATGTATTTCAACAGTGGGTTTTCATGCAATGTGTACCAAAGTGCACAAACTCGAATGATTGTTGCAACAGAAACGAGGCTACTGTCAGACTAGACTCACTTGTTCTGCAATTGCAATCAAGTATCTACGTATATAACGATATGAAGATTCAAGTCGATTACATGTTTCTGTTATCTTTTACAGTGGGCAAGAGAGAGGCAGTATGAGTTCTACTTGGGGGAGGACCCCCTCTTTTGGAGCCCAGACACCCATGGTTGGAAGTATGACCCCTTCCTCCTATGGGGGTATGACTCCAATGCATGGTGGTGGAGGAAGTGGAAGGACACCAATGTATGGGTCACAGACACCCCTGCTTGGTGATGGTGTGTACATTTGTCTGCATGTCCCTCTGTTCATTACAAAAGCCATACATTTATATGAGCAGTATCAGGTCCAGAAATAGGTTTCTTGTAGCCACTGCCGTAGATCGGGAAATTTTCGTGTTAAAAATATTTTGTGTGTAAATTTTTCGTGGCTTTCGTAGTATACGTAGCTCATCAATAAAAAAAATTTCATGATCATTGTGTCAAGAATGGAGATGTACGAATGAGCTGCTGCTATGCCATCATCACTGACGTACCGACAAAGTGTTCTTCTGGGCTGTATCTTCTGTACGGCCCGTGCTTCTTCCCTTCCGCTTCAGCCCATTTGTCGATTCGAGCACCTCCCGATTCGCTGAGGTAATACCTCGCAAAGGAACGGAGAGCGACAGACATCTTTTGGGATCGGGGAGCCCATCTGTGGGCTTGAAGAATCGCAGAACTTGAAGGACTGTGAGCGCAGCACAGGTGAATTCAGTATGAATTTACACGAGGCTGACTGTAAAAATTATTTGTTGCTGTTGTGAATAAATTTCGTGCGTTACATTTTTGTGGTTGAGGGCAACTACGAAAATATTTTAACAATGAAAATTTCCCGATCTACGGTATTGATATCATTATCAGTCAGATGTGACCTATAGCCTTCTACCAGGCTCCTCCTACCTGATAACACTTTCTGGTAAATGACGAGTTGGCTGTCTAGTCTTAACCCTTTAAGCCCCATTGACATCTATAGATTTAACCCTTTAAGCCCCATTGACATCTATAGACGTTATTTAGACCCTATGCACTTGTAGGGCTTCTCATCAGTCCAAACAGAGACCAAAAAGGCTTGAGAGGGCCTAGGGACAACTTTGAGGGACGAACCCCAAAATTTGGTCAGATTTCGCTAAACGCACCCCCCGCTAAACGTAGAAGTGGGGGGTATCGAGGGGTTAAAGGGTTAAGTAGAAGCATGTATATTGAGATATACTCCTGTACAATTATTATACTACTAATTGGACTAGATATGGTTGTTTACTAGACGGCACGTTGTGTGGCTTGTTCGGCGTGTTGAAATGGTTTGTTTCCAGAGAAATAACCGGTGAGTTGTCCAGTCTGTAATACTGAAAACAACGAATGCCCGAGGGAAGGCAGAGTGTAACGGTCGGCCATCACCCATAGTCCGAGTGAAGCGCTTATATGACCGTCCACTGACTGACATTTTGGCTGGTCGATAGAATAGTGCTAGTTTGAGCGCCTACTTTACGTATTCATAGTCCTGATTATGTTTTCACAGTCCATGTAAGTATATTCATGAAGCAAGCCAAAACCCATAATCACTTTTGTAGAGCAAGCTGTCAATAAAGTTTTACATGTATTGTGTGTGTCAGTGACATCGGCCACAAGCATTTCAGACACTTGAACCCTTCACACTCATACATACCTCAGATTACCACCCCAGACCAAACGATCATATGCCTCCCTTCCTACTCGCCAATTTGTTAGTGTCAGATCTAGCCTTGTTCCCAGGCCTGGGAACGAGATTATGTCCGACCAAAACTGGTATTGGTCTGACATTATGTCAGCCCAAGTTTCATTACTCTCTGGAAGGTGAGCTTCACGGTTTCATTTTCAGCCATGCCTCGATCTAACACTCTGTGAGTTGCTGCTGATTCACCCACTCTTTGCATGATCATTACTGATCAGGTCTTAACAGTCATAGGTATCCCGTTCTGTGTGTTTTGGACTTGGACTTGTTGTTATAATTGTTTTGCACCAAGCTGGATTATTGTGGTGTGACTAAGTGTCTCTGCAAGGGAGGAATGACTATTTAAGAACTCTTTTGTAAGACATAGATACACTCTCTTCACCATGCAGGAGGTCGTACTCCCAGCTATGGCTACATGACCCCTTCACACGACCCCTCCCAGACCCCTCTCCATGGAGGCAGTGCATGGGATCCAACTGTAGCAAATACCCCCGCTAGGTATGTCTGCTGTATATATGTGTATGTGTTTGAGCCTTGTTTGATGTCCATAGAGAAACAAGTCCACAGTGGAGTGTTGACTGTAATGCAACTCAGGAGGATGGAGTTATCCGTCCGTGGATCATTCTGGGATCAGCCTACATGTCTGAGTACTGGCCAGCTCACTAACTCCGGAGGATCCCCACTTACGGGTCTGGGGATCATCCCGGGATCGGCCTGCATGTCTGAGTACTGGCCAGCACACTAACTCCGGAGGATCCCCACTTACAGATCTGGGGATCATTCCGGGATCAGCCTACATGTCTGAGTACTGGCCAGCACACTAACTCCAGAGGATCCCCACTTAAAGATCCGGGGATCATTCCGGGATCGGCCTACATATCTGAGTACTGGCCAGCACACTAACTCCAGAGGATCCCCACTTAAAGATCCGGGGATCATTCCGGGATTGGCCTACATATCTGAGTACTGGCCAGCACACTAACTCCGGAGGATCCCCACTTACAGATCCGGGGATCATTCCAGGATCAGCCTACATGTCTGAGTACTGGCCAGCACACTAACTCCAGAGGATCCCCACTTAATGATCCAGGGATCATTCCGGGATCGACCAACATGTCTGAGTACTGGCCAGCACACTAAGTCCGGAGGATCCCCCCACTTACAGATCCGGGGGTCATTCCGGGATCGGCCTACGTACATGTCTGAGTACTGGCCAGCACACTAACTCCAGAGGATCCCTAGTTGCAATCAGCTGCACTAGTAGGTGGAAATAGTTATCTCTTGTCACAATTACACAGGAAGGTACGTAGATATTATACACGGTTATATCACTGGCAGAAGTAATTCAAATCTCATATTCTAGTATCCAGCATTTCGCAACTTGGACTCCTCTCTCTATCTCTGGTTGTGGAGGTCAGAAATATAGAATGTAAAGTAACCCCTGTTCATATCACAGTAAAAGATGGTTTTGTGATAGTGACAAAAATTGTATGTCACATCCTGATGAACCTATTTGACATAATTATAGGGTTCTGTGATATGAACGTATGTAGTAGTAACAGAATCTTTTGTGTAGTATTAACGCAAAGTTTATGATAAGATCACATTGATTGAAACGTTGATACAGCATGAAATCGTTAGTTTAAGGTTACGGGCTCGTCGCGCGGTAGGCGTGGCCAGACAATTTGTTCAACCCCCTTTTTCTCGCACAGAAAGTAAGCTAGTGAAATCAAACTTACTCGACACAAAGCAGGGAGGGTAGTCAACATGCAGACTAAACATCATTATAGAAGCTCACACTGTAGTCGTTGTGCACTGGTTAAATCAATTCCAGCAAACTATTCACCAAAAATCTCCAGTGCGAAGACCGCCAGCAACTCGATTCTACTGTTTGGAGACACACCATAGGAAGCTCTAGGGCGGGACGAAAGTGTTTTGTGGCTAGGTTGAACTGTCTTCGAAAGAACAACCCTTGAGTGTGAATAACCGCCATCTTGTCTTTGGAAGACAGCGCCGTATAACTTCGGAACGGTCGTCAGCATTTACAAAAACGCTTCGTCCGGCCCTTTCTATACTGTTCGTGCCTATTTCAACATGGTCTTCCAAGTCCAAGTCGGATCACACGGCTTTATTTTTGGTGGCAAAAAAACTATGAGATAGCGCTTAATTAAGTATACGGTGCGCGTATCCGCGCACAGGGATCCCGTAACCTTAACATTCAAGTGATAATTACTGCTACATACACCCGATCACATATGAGACATCCACTTGCGTCAAAGCTGCATGAAGTCTACATTTCATATACTCAACTGTACATGAGACATTCTGTTGTGTCAAAGCTACATGAAGTCTACATTACTGTTACATGTACTCAACTGTACATGAGTCATCCAATGGAGTTTAATGTTCAGCATTAAACGGAGGGAAGGTCAAAGTGGCTGGGGCTCTGGTCTACGTATATGCCAGCCTGAATTAATAGGCACATGTACGCAGTGGCATGTACGCAGTGGTGTATAGGCACGTGTGTCAATAATGCAGTGTCAGTGAGAAGTGAAGAATCATCATGATGTGTGAACTTGGAATACCAGACAGGTAGAGGTTGAGTATGAACTTGGAGCAGCAGTAGGTGTTGAGTATCCCAGGAACTGTAACTATGGAGTTAGTGTGCTGCCCAGTATACTCAGACATGTAGGCCAATCCCGGAATGATCCCCAGTCCTGTAAGTAGGGATCCTCCAGAGTTAGTGTGTTGGCCAAGTACTCAGACGTGCAGGCCGATCCCGGGATGATCCCCAGTCTTGTAATTAGGGATCCTCCGGAGTTTATGTGCTGGCTATTGCCGAATTTGGAGTAGCAGTTTGGTGAGCATCCCAGTAATGTACTGAGCATGAACTTGGAGTACTCCGGAGCAGCAGTAGGTAGTGGGTGTTGTGTATCCCAGGATGATCCTGGGATGTACTGAGTATATGAAGTTGGAATATAGAGTAGCAGTAGGTAGAGTAGAGGGTGTTGTGTACGTATCCCAGGATAATCCTGGGATGTACTGCATGAGTATGATCTTGGAGTACTCCGGAGCAGCAGTAGGTAGAGGGTGTTGTGTATCCCAGGATGATCCTGGGTATGAACTTTTACTTACTAGGATGCTGTACTTTTTAGTCAGTACTCAGTTCTTCCGGTACAATTGTAGGCAACACTGGACACCAGTGTGAGGTGGCGTGCCGTTTGGGGTACATGTATTTCTGTAACACTTGGTGTTCTAACTTCTGTTACTTGCAGGACTGATGAATGGAATTATGACTCATCAACTTCATCACCAGCTGTAAGTGGTGTTTGGGGGGTCATATGGGGCATGTGACTGGTGGTCGAGGGTTAAAGCATTCAACTGCTAATCACAAGGTTGCTGGTTCGGATTCCACCATGCCATACGAGATTTTTTTCTTTCCTAGGAGTCTACTCAGCTCTATCCTTAAAAATGAGTAGGTGTGTTCTTTCGGGTATTTCGACTGAAATAGCTCACACCTCATTCTTTGGAGGGGATATAAAGCCGTTGGTCCCGGGGTACTAATAGTTTTAGCATTCAGTTGCTAGGTTACCTTCTTCGCCACTCTATAATGGTGTTTTATCATAATTATAGAGAAAACCAAAACGTGTGGGTGATAGTGAAGGGAGTGAAGGGAACTCGACTAAGTGTCTAGAGCAGGATTTGTGCTTTGAAGTAGGACATTTGTGTATCTTTGTGACCAGATGTACAGATTACCTTTTGTTTTTTTCCGGTGGTAGCAATTAGAAAAATCACTAAGCAATGTAGGTTGCATTGTTATGGCTTCACATCATCCTATCCTGCTCACCAGAGCTATGCTAACCCTGCAACCCCTGGAGGAGCTAGCTATGAGAATCCAGCAACACCGAGCCCCTTAATTCCTGAGTCTCCCCAGAGTGGCAGCTCCCACTACAGTGGAACATTCCGGACTCCCATGTACTCCGACTATATGACACCTTCGCCCGGTGTCAGCCCCTTGACACCTGGAGGGCCAGATTATAGTCCCCGGACCCCTGGCAGTCCCATGGAAGGAGGTGAGATGGAATGCTAAGCTGTTTAGTGAATAGATGAACCTTAGAGAGCACATTTGGATATGCAACATTAGGTCTTAAGGGATAGCCTATCATAGCCTATAGCTATTAAGGTTAGGGGATAGTGCTGTGCTTGCCCACTGGTTCTATTTTCACATTTGAAATTCATTGCACCACAAGTATGCTTCATAGGTACCTGTCCTTTGATTGTTATGGCTGCTGTGTACACAACACAATGTCGCTGCGCATTGAAGCCACATGCCCACTTGTCACTGTGACCGCAAAACGATTAATTAGCTTGCCTCACTCTCATGGCTGGCAGTAGAGGCAGTTCATAGCCTGCCACGTGTACGAGGGCGGACTTTTATGGACGTCTACGGTGAATAGACTCCTCCCTTGAAGGACTGACGGATGTTTTTAGCGATTACTTGACCTGGAGTGGAGTTATGACCTGGTCAGTCTCGATTTTTGTGGGCTGTGTTGGTCCATGAAACTCAATGTTTTGCCGTATATCTGGATAAACTTCGTCAGTCGCTAATAACCATTCCAAAGGTGCCACTGTACGCTGCAGCAGTTTCCTGGGCAACGCAGTGCGCTGCGTTAGCTTGTGCAAGAGTTAGTTAAATTTATAGCGGTGATAACTAGCAGACTATACATGATCAGTGGACAGTTTTTGCTGCATGAACTTAGCTCTGTGTGGTGCTTATGTGTACCGAGTTTCATTTCATATGGCCTTAGTGTAGTTGTAAAATTAATGAAAATGTTTGTATATATAAAATCACTACCCCGTAACCCCTAATGACATGACAAAAAAAAACGAAATTTGGGGCTAAACTTCAAGCTGAAGCTGAACTGAGCACTGTCCAACCATACCCTGACCATGGGTACAACAATGGCCGTAATCTGTCTTATTATGTAGGTCATGAATATCATTATATATAGCTGCATATTCAGATTAGTCTCTGTGTTGGAGGGTGTATCTGTGCCACGTTGGTGCCTGTGAAGCCAACTGTAGCTAACCTTTGTTTGCAAGCTTATACTTGACACAAATAGCCCCGGGATCCCCATGAATATCATTAAAATAGCTCCAATTTTAGGTTAGCTGCATATGATGAAGTTGGTGGCATGTACGTAGTAGAGATGTGGAATCTTTCCATCACACTCCAGGTGCAGATGAGATGCTTCTCAATGACATTGAAGTTGCTGTAAAGAACAATTACCATGTGAGTAGTTGCTGGTCCATCAGTGAAGAAGTTTGATCACTACATCTTAGTAAGATGTAGAGGTAGTGTGCTGTTTGGCGGAATGAGGAGTTGGACAAAACGTACAGTACAGCAGAGCAACAGAGCTAAACTTTTGATTTTAACTGTAGTGCTTGACACAAACACCAAATGTGTAAATTAATTGAGTGTCACGCGATGTCCCCTCAACAACATGTGTGCCAACAGTCACCACATTCCGAAAAGGTGTTTAGAATGGCATACGCCTGTTACTAGTCCAGTGAAAGTTGCCTTCACATAGAAGTTCATTTGGAGGGTAGTCAACAGGCTTCAATCCCAAGCACTGTCAGGAAAGTCCATAAAACTGTTCTATTTGGAGCAAAAGTGTTTAGCCACAAAACTTAACAGGAAAAATGGCTTTGAGATTGATTATAGTTTTGCTTCAGGTACTAATTTTCTTGGAACAAGAACCTTCCTGAAAGCACTTCTGGGTTGAAACTGTAAACTTGCAGCCATTTTAGTGATGTGTCATGGGCTGGCATGTTTTCTGTGATGTCATCGGTGATTGTAAGTACAAGTTGCTTCGCTCTCTCAGCTACTACTTCCCCCTACATGGCTGTGATCGCTATCATTCACTGGCGCTGTAACATTTTCTTGTCTTCCCAATGACCGCCATTATCATTGCGAGTGAGCGTGGTTGCCACGTGGCATGTGCGTTAATTGGAATGAGTTGCAATACCTAGCTTGCGCTACCAGCCAGTTACAACCGGTTGCAACGGCTCCTACCAGGAGTGCGGTCACACCTCAATACATTAAGATTTTAGCGTGTGTGTGTGTGTGTGTGTGTGTGTGTGTGTGTGTGTGTGTGTGTGTGTGTGTGTGTGTGTGTGTGTGTGTGTGTGTGTGTGTGTGTGTGTCTGTCTGTCTATGCGTGACGGAAGTGGGATGGATCGTGGGGCGGGACTAGACTAGTGACGCGCGACCATCATACTTCAATCTACTGAACCTCGAACTCTGCAAATAATGTTCAAGAACATTAGGCCCGGGCAAAGGCAGCTGGGGACACAAGCGGATGCATGCAATCGGGGAGCAGCAGTCGAAGCGGACACAATTGTGTCTGCTTTGACTGCAATCGAAGCGGACACAATCGGGGAGCAGCAGCTCTGCACAGAGAGCTGTCTGGTGCTGTATTACTCAAAGTATTTGAGTAATACAGCACCAGACAGCTCTCTGTGCAGAGCTGCTGCTCCCCGATTGTGTCCGCTTTGACTGCTGCTCCCCGATTGCATGCATCCGCTTGTGTCCCCAGCTGCCCTTGCCCGGGCCTAATGTTCTTGAACATTCTTTGCAGAGTTCGAGGTTCAGTAGATTGAAGTATGATATGGTCGCACGTCACTAGTCTAGTCCCGCCCCATGATCCATCCCACTTCCGTCACGCATAGACAGACACACACACACACATACACACACACACACATACACACACACGCTAAAATCTTAATGTATTGAGGTGTGACCGCACTCCTGGTAGGAGCCGTTGCAACCGGTTGTAACTGGCTGGTAGTGCAAGCTAGGTATTGCAACTCATTCCAATTAACGCACATGCCACGTGGCAACCACGAATGATAATGGCGGTCATTGGGAAGACAAGAAAATGTTACAGCGCCAGTGAATGATAGCGATCACGGCCGTGTGGTCAGAATCTTCGTGTGCCTTTCCTAAGAACGGGATGGCTTTATTTTAAAATCTGAGGCATTCTTGCTCTGTTGCACTGTACATGTGCGTACTCATTGTCCACCCTGTATATGTGAGCTGACTGCTACATTGTGTAGCTTCATATTTGGACTGCCAATCACGCTGAAGTGAGGCATTGCTGCTGTAATTTCTGTGTACTGCATACATGTTGATCCAATCTAGCAGAGAAATCCAGCAGCCCAGTACACTAATTATTTTCAGTGAATCCATTCTAACAAATGCCAGAAAACGCATGTATCAAAACAACACGAGTTCCAAGACGTCGAAATGCAGTGGGTGGCATGGCCCATTTCCTGAGTCCTTGGTCACAAATGAGTTCTCTCGAAATTCGTTTCCTGCAATAGTATACATGTACTATAGCCATAACAGTCTAAAATGTCGAAATGCAGCGCATGGCATGGCAGTGGATGCCTACGTATTCCCTGGAAAGGAGTGTAGCTATTACAGTCGCAAACAGTTTTTTCTCCGAATGTCATCACGTGGCATGGCCTGATAGTACAGCTACAACAACCGCAAATGCTCGAAATGCAGTGCTCGGTATGGCAGTTGTTACCCATTTCCTGTCACAAATGATTTCTCTCCAAACGCAGCACGTACAGCAATTGCCCATTTCTATCTATTGCAACGGTAGATCCAATCTATTGGTATTTCATTGCTGTAGGAGATATGGGGTTGAAAATTGACATTTTGAAGATTTGGTCCCTTTTGCAAATTGTACTACTACATGTGCAGTAAAGAATTTGAATGTATGGGATAGATCCCTTGAAGTTGCCTTGATTAGATTTGCCCCACTATACATATTATGTCCTCCGTCTATGACCCGACCCTATATATATATATAGGAGAGCCAGTGTGCTGGAAAAGTGGGTGTAGTGCGGGCCATCCTGAACAGAATGGCCAGTGTATACCTCTACGATGACGGCCAAGAAGTAGATGTGCCCTGCCGCTATGTTGAGCCTACTCCACCCAGCAAGTATGACAAGGTATGAAGTTATGAACTGTGGTCTAGGTTGTACAGTAGGATGCTGATTCAGAAGTCTTCGAACATGATTATTAATATTCATGACTTCTGCTTGCGCAACAGCTAGCTATCTTCCGCGTGACTTCGAATGCATCAAAGTAAGGAATGTAATCGTTTACACAATTTTGCTGACTGAGCACATGCGGGAATTTTGCCAAGTGTCACCAGGCCCGCTTCCGTGTTCCGCGGGTGGGCCTGGGTACGAGGCTAATTATCTTCCTCCTAGGCTTTGTAATCACTGCGTAGAATTCAACTTCGGAGGCTCAAAACGTGTATGCTAAATAGCGTCATTGAGCCCTGACTGTTGTTATATGACTGTTAGGCCGAACTACAGCAGCCGTTACAAGTGAAAACGAGGCATAGCAGTGACACGGATGCTCGTTACTAGGGCAGAGCTTGCCCTGATTGGTTGCCGCATGCACTGCGGCCGCTTCGTAAGTGTACAATTTCTGATGACCCTCAGGCTACAATAACTGTGCAATTTGGGAAATAATTGCACGTTTTTCTATGGGAATAAATGTATGGCAACTCTAGGCTTTAGCACTTCAGTTTTAGACGAATGATCCCTCTCACTGTTGCCGTTTGACCCACATTTGTAGTCATCAACAACCGTACACATACAGAGTGTTTAATCTTGTTGTGTTTACAGTACTGCATGCATATCATAGACTCGGTAGAGTCTACAGGTAGGGATAGAGCAGACATGCAATATTATAATAAGCTAGCATTATCGGCACTCCTGAGCATTACAGGTATTGGTAGGTATGTCATGTACCCTCCTTGTTTGGGCTGAGATGACAACTTGTAACCCAAAGTGTGTATTTTTGCAAAATCATAATGAAAGAGGCACCTGCTATGTCCTATGTCTTTGATGTCTACCCAGGGACTGTCACATAATTATGTATACACAATCATGCACACATATACACAGGTGAAAGGCATCACTGGTCCCAGTAGAGGACTGATTGGCACGCTGATCAACATTGATGAGGGTGATGGAATAGTCAAGCTTGATGCTGACTCAGCACTGAAGATTATCAGCCTGAATCAGTTGGCTAGATATGTAGCTAAGCCGAACTGATTGTCAGGAAACTAACTGGATGATTGGTTACATAGTGCTGTGTTGCTGCTTTGTTTGGAACTGAATGGAATTCTCCTAATAATTAGCATGCAGGAGTTTTTTTTTCTCTGCGCAATTTACTTTGGTTTGCTCTCCTACTCAACCATCACCACCTGGGGACATTCACTGGGTGTGGGATAGTTCTACCTGATCATCACCATCTGAGGTCATTCACTGGGTGTGGGGTACTGTAGTTGGTGGTTACATAATTAATTTCTCTGCATACATGCATGCATATCATAGACTCGGTAGAGTCTACAGGTAGGGATATCATATAGAGCAGACCTGCAATAATAATAATTCGGCACTCCTGAGCATTACAGGTACAGGTAGCTATAGGTATGTCATGTACCTTCCTCATTTGGGAGGGTACATGCATGCATCCTATGAATGCATGATGCATGTGGGTGGGACTGGTACAACATTAGTTTATGCCTATGGAATAGAGACCCTGCAAACTGCCCTGTGTCCAAGTGGGACCATCCAACTCTGCAGTCATTCCTTTTTTTTTTTGGGGGGGGGGGGGGGGGGGGGGACACACTCCTATTATACTCTTTCAACAAAGCTTGTTGATCCCTTGAAAATGACACTCATTTGATCGAGGCTGGCCCTTGAAAAGTCCTCTGGCTGTCCTTATATAGCTCCTAGGATCCCAAGTGGAACAACAATGGATTCTTAATTTATTGTAATATATAGTTTCAAAGAAGAGTCATGTCCAACTTCAACAGTCATGTCCAACTTCAACAGTCATGCAATCTTCCAAACCAAGCTGTTGATCCATTGCACTCATAAACCTGCAGAACTGCATACGTTGGCTGTCCACCAGGATATGGGAGTGCACCACATTAAGTTCATCGCCGAATATTTGACCTTGCTGGATCAGGAATGGTAGGTTTTTGATAGCATGTCAGTTAACACTCCTTACTCCATCTATTATAACATTGCCAAATTAAACCTAGCTTTCATTGTGAAAGAAGGCTGTGTACAGCATTATCAATGCACCTGCCTGCATCTGAACTGATCCAGAAACATGCATGATTATGACAAAACGTTTCCCTTCCAAAAACGGAGACTAGTAGATTGCAAGTGGTCAAGTAAATTCACTCCTTTGGTAACCTCCAACCAGAGAACATTATGGCCTTCCAGTCTCATGGCTACACAACATTATTTTTCTGGCTAGGGGTTCAGTTGAGATTGGGAAGCAATCGAGGGGAACAATTTTAATCTGGCTAAGGGGATTCTGGGACTGCCATGGTAATCTACAGTAATGCACTGAAACACAACCAGATGCGCTACATACTAGAGTTGCACACTTACATAATACATGAGAGTAAACAAATAGAGGTGCAATAAAATTAATGTGATAATCCATTCATAAAACTAAGTTGATCAATGCTGGTCCGTGATGTTGGTGTCAATACCTCCCATCCACTATCATGCGCAGTAATGGACCAACCTGCAAAATGAATAACAGGTGATTATATCTCGCGAAAGAGCACCCATGGACGGTGAACCTTACAAGCTCGCTGACGCCATAGATAGACACCATAGATACGGATGGAGACTTTCTGCAAGCAAAGTTTGTTACCTCAGATACATCTAATGAACGCACTCCACATTGTTTGTCATATGAAGCACAAGGCTAGCGAAACTTCAAAAGGGTAGGCACTCATTTGAGTAAATTTTGACCCTATGCAGGAAATTGTTCTAAAATTGGGGGGGGGGGGGGGGGGGGGGGGGGGACTCTTTCGTGAGAGTACAGAAATAACATTAGGTGACCGGATTTGTGCGCGAGGGCAATCTAGTTAACAGTCGAGGGTGAGACTAGATGGCCGAGGACGAGATAATGCATGAGCCGAAGGCGAGTGCATTATCTGCCTGAGACCGTTAACTAGATTGCCCGAGTGCATTATAAGCCCGTAATGCACTGGAAAGTGGTATCTAAACTACTTAGTGCAGCTCACTGACCCGAGACAGCTTTGAAAAGTGTGCATTATCTAGATAATGCACACTAAAGTGTGCATTAAGCGATTTAATGCTCCGTCATGTGATCGATTCCGAGGCGTCTGATTCATTGAGGGTCACGTGAGTAGCACTAAGCGATTTAAATGCACTGACACATGACCCTCAAGGAATCAATCAAACACATGACGGATCACATAGTCTACGATGACTATTCAAACATGACTGTAAATGTTAGACCATGCCTAACAAGGGCTTTATTGTGAATACACGAAGGAATATTCATTAATCCTGAGGGGGAAGCCTGAGGGATTAATGAATATTTCTGACTGTATTAATCGATAAAGGCCCACCAGTAGGCATGGTCTAATATGCTTGTATCCTGGCAACCAACTGACATCCTAGCGGTACCATGGCGATTCCATGGCAACCGTGACATATTATCTGCAAACGATGCACGTTTTCTAGTTCAGTTGACAAAAGCTAGCTAGCTGGAGAGATGACCGAGACAGATTCCGATTTTTAAACCCCTCCAGCGCAGGATTTGGCGATCGAATGCCCAGTAAGTGATGCTCAGATGGCTGTGATATCAAAAGGTATATTCCGCCATAGATAAGATTCCGCCGCTTGATGTGATCCTGATTCTGCCAAATAGCTACCCAAAAGAATACAGATTGGGCTGTGAGTTGTTTTCGGAATGGAGGCGTGCCAGGAAGAAGAAATATAGCAAGAGAGGACAAGCGCTGGTGCTCAGAAGATCTTGTCGTCGGTAAGTTGAATAACTCGATATCAATTTGTTGCAGAGGTTCGAAACGAGAGGAGAGCCTTATCTCCTGAGGCCTACATGCTTGTCAAGAATCCTAGAGCTCCCATGTCGGACATGTGCTTCCGAGAAATTCGTGGCACCTGCGATAATACTGTCTGTGGGGAACTCTGTTCAAAACAAATAGGAGTGGAGGTTTTTCACGCTACGGACCAGAAGAGGAGGATAAGCTGTGGCTGTCCAGCGTGTTGTCGATTACTACTACAAATTTGCATTCATCGAGGGCAAGAGCAGCCAGCTTCAGGACTACGACCCTAACTGTACAATCTTAAATTTGATGACGGTGTTGATGTTTCTGTACTGACTGCAGGTCAATTGTTTTTGTAATTCAATTTGTTTGCCACATGCACAGTTAATGATGTATGTATAGGTTATTAGTGCTACTCACGTGACCCTCAACGAATCAGACGCCTCAGAATCGATCACATGACGGAGCATTAAATCGCTTATTGCACACTTTAGTGTGCATTATCTAGATAATGCACACTTTTCAAAGATCAAAGGCTGTCTCGGGTCGGTGAGTTGCACTAAGTAGTTTAGATACCACTTTGCCGTGCATTACGGGCTTTAGTGCACTCGGGTAATCTAGTTAACGGTCTCGGGCGGATAATGCACTCGCCTTCGGCTCGTGCATTATCTCGCCCTCGACCGTTAACTAGATTGCCCTCGTGCACTAAAACCCGTAATGCACGGCAAAGTGGTATATAAATATTACTTATATCCCTGGCCAGCCCAAGGCGGAACGAAAGCACTGGCCTCTCCCAAGGGATGTAACGGGTCTTACATCCCGCTGGCCAGGGATACAACTAACTTATACTATGCTTAGGCTATTCTAAGGTGAGCACACTGTGTAGATATAGATACTGTGGTGTAGGCACTCACCGATCAGTGGCAGAGGCATCCATGACACTTGACTGAGGTAGCAGTAAAGGCACAAGTACTTGGCTAGACTAACAAAGCTAGCTCTTTGCTTTCTCGTACACGCGATCGCTTACAGTATGCGCACGCGGCCGGCCGCGGGATGTATGACCCGTTATTGCCCGCAAATACTGTAACCTGATTGGTTAGAATATAGTATAAGTGAGGGAAATATCAATATTTCTATTGCCTTATATTTCCCTCCAAATTGGGGTTCTTATTACCCTTGGAATGCTTTCATCTTATGGATTCCCAGGATACAGGATACAAAGCTCTATACACATGCAAATGCAACCGTTATAACGTCACACACTGTTTACCTCTGCAGAGTCCCGTAGTGCCTCATTCAGCATTTTCTCTATGTTCCTTGTAATAGCTGTCTTTTGCTGAGCATTCAGAGGGTACGTTATCTTGCTAGGAACGGGACCACTCTGCATAAGAAAGATACAAGTGCAGTGCATGCCATTGAGGAAGTGTCAACTACTCCATGTTACATCAATAAATTAAGATTTTAACGTGTGTCTGTGAGTGACGGAAGTGGGATGTTCGTGGGGCGGGACTAGACTATAGTGATGCGCGACCTTCCGTACTTTAAATTATTTACTGAACCTCGAACTCCGCGAAGAATGTTCGAGAACATTGGGACCGGGCATGGGCTGGAATCCAGTATGCAATCGGGGAGCAGCAGTCGAAGCGGACGCAATCGGGCGAGCAGCAGTTGAAGCGGACGCAATCTGGGAGCAGCAGTCGAAGCGGACGCGATCGGGAGCAGCAGCTGATCATGAAAGCGGCGAGCAGCAGAGCAGCTTGAAGCGGGCGCAATCGGGGAGCAGCATCTGGAGGCGGAGGCAAACGGGGAGCCAGCAGTGGAAGCGGATGCTGCAATCGGGCCTGGGAGCAGCAGCTGGAGGCGGAGGCAAATGGGGAGCCAGCAGTGGAAGCGGATGCCGCAATCGGGCCCGGGAGCAGCAGCTGAAGCGGACGCAATCGGGGAGAAGCAGAAAGCTGTCCGGCGCCGGATTACGCACGGTAGGCGAACAAGGGGGAAGTAGCTGAGCGAGCGAAGCGAGCTCAGCTACTTGTAAATATATTGTTATTACTAGTGCATACGTCGTTGACGGTCGTACATACTTTGGCGTAAAATGGCAAATATTGCCTTTGTGCATAAAGGGAAAATTTTACGCCATTCATGTCTTTGTGCATAAAGGGAAAATTTTACGCCATGGCTGTCGTTATGTACATAACGACAGCATTTTACGCCATGGGGTTTGGCGTAAAATCCCCTTGTGAAATGGCATGACCACTAATACAATGTTGAGTATACATAAAGGGAAAATTTTACGCCAATGAACTAAACGAACAGGGTTACCCCTGATAGACCTAATGGACAGGGCTCACCCCATCCAGGATCATGGTATCAACGGCGTAAAATTCTCCCTTTGTGTGGCATAAGTTGAGTATACATAAAGGGAAAATTTTACGCCAATGAACTAAACAAACGGGGTTACCCCTGATAGACCTAATGGACAGGGCTCACCCCATCCAGGATCATGGTATCATGAGTTGGAGCTACGAACAAGTAGTTTCATGAATATACTTAACAGGCAGGCCGGATGCTCAGTTGGCTATTAAAATGTAATTATTTTCATTTAACTTACGTCAATCTCCTCTTCAATTTACAACGAACTCTACCCAGGGGCTGCTCTCGCCGGCATCGTGCCTCGTAGAATAAAAACAGCATCAGGAGAATCCCCACTGCGTTGCCAACACCCGATAGACGCGGACAGATGGCACCCGTTCCAGCTGCCAGTAGCACATTCGGCTTCATGGCCAGCGTGGGAGTGGTGTACACGGCAGACAACTCCTTCGCAGGAGTTGGAGGGATACCGAACTCCCCAAGAAGCAAGGTAAGGATGAGAAGAGTCTTAAACGCCTTCGTCTTTCATCTGACAATTACAATGAGCGTTTCCCGCCTAGAATGCATGTGAGGCGCGCAGGGTTGAGTAACTCCCCTACATATTCTGCTGTTGGCACCTCCAATTTCTAGTTCCACATTCACCTGAAGTGAGTGTTTCCCGCCAAGAAAGCTTGTGTGGTGTGGAGGTCCCTACCTAGTCTACTATATGTATTCTATGATAATTTTACAGAGCTGTCTGTCAGTGGCATTTCTAGGCTAGGGAAGTTAGCTAGCATCGCCCCAAATGCTGTCGTCATGTACACGGTGACAACCTTGGCGTATAATTCGCATTGAAGGCATACATGGCGTAACTCTTCCTTCCCTTGCGCCAAAGTCTACCATGCACACATAGTCAGTTTATTATTCACTGAGACAACTTCAAGAACCTTCGGTGCTCACTTTGTTTCCCTTTGTGGGTACCATGACCTGCGGATGGGTTAACCCTATCAATTAAGTCCATCAGACCTTGTCGGAATAGCCCTCTCCACCTGTAGCCTCGTACCCAGGCCCACACGCGGAACGTGGAAGAGGGCCTGGTGACACTTGGTAAAATTCCTGTATGTGCACAGTCAGCATAACTGCGTTAGCGATTACATTCCTTACTTGGATGCATTCGAAATCACGTGGAAGGTAGCTGTTGGTGATGGCTAAGTAGAAAGTCCTTGCCAAGGAGTGACCAGAGGTGAGTCTTGAAGGCTAGAACAGCGGTTTTATCAAATGGCTACACTTTTCACGAGATAAAGAATGTAATTACTGCAGTAATTGGCAATGGACGAACGTGATTAACTGCTGAGCTCAGCACATACGGGAATTTTGCCAAGTGTCACCAGGCCCACTTCCGCGTTTTGCGTGTAGGCCTGGGAATGAGGCTACTCCACCTGTATAGTACCATGATCCTGGATGGGGTGAGCCCTGTCAATTAGGTCTATCAGGGGTAACCACGTTCGTTTAGTTCATTGGCGTAAAATTCTCCCTTTAGCTATGTATAAGCAACTTATGCCACATAAAGGGGGAATTTTACGCCGTTGGTCTAACCCTCAATTATTTTTTGCATCATAGAACCATGATCCTGGATGGGGTGAGCCCTGTCAATTAGGTCTATCAGGGGTAACCCCGTTCGTTTAGTTCATTGGCGTAAAATTCTCCCTTTATGTATAAGCAACTTATCCCACATAAAGGGGGAATTTTACGCCGTTGGTCTAACCCTCAATTATTTTTTGCATCATAGAACCATGATCCTGGATGGGGTGAGCCCTGTCAATTAGGTCTATCAGGGGTAACCCCATTCGTTTAGTTCATCGGCGTAAAATTCTCCCTTTATGTATAAGCAACTTATGCCACATAAAGGGAGAATTTTACGCCGTTGGTCTAACCCTCAATTATTTTTTGCATCATAGAACCATGATCCTGGATGGGGTGAGCCCTGTCAATTAGGTCTATCAGGGGTAACCCTGTTCGTTTAGTTCATTGGCGTAAAATTCTCCCTTTATGTATACGCAACATTGTATAAGTGGTCACGCCATTTCACAAGGGGATTTTACGCCAAACCCCATGGCGTAAAATTCTGTCGTTATGTACATAACGACAGCCATGGCGTAAAATTTTCCCTTTATGCACAAAGGCATGAATGGCGTAAAATTTTCCCTTTATGCACAAAGGCAATATTTGCCATTTCACGCCAAAGTCTACATGACCGTCGTTGACCACGCAGAGAAGCCTCGCGGGAAGCTTTGATATATAATTTGGCAGTTGCAGAACATAATCACAAGCGATGGCTTATGGCGACTCTCTGTGAACGGCGTCAACTTCATTCGGTCTGCCAAGTCTTTCTCTTGAGGTCAGCTTGACTCGTAGATCATTATTGTGCACATGCAAGTGAAATTTGCTGATTCAAAATTTACAGCAACTGCAAGATCCAAGCAAGCAAGCAAGCAAACATACACACACACTGCGCAATGAAGTCATGCTAGTGTGGGGCTCGCCCAGTGATGATATCAGCTCTCAGAGCAGCCCTTCTCAATACCACAAGAATGAACCATCTCAACTGCTACGCTGCAACAGCTGCCCAATGCTCAGCTCCGAAGTACGTCTGTGCTAACACACAGTAGATGAGGTACAGTTGGAAGGCAAGGATATCCCCAAGCCTCCATCACATTGTTCTTCTCGATGTAGCCTTAATACAAAGCAGGGTAAAGTCCCTCCCTCTTTCCATGCATCCTTCCCCTGAGCATCAGTCAGAAAAACATGAACAGAACATTTACCCCTGACACATGCACAGAACTAAATTGTGTGCCTACCAGAGAGACCAAGGTATGCACGCGTCTTTACAACAAGTGATGCCACAATTCAGAAACCTTTCTGTTGCTGGTCCGGAATTCCGTTACAAATGCAAATGCGGAAGACCAAAACGCGAAAGCCCTAAACGTACATTGTCACTCGCTATAAGAGTTTAGCTGCCTGAAATTTTCTGATGCTATGGTTTGCTAGGTATTATATGATTATCATTATCAACACAGCAGCAGATCTGCACAGAGAGCTGTCCGGTGCCGAATTACTTACATAGGCGAACGAGGGGGAAGTGGCTGAGCGAGTGACTTAGCACCATCCGTTCCTGCCTTTGTAGAGTGATGATGTCACTCAAAAGTGGGGCCTAGCCTTCTTACCACTTGTTACGTAGGGGCGTATTCCCTCAAGTCCCATTAAACTTCATACCTTCACACAGTAGGCACTCAAAAGTGTGGCAAGCGAATATATATTCTCATTGCATAGGTGGGAAGTTAAGTATGAGCATATAATTATATACATACACTTACAAGAGCGCATAAGTAGGTCGCGCCCCCCGGAGTAAGAGTATGTAACTTCAATAGGCGCCCGCGGTGTGGGCGGAATACTTGAGTTGTACTTAAATCGAACACTCGGTTGCACCTGAAGCCGTACGGCGGTAATTGTGAAGGCATTAGCGAAGTGCGAAGATCTAAGTGGCTAGCAACCTATAACCCATCATGGCGATCGTTGCTGATGTCGACGTCCTCCACCTCCAGCCTCAGGTAAGCACATCCACAAACGTAATAACCGTTGTTGTGACTGTTCAAGTAGGCTATAGGTTATAGCCTCGTACCGCCTGGGTACGAGGCTAACTAGGTTAGCCTTCGGCATAGCCGTAGAGCGTTCTCAGGTAGCTGTCGCTGTCGCTTCCTGCCGTCACTTGGCTCAGAACTTAGTACACAGCTGTGCACAACAACACAATAATGACCATGGTGTCGCCACTCCATTCAATTATCATGTGGCGGAAAGAATCTCTACAAGAGTGTTTAGACATGCTATAGCTATTTTTAGTACAACTCGTGCATTTGCTCGGTTTGAATTTGGAAGTTACACGCTCTTACTCAGCGCGACCTACTTATGCGCTCTTGACACTTGCGGTACTCAAAGAGGTAACTTGTTAGTGACGTATACAGTGCCCAGATTGAGATTTATTTCGGAGTAGAAAGCAACCACCTCTATGTCACACCACAGTCCAATAGTCATGCACACAGACCTGTGAATTTCACAGTCTGCATGGCAATTAACAATTGCAATCCCCATTTACACAAGTTCTTGCACAGGGTTGAAAAGAGCATATTAAAGACCCATGCACCCAGTAAGGCTGCCGCTAGTCTGTATTCCTCAGTTAGGTGGTAAGTAATCAGACCATTTCCAGCTGTATACCATCTTCCCATCTACCTCTAGTACAACTTAAGCTAAATAATAAATTATTACACTCCTGGTAGGGGAAAAATTGTGCCGCGTAAATAATGTAATTAATTACACTCCTGGTATAGGAAAAATTGTGCCGCGTAAATAATGTAATTAACTCATTCAAGTGATAGGAATGGCGTACGAAGATTCTGACTACACCTTCACGATCGCTATCATGCACTGTCCCAACCGTACAATTTTGGTGCTGAAACTCACCTTGGTGGTGGAGATACAAGCGCTTTTGTTGTGCCGTCGGACGTCATTGCTTGATCGCTCTCTTTGACGTTGGTTGCCAGTACAGTCTTACGAAGGCCCCACAAAGATCCTGACCACACAGCCGTAATCGCTGTCGTTCACTGACGCTCCCATGCCGAAACACACCGTGCTGGGGAAGTTGCGAGTGCTGTAATAATGTCTTGTCTTCCTTTTCGTCGCCATTGCTCGCGATCGACTGAGCGTGGGTGCCACGTGGCAAGTGCGTTAATTGGAACGTATTGCAATAGCTTGCGCTCGCGCTACGTGCAACGCGGCTATGAATGGTACTTGAGACTACTCTATATAATTTCTGATCTTCCCTATATATATCTATCATGGTACTCACATGATGTGTGATAATAAACGAACTGTCACACCTAGCTTGTGCTACCGTTTAACCACGGCTACCAGGAGTGCGGTTGCCCCTCGTTAATGTAAATAAATAATTAATGTTTGACTACTTAGGAATGGCCTGCAAAGATTCTGACTACACCTTCGTGATCGCTATAATGCACTGTCCTCACCGAACAATTTTGGTGCTGAAACTCACCTTGGTGGTGGAGATATGAGCGCTTTTGTCTCGCCGTGGCCGCCATTGCTCGAGCGCTCCATCGACTTCCGGTGGTAGTACCGTTCTTAGGAAAGGCACACGAAGATTCTGACCACACGGCCGTGATCGCTGTCGTTCACTGACGCTTACGTGCCGAAACTCACCGTGCTGGCTAAGTTGTGAGTGCTGTAATAATGTCTTGTCTTCCTTTTGGTCGCCATTGCTCGTGATCGACTGAGCGTGGTTGCCATGTGGCATGTGCGTTAATTGGAACGTATTGGCTTGCGCTACGTCACAACCGGGGTTGCAACGCGGCTAGTTTATGAATGGTTTTATTCTTAATTCTTAAGAGCACTCTAAATAATTTCTGATCTTCCCTATACATAGCTATCATGGTACTCACATCATGTGTGATAATTGGAACGAACACTGTCACACTTAGCTTGTGCTACCATTTAACCGCGGCTACCAGGAGTGTGGTTGCCCCTCGATAAATTAAAAAATTAAGGGCTCAGTGGAAAAAGGGGATAAGCACTTTTGACCAACCCTAAAGGTCAAAGGTCAACTTTGTGTTTTCGCAGTGTAACAAGACATTAAGGCTGAATTTCAATAGTTGAAAGGATGGACTGTTAAGATCCTGCCTTAATTGATTCAGAAAACACATGGCCATATGGTTGACCTTTGACCTTTAGAGTTGGTAAAAACCACATGTCCCCTTTTTCCACTGAGCCCTTCCTATGTAACTGTTTTGGGGCTTTCAGAAGCCGGTTGAAAATATAACTTCAGTCTGCTGTCATTGAAAACAACGCAGTGGTGATTTTTGCTGCAGCAGACAAATCCAAGTACTGTATAATTGGAAAAACAACCTGATTTTTTTCCAACTTTTTTTTTACAAAGACCATGTGTTTATTCACCAAGTTTTAATCTGGGACAACAATGGGAACAGCAGCTATAGACCAAAATGTAGTAGCATGAATACCAAAAAAACGTACACATGCTACTACATTTTGGCAGAGTTCCTGTTTCCCATTGTAGTCCCAAATTAAAACTTGGTGAATAAACACATGTAGGAAAAGTTCGTTTTTCCAGAACCAAGGTCAATTATGGTCAGATTACATAACCTTTGAAATTTGAATAGATCAAACGTCAAACTATTATATGCCAAATGAAAGAGCCTTTCAAGAGCTTCGAGAAATCCTTGTTGCAACTCTCTACGTTGATCACATCAGAAGATAGGAGGGGTACTCCAGTCATGGCACGCGGTCCAAAATGGGCACCTGAAGCCAAAATTAAATTTGTTGCAGTTGAAAAGCTATAACACTTCAGAAGCTGAAATTTGGTGTGCACTGGTTTCATAATAGAACTAACAGGCTCACCAAGTTTCATCAAAATCGGAAGAGGTTGACATGGAATGACCCAGTTGTGACATCAAGATAGACAATGCCTAATTGAAAACTGGCCGAATTAAATGCGAAAATGGCACTTCTGATCTGGTTACTGTACTGCTTGCAGAGACTTTCAAAGTGTAGCTACGTACCATCAATCACCACCGTGGCGCAGTCAAGCACTAGATGACCCAGCTTCATGCAGCATATTACTCTCTATACGCTTCTCTCTACCATGACATCACTCACACGATTAAATGTAATCCGTACTGTAAGCAAGAAAAGCTGGGCGCGGGCCTGCGAACAAGGTTACTCATTACCTAATCAGCATGCAAGTCTGAAACATGCATGGACATGACTGGAATCACTTACCCTATACCAAAATGTTATGGACATTGTCACTCCACCTTTGGGCAGGGACTCAATGAAATGCCACCTACATTGATAGAAATTGTCAGTGAGTAGAAGCAATCAAAATTTGGACACCAAGGATACGTAAAGAAATGTTATAGCACAAAATGCGAGATGATGGGCTCTGGTCTGAGACAAGGGCAACCGTCTCCTTCAGTTGGGTGCCCATGCAAGCATTGATGAATATAATCAAGTAATCAACACTAGGGGCAAACAACTATGAAGGGAAGGACCCTTGCAATTTCAAGGTGGCTCCCCCTCTCCCCCATGGGGATCAGCATAAGCTTGGTGATAATATCACTAATAGCGGGAAAATTTGGCGGGGGTTTTAATTCAGCGATGCAGGAAAAAATCGCCAAATTAAATTCTGCCAACATTAAACCCCACAACAGCCGGCCGGCCACTCGGGTATGCGCGCGCACATTAGTAATGCACATACATACGTACGGTAGCACTGTACCAGTATTTCAGAAAATACTCAGCTGCTGTATACTCCCAAGAGAATGTGACATTGGGGATTCCTCTCTCTCCGGGAAGGAACTACAAGCTGTTAATGAGAGTGTGAGGGACGTGGCCAACGATTGCGCTCGAGTGCATCACCGCCACAGCGCAATCCAGTCACCGCTCTCGGACGGTGGGGCTCCACACTGTATGGAAAACGTGATGGCCTCTGACACATCCCTCTACTTCGAAGGTCTCCATGGTTAGCTGGTAACTAACTTGTCGCACTCCATCGATACATTGTACAGTTCACACTGAGCGCCTATAGCGCCTCATGCTGAGGCTTGCCATTACGTCATTTGTGGCGAGGATCGAAATTGCCAAATTTAAAATTTGCAAAATTAAAAAATACAGTGTTTTGGCTGAAATCGCCAAATTTAATGCCTGCCAAATTTTCCCGCTATACAGTACCCAAAACATAACTTGTTAAGGTTACGGGATCCCTACGCGCGGTTACGCGCACCGTATACTTAATTAAGCGCTATTTCATAGTTTTTTTGTCACCAAAAACAAAGCCGTGTGATCCGACCTGGACTTGGAAGACCGTGTTGAAATAGGTACAAACAGTATAGAAAGGGCCAGACATAGCGTTTTTGTGGATACTGATGACCGTTCCGAAGTTATACGACGCTGTATTCCAAAGAGGGGAGTCAAGATGGCGGTTATTCGCACTCAAGAGTCGTTCTTTCGAGGACTGCTCAACCTAGCCACAAAACGCTTATGTCCAGCCCTAGAGCTTCCTATGGCGTGTCTCCCAACAGTAGAATCGAGTTGCTGGCGGTCTTCGCACTGGAGATTTTTGGTGAATAGTTTGCTGGAATCGATTTAACCAGCGTACGACGGCTACAGTGTGAGCTGCTGTAATGATGTTTGGTCTGCATGTTGACTACCCTCCCTGCTTTGTGTCGAGTAAGTTTGATTTCGCTAGCTTACTTTCTGTGCGAGAAAAACGGGGTTGAAGAAATTGTCAGGCCACGCCCACCGCGTGACGATCCCGTAACCTTAAATATTAGATGTAGCAAACATGTAAATGTATAAGCCGCTCAGAACAGAGTCCTGGCTGTAGGGCAGGTGCGCACATGCAGCATATCACATAACCAGGCAAATGACACGCTATACAGACAGCCGCAGCACTCTCAGTTCTTCTCCTTCCCACCCCTTCCCTTTATATTGTGCTTGCTCTTCCATCCTCCATTGGGGTCGGACCTCTTCCAGGAACCTTGGAGCAGGGCAACAACCGTCTCCTTTGGTTGGGTGCCCAAGCATTAATGAATGTGTTCCGCGCAATTTAGGAATTTGCGCTATCTCGAAATTGCGCAGCACATTCTCGGAATCCTGAAATTGCGTGCCAATCTCGAGATTGCACAATACGTTTGTGCCATCTTGAGAGTGCGCAAACATATTGCGCAATCTTAGAACTTTTGACCTTAGCCATGTGGTTGACAGCTAGCGGGAGAGGTAGGCTCGCGGGACAGAAACCGTTTATACAAGTGGTCTCCTGCTCCAGAGGTGACATAATGCGATCTACTACTGTGAGTGATGTCGTCTACGGATCAGCAGCGGGAGGTTTTTGAGAGATTTTGTTCAGAGCGATTCGGGGAGAATGGCTACCAAATCAGCAAGATCATAGCACGTGAGAAGTGCCAGAAGATTATCCACGGACTACGGAACGACCCCATAGCAGATACCTGCACATGGTTGCTGAAACAGCGGGGGTTTAGCGAGATTGTGCAGCAATATTGCGCAATCTCGAGATTGGCATGCAATTTCGGGATTACGAGAATGCGCAGCGCAATCCCGAGATTGTGCAAATTCCTAAATTGCACGGAACATATATATAATTAAGCAATTAAACCAAGCAACATTGGCATTAGGGGCAAACAACTATGAATGGGAGGACCCATGCAATCACCTCTCATGGGCATCAGCAAAAGCTGGGTGTCTGGGTGATAATATCACCAACACCCAAAACGTAACTTGTCAATAATTATGGCAGAGCAAAATGCATGTACTTACCAGTACATCGGAATATACAGTACATCACCAGGTTTCACCATGCACTCGTAGCCTTTCACATCACAGAACTTGGGGAACCTCTGAAAGTCAGGTTTGTCAAAGTCAACCTATATCAGGGAAAGAATATACCAATTTCAGCATGATGTACAGTAGGACAGGGGTAGTAAATTGTGTGTTTACTGCGTTACTGGTAACATACATATATAATGCAACCATGTACATACTAGGAGCATGCAGGGCATGTTTGGGGCGAGCGTGAGCAAGTTGTATTTGTTGATCAAATCACTGTTTAACTTGAGAGGAACTGAAGTGAACTAAATTTTATCTGCAAGCAGAATGGGTACACATTGAGGACAGTTGATCTATGTGTGATTGAGAGAAAGTATTGCTGCTGAGCTGCTCTCACACTTGCACAACACGTACAAGCAGCATCAATGGCAACCAATGAATAGGTAGGTGTCCATCTTTGCTGTCACCATCGAGCAGGTAGCTCTTAATGAGACTGCTCACGGTTTGTCCAAGTGTGAGACGGCTTGAAGTGTTTATAGTTCGTGTCTCAGTCAGACAGTCTCCGGCTAGGCTCTGTTGTTGTGCCAGTCTGAGGGCATCCAAGCAAGCCTGTGTGACCTCGTGGGGTTCATTCTGTCTGCTAACTTGCTGGGCCACCCTGTTGGCATCAGCACGAGCCTGCCTGGCTTCGTTGGTTTCTACAGGATAGGGTATACAGCTATTTAAAAGGCGGCAGCTAGGGCCAAGTAAAGCTATTATCTTATCTAGCTGTAGAGCTACTTCATACAAAACGTACGTGCTAATCGAAACGTACATGCTAATCGACGTGCCAGTCGTATCTCACGTTGTTCAGCTGTTTCTCGAGCCCTACGCTGTCTCTCAAGTTCTCGCCTTCTTCGAAGCCTTTCCTCTCTCTCCTGGCTATTCTGTTCATCCACTTTTAAGATGTAGATCGAAAAGGAACAACCATGTGTACGTGTCTAGCAAGTTTCTGCGCATGCGCTATACGTATCGACCCCCAGGGCCGGCCGGGGGCGGTCGGTTGATGACATATACAAACAGAGTTGGCATTGACCTCACTAGTACGGTGCTCGCTGCGCTCGCCCCAATAAAAGCTGCGTTGCAATTTTTGGTGGCATAAATAGGGGACTTGCATGATTATGTCACGAGCGGATGGACACACCCACTTATGGTATCACGTACCATACTGCTCCATTGAAAATGTATTAGGAATGGCTACCAAGGTAAGAGTTTATAAGCACTGCGCCCACGTGCTTGCGCGTAGCAGAAAATATATCGAAACATTGGCTGCCCAGAAGTTTAGCTACAAAATGAATCCTTCCTCGTGCAAATCGGAGAAGCAGTTGCTGAGCAATGGCGTCCAAAACGAGCGGCACAGACCGTGGTACCGTCCAGGTTAGTGAGAGAGACATTCTTCGAGCTTTGCTAAAGTGGCCATGACCCTAGTAGGCTATACAAAGTGCAACTCAAGCGTTGGCTGAAGTGCAGGGGGTGGCAACAGTGCCTTGTGAAGCGGTAAGTGGATACTAGTAGCGGATTTTTCAAATTGGTGTGAGCGTTTTGAAATATTTACTAAAATTCTGTACTGAATTGCAAGTTGACTGGCTTTTGCCCGGTGCAAATTGGTTGCGTAGATGTCGAGATACGTAACTCAGAAGATAAGTCACACATGATAAATATTTCCGACTCCTTTTAAATAGAAAAAGTGGTAGGCGTATATTCGCGGTATATTCACGTGGTCTCCATCAAAGTGCTCGTATCTCGAGAATGGCTGCATGGATTTGACTGAGACTTGCACCAAATTAATCGCCATTGAATTTGCAGTTCAGCTGTGGTGATTCCGTATCTGCAGAAGAGGAGATACTGCACTCCTGGCGATGAGGTATGCAACCTGATGTGTGTTTATACTTGTGGGATCATGTGGGAAGGGCTAGTGCACGTGGATTAGAGCTAACAAGCTCAAACACTCTTGCTGAGGCTGCTCATCTACTTATGAGGCGGTTTTCTTCCCTCTTTAATTCTAGCCACAGCTATTGAGATCATTCATCCATTAGTGGCATGTGGTGGAAAGGGAGGGGCTACAAATGCTGTATGACCATTGTAATTGGACAACATAAAGGGGTGATGTTGTGGTTGAGTTTATGCACTGTAGTCATGAAAAGAGCACACGTGCACCCAAAGAAAGGAGTGGATGCTTGTCCAAGTGTTTCCATACCCATACATACCTCAGCAGAAATGTTTCAACATAGCCGCCAGATTTTGAAGCTCAAGTTGTGGCAGCTCTGAATGGCAATACACCACTGTGATGTAGCTATAGTGCTGAATTAGGTATGACGTTGTGATCTGCTTCTCAGCATTTCATACCATAGAGATGCATAACACTTGTCAAGTAGTGCACTCTGTTATGGCTACGCAAGATAAGCTCAAGGGTGGGCATTTATTTATTCAAGTGTACTTTGACTCTATACACAGAATTGGCACTCTTTCATGAGACTATATGATGATTAGTCTAACAAGCTAGCCCTTCGCTTTCTCCAGTGTGCGATCGCTTTCAGTATGCGCGCACGGTGAAGTAAGGTCTAGAAACTTTGGACCACTTTACTCGGTACGAAAGAATGCAATTAAGCTTACATCACGTCCGCTTACGTCATAATTGCCGAGCGCATTAGCGCGAGGCTCTGAATGGGGGATCTATTGCTCACTATATACGTATGTACGTACGTACGTACGTACGTGGTACGTACGTACCGGAAGATGTCACGCTCAGGAATGTTGATAGGAATGTTGTGGGTTTCCTGCCGGCCAATTGATTTGCTGCGAGGGCTCGACGGTGCGAGAACTACAACCTTGAGAAACAGATCAGTGGACGAGCGCGCGGTGCTCCAGGGCTTGCAATTGCAGAGCTGGAACAGCTACACATGAAGTCAAACAGTCGACATCTGTTTATACCGCAACTCCACAATAATCTCGCGTAGCCAGAGGCTAGGGTACAAGCGAATGGGGCCTTCAGGGCTTGCAGAGCTAGAGCAGCTACATGTGGAGTCGAACAGTGAGTGTAATCGACATGTTTATCTCAGCTACACACTCGCAAATTCACACTTAGCTGCATACTACTCGTAAGCACGTGGCCAGGCTGCTCATGCGGCCGCGGCGTGCGCGCGAGGCAATTATGCGGATACGTATTCCTAGTATTATTAGTGCAACTGCAGTCAGTCGATTCCGGCCCGCTAACCTCGTTAGCTGTTTTATTTCTGTCTGTTTGGTCATTGTGCAGCAGAACAGCAATCACAGGCAACTTCAGACAGTCCTCAACGCTAGTACTGAACGATTTGAAAGATCACCATGTGACAGCTGCAATCTGATTGGCTCTACCCGATTTCGAGTAGAGCCCAAGCAAAGTTTCTAGACCCTCCTTTTCCCCGTGTTGTCAATCCATGCTGGGGAAAATTCGAGGGGCTAGCCCGCTAGACTATATGATGATAACCATGAGGTGCATGTTCAACCAATCAATATATGCATAGTCTCGTGCCCAGCCGGAAACGTGTACGGAATATCCGTCTGGTGACTTTCAGCAACATTCTCGGTCTTCATCGAATATTCATAGCTCAGCTAACCGCCTGAAACCGGACAGAACCGGAAGTCCTACGCGTGAAATGATATAATTGCAAGAGAAATTTGAATTTTCTACAACTTCTTGCTCCTAATAAAGACAAAATTGAATTCTCTACGATTTCATTGGCAGTCTGAAATTCCTGCCTAAAAAGTATGAATTTTTAATGAAGACCGAGGCTTCTGCGCAAAGTCGCCAGACCCTCTTTCCTGCGAGGGGTGGGGTCTGGGCACGAGACTAATATATGCATGATGTGACTGTGTTTTGGTCGTAAATTTTAAACTGGCTATCAATCATATTGTAGTCCGTAGGCCTCTACTAAATTACCATGATGCATGCATAAATTGGTTAGCTAGTCATCAATTTGTGATGAACCTGAGGAATCCTGCCTATCATGAAAGTCAACAGACTCTCTCCACTTGGGTCATGCTACCTACATATCATCGTTCAAGTTTTGCTGCCGGACAAACTGGAAATTTCTTACTACAGACGGCAATACTACTATCAAACAGACTGGATTACTGCATGTTTGGCAGTTCTCATTACTGTACATTGCTATTTCCTTCACATGCAGGTGTATACGTTGCTATTCCCCCCACATGCATGGTGCAACAGACACTAAAGTGCAGCATCACTGAAAATCCAAGCAAGGGACAAGTCGTCTGTCTTGTGACGAGGACAAATTGTGCATTCACTTTCAGTTGCATACATGTAGGTACTAGACATTATTATGGCATTGTCTTGATCTCTTCCTCAGCTATATATCTGTGGTCATTTTGAACACCATAAAAATTACATTTTTTACCTGTAACTATCGTTCTTGCTGGGTGTCACTGTTGCCTTACGGGTTGATAAGGACTGTTTCAAGTACCTTTTAACGACGATTTACTCCGTGGTATCCCACGACTTGATCGTTACTTTTGCCAACTCACAGAATCGGATTCTTCAGGCAATGGTGATTCCAGCGATGTGTATTTTACATAGGTTTCGTTGAAAGAAAGCGTGCGCTTTTTGTTTACAGTCGATGCCCTTCAACATACCATTTTAATAATTCAAATTTGGCCAGAAAAACTTTGTTTGCGTACGTAACTCCCGGAATCGCTAATACTAGCATAGATAGTGTAGTTCTTTGTAGCCTAGTTCAAGGCCCGAGACTGTGCTACTAGCAACTCTCCAGGAACTTAACGGCGTTCCAGGATGGTTTTCTACTAAGATGAACGAGGAGCTACTGTGCTGTAGCTAAATGCTGTGAGTTCTGAAGAAAACAGGCCGTGAATCCAACGTTACGCTTCGGGTTCTGTCCTCCCGTACTTACTTTAAACGCCATTGCTCAACAACCGCTTCTCCGACTTGCACGAGGAAGAATTCATTTTGTAGCTAAACTTCTGGACAGTCAATATCTCGAATCATTTTCTGCTACGCACTAGCATGCGGGTGCAGTACTCATAAACGCTCACATTGGTAGCTATTTCCAATACATTTTCAATGGAGCAGTATGGTACGTGATACCATAAGTGGGCGTGTCCATCTGCTCGTGACATAATCATGCAAGTTCCCTATTAAAGGTTCACCGTTTTGAGAGATTTTTATGGTCCGCTCTACATCACAATCACAAAACTAAATTTGAAGTCCTCTTTGTCTATCACAATTGAGGGGCAACTGTACTCCTGGTAGCCGTTGCAACGCCAGTTGCAACACACCATCCAAGTATTGCAATTTGTTCCAATTAACGCACACGCCACGTAGCAACCACGCTCAGTCGATCGCTTGCAACGGCGGCCAAAGGGAAGACAAGAAATTATTACAGCACTCACAGCTTCGCCAGGACAGTGAGTTTCGGCACGTAAGCGTCAGCAAGAGTTCATAACAATAAGAGTTGCAACTGCCATATGGGTTCCACTACCACCATCTCAGCAGTATGAGGTAGTCAATCAGTGTGGTCTACATGTACATGTACATAGGCTGTGTAAACTCTGTAGTATTCATAGTTTCACACATAGGAGCTGCAGCTGCTACTACTTCACCATCAGTGTTAGCAGCTGCACGCTCTTGTTTGAAACTATGAATACTACCAAGATGCTACAGAGTTTATTGCATGGGTTCCAGGGCCACACATGGATCCTGGAATACTGGCATGGTAGTGATGTAGAGCCCGAGGGCTCTAGGTCACTACCTTGCCAGTATTCCATGTATGGCCCGAGAAGCTATGCAATAACTAATTTGTTGCATGACAACGCTTAGCAACGATGGAACAAAACCCTTAGAAGAACTAGCAAGTTCAGGGCTAGTCTCGCGGTCCAGACGTTCGCGGCGTGCGGGAAGGGGGGAAAAGAACGTCTGGTCACTTTAGACAGGTTTTCGTGGACGTCGCCGGAATGTTGGCGCTACCAATCAGATTGGAGAGCATTCAATAATTACGTTTACCTTCCGTATTGCTCACATGATCCGCACAGATTCAAACGAGAACAAGTACTGATTTGCGAGTTAGATGGCCTTTAGAGTTGCAAGCGAATGGCACGAACAACACGCAACCAATTATTGCTGATCACCGACATCGAAGCTTCGAAGAACGTAACATTTGATATGACGTCATGTTTATGAATTCCTCCATGCCACGGAAACCTGGCTAAAGTGACCAAACGTTATTTTCCCTCTTCCCGCGTGCCGCCCTCCCCTCTGCACGCCGTGAACGTCTGGCCCGCGAGACTAGTTCAGGGCTAGCGCTGACTTTCTTTGGTGCTTCGACGACTTGGGATAGAGAGTTTAATACGCTTTGCTGGTGCCAGATCCTGGTTCTCTTTGTTTTCGAGGCCTACTTCTACGATGGTGGATGTACACGTGCTACAAATCCAGTCCAGAAGATCGTCATCTATTATTCTTTGATCCGCTGGCACGGATAGCCAGTCTAGACTCTCAGCGTCGTCTTTTGCGCATTCTAGGATGCTAGGAGAGACGTCAGGAGAGTCCTGATTCGCCATGATCACTCTTCTTTTTCAAATTTCTTCATCATACTGCGCATGCTTGTACAGTTTGACGTCACGCAACACAGAAGCCAATACCAAATGGGCTGTGAGGACGTTCAATTCGTGGATGGAGTGGAGAAATATAGCAAAACCAGAAGATCCTGTTCCTGAAGCAATCCTGTCAAGTGATGATGCACAAGCTCTCAACAAATGGCTCTCACTGTTTTTTTTAGAGGCTCGAAAAGTGGATAGTACTAAGTATCCGACTAGTACTCTGAACATGCTATTGAGTGGGCTGAAGCGCTACATGACCAGCTCAAACCCAAGCAGAAAAGACTTCTTGATCATTGCTGGTATCTGTACTGTATTTGATACTTTCAGTGGAATCACTTTGGTGTATATTCTTCTTATTCTTTTTCCCCTACCAGGAGTGTAACGAGGGGTAACCACACTCCTAGTACCCTGGTTGTGATTTGCCGTAGCACAAGCTGCTAATTGTTCCAATTAATGCACATGCCACATGGCAACCATGCTCAGTCGATCGCTGCAATGGCAGCAAACGGGAAGACAAGAAATTAGTACAGTGCTCACATCTTCTCCAGCATGGTGAGTTTCGGCATGTTAGCGTCAGTGAACGACAGCGATTACGACTGTGTGATCAGAATCGATATCCTTGTGGGCCTTTTGTGAGAGCTGTATACGTACTACTGGCAACAAAAGTCGAAGGGAGCGCTCGAGCAATGGCGGCCAACGGCACAACAAAAGCACTGACTGTGTGGCCTAGTGGTTAAAGCACTCGACTGTGGTGTGAGAGGCCACAGGTTTTAGTCCCACCAGTTGCACCTAGGAAGGTTTTTCTCCAGGTTTTCTGGTTTCCCTTCCCAGGAGAGGCTCCAACCAAGCATTAATTGCTTCCTGCTAATCTTGCCCATATGGGCCTACAGGAAAAAAAAAAGAAAAAAATCTCTGGCACCAAAGTGAGTTTCAGCACACAAATTGTATGCTTGGGTCACTGCATGATAGCAATCACGATGGTGTAGTCAGAATCTCTGTAGGCACATTCTTAAGGTAGTCATAGGTTACATTACATTACTCGACACAATTTTTCCCTACCAGGAGCGTAATATCAAGGGGCAACCACACTCCTGGTAGCCGTGTTGCAACCGGTTGTGCAAGCTAGGCGTTGCAGCTCATTCCAATTAATGCACATGTCATGTGAGGACCATGCTTGGTTGATCGATTGAGTCGGCAATGGCGTCCAAAGGGAAGACAAGAACTTATTACAGTGCCCACAACTTTGCCAGCACAATGAGTTTCGGCATGTGAGCATCAGTGAATGACAGCGATCACACCAGTGTGGTCAGAATCTCGGTGGGGCCTTCGTAACAGCTGTACTGGCAATGAACTTTGAAGAGAGCGATCGAGCAATGGCGGTCGATGGCACTACAAAAGCACTTGTACATGTATCTCCACCTCCAAGGTGATCGAGTTTCAGCACCAAAACTGCACCAAAACTCACCAACTACGTACTTGAGAATGGCCTGCAAAGATTGTGATTACAAAGTTGCGATTGCTGCTATGCAAAGGCCCACACGCATAATTTGGGTGCTGCAACTCACCTTGGTGGTGGACATACAAGCGCTTTTGTTGTGCATTTGGCCGCCATTGCTTAAGCGCTCTCTTTGACTATAAGTAAAATTAATGGACAATTGAAGCATGCACTACACTTCGTTGAATACTTGGAAATGTCGGGGCTTGGGTACGAGGCTAGTACAGTCCTCAACTCGGCCATTAATTTGCAGCAAGTCAGTCTTGTTGCAGCACATGGTCTCTTGCTACTTTCTGTTCCCAGACTGCAACAGGCCATGTTACACTCCTGGTAGGGGAAAAATTGTGCCGCGTAAATAATGTAAATAATGTAACCTAAATAATCAACGTTTGACTACTTAGGAATGGCCTGCAAAGATTCTGACTACAACGTCGTGATCGCTATCATGCAGTGTCCTCACCGTACAATTTTGGTGCTGAAACTCACCTTGGTGGTGGAGATACAAGCGCTTTTGTAGTGCCATCGGCCGCCATCGCTTGATCGCTCTCTTCAAAGTTCGTCGCCAGTACAGCTCTTACGAAGGCCCCATAAAGATTCTGACCAAACGGCCGTGATCGCTGTCGCTCACTGACGCTTACATGCCATAACTCACCGTGCTGTCTAAGTTGTGTGCTGTAATAATGTCTTGTCTTCCTTTTGGTCGCCATTGCTCGCGATCAACTGAGCGTGGTTGCCATGTGGCATGTGCGTTAATTGGAACGAATTGCAATACTTAGCTTGCGCTAAGGTACGGCGAGTCGCAACTGGGGTTGCAACGCGGCTACTCTAAATAATTTCTGATCTTCCCTATATATATATAGCTATCATGGTACTCACGTGATGTGTGATAATTGGAACAAACTGTCACACTTAGCTTGTGCTACCGTTAACCGCGGCTACCAGGAGCGCGGTCGCCCCTCGGAATGATAACAGGCCTATTCCTATTTTTTTCCGGGACGAAATTACCTTCCGTAGGGACAGGGGACAAGACGAAGAATTCCGGGACTGTCCCAGACGTTTCAGGACACTTGGCAACTATGCACACAGCCATAAGGTCGTGATTGCTGTCATTCACTGATGCTTACATGCTGAAACTCAACATGCTGGCTAAGTCGTTAGCACTGTAATAATTTCTTGTCTTCCCTTTGGCTGCCATTGCTGGTTGGATCAACTGAGGATGAGCATGGTCCTCACGTGACATGGGTGTTAATTGGAATGAATGTAGTACCAGCAAATTGCAATGTACACGAACCTAGCCTCGTTCCCAGACCCTCTACACTCCGGTTTAAAGTTTGCAAAAACTGCGGGGAATCTTAGCATGAGATCTACGTATACTATAATATGTCATCATGCCTCATCTCAACAAGTGAATAAAGCACACTCAGGCTAGAAGCCATGACTCTAAAGGGCTACGGCGTGACAAATGTGAAACTGCCCAGCTATATATGTATCACAGCTATCCCTCAGCACTTATGCTTCGAATCTGGATATGCCTTACAGGTTTGGTCTACCTCTTGCAGCTTGTCTGTAGCTATGGATCGGAATGTAAATGAGCTATTGCGTCTAGAATCCATGACATAAGCCATGCCACAGATCACACACTAAGATTCCCCTTCTCCGCCCCTTTTTGCATACTGCAAGTGATAAAACTGGAGGTGAAGAAGGCCTGGTAACAAGGCTAGTTGCAACCAGGGTTGTAAGTGTGGTTGCAACTCGATGAGTGTGAAAGATTCTTAACCATTCCTGATTCTCAAGGTCAGGTACGTATCCAGCAATAAAAAATAAGTTTATGGTTTCTTTTGTTACGGGGTGGTTATAGTAATGAATTCAAATGGACTGTGGTAACACCTTGATGACTAGCCTAAATTAGTCCATTACTTCAAGGGCACAGTGCCCTTCAGTTGCACCAGTGCACAGGCGGACACTCACTATGTAAGTACCTGGGTTTGTCTGTCACAGGGATGAGCCACTGGATAAGGATACAACCTCTCAAAGTTGTCAGGAGGAAACAGCATACATCGTTTTTCTCCCATCACCTGAAAGTGTGTATGTATTGATAATAATGGCTGTGTTTCGATCACCTCTGTATTTCCGCGATCAGAAACCAACCACCCTCAAATATTAGCCGCCACTGAAAAAATAATTCTGCCAAATAAGACAAAGATCTCATTACTGTTTGCTTCTACAGTTCATCGTCGTCTGTCGGCAGCGCGACCATGAAAATATTGGTTTGAGTTTCAAGAGTAGAAGAGAAAGACGATTACCGTAGTCATGCGTTATTAGGTGCAGCTCACTTATAGGCACGTATTCACTGTTAGGCGCACGTTCAACTCTCATCCCAGGTACTTGCTGTTAAGTTACAGAAACTCTGCCATTTTTGATCCTACGGAGTGGAAATAATTCAAATTGAAGTGCACTTCCTATTTGAGGAATGTCATGATCAATCGCTAGTAGGTGCATCCTCGCTTATAGGCGCATATTTCCTTCGTGTGGAGTTATACATGCGCCTAATAGCGTGCAACTACGGTAGTCCTTTATTCCAAGAACTGCGTACCTAAAGTTCGGCATTTCCGAAGTCACTGAAGCAATTGGAAGCACACATGCACATATACCGTAGTCTCCCACTAATACACCCCCTTCGAAAATATGCCCTCCCCCCTCTTTTCAGCCAAGTTCTGCATAGGATAGTTTGACTCATTATAATCGGCCTGGTGACCATCTTCTGGAATATCTCAACTACACGTGTGCAACTTCAGATTGATCAGAGTACCGGTAGTCACCATTGACATTAACGATACAAGCTAACTGCCACTATTCTGCGAGAAGACCGACAGTATTGCTGTTCTTGAGGATGGCTACAGCAAAGTCGTCGTGAGTGTTATGGCCCTCACGTTGAAGTGGCAGCTCTTCTCACTGATGTAGGGAGACCACGCACAATGAATACTGGTGATCGTTTGTACCTTTGTAACTGTGAACATGCATGAACCTTGGCAGTGAACAGTTTGTGTTTACGTATCAAAACCTTTAGAGGGGGCGTATAGTTGAGACTAATATAATGTGGGGTAAAACTCTCATCATGACCCAGATACATGTACTGTATACCAGAATTTTTGGCAACCATCAAATTTCTGTATAAAGTCCTGTGTGGTTTGGTGTATCCATGCCAGGTGTATTAGCTCGCGCACAAACCGAATAAATATTTCGAGAAGTTTGAAACAGACTTTTCGGCCATTATATACAGCGTTGCAACCTGGAGAGCTGGCATATCTGTGAACAACCCCTCCGTCTGAACAGGGAGAGAGGTACACTGCCACCGGTCTATGACCAGCTGAACATCCTCACTGCACCATCAACAGGCTGAGCCACCCCCCATTCCTTTTCCTTTTAGTTTTAATTCATTTGTAATGTTTTGTAACACCTGCATTTTTCCCAGACCTTTCTCCCCCACCCCTTTCCATTGCTGCTTGTTTTAGACTTGTGTTGTCCGCATTGTTTGTATTTTCACTGATGAGGGCAACTGTATAGTGGCCGAAACGTCTTTCAAGGTTCATGAAATATTTATTCGGTTGGTGCGCGAGCTAATACACTGGGCAACATAAATTTGGAGGCTGAAATGGCTTGGTATAAAATTTGGGGATTGCAACAGGAAAAGTATTACATATCTACAAGCAGGGCAACTTCGTGAGATCAAGAAGCATCAACAATGCCCAGAATGCGTATGCTGTGGCCTTGATGCATGGGGCTATGACCTACATGTATATATACATACATATCCAAATACATGTAGAGCCTCAAGGCAAGGATTGCTGACTACCCCCAACACACAGTTCTAACACTAACCAGGATAACGAAGTTCTTGGACAAGACAGCTAGTGAATAACTAATCTACTCCTATTGCACACCTGACAGAAATAGTTGTGTTGCTCGTCGTAGTGGCATGGTGTAATATTACCAGGCTGGCTAATGAGCAGCAGGTTGGTGGTTAGCTGGCCCCAGTTGTATCGCTTCTTGCGCTCGTTCAACCACCTCCAGTTAAAGTGGACAAAGTCATGTTTGATGCTAGTTCCCACAGCATCTGTCAAAGTGTCCTGATAGTAAATGAACTCATCCTTACGGCCCATGTGTCCTTTGAGCTCATCCATAAACTTGGAAAATGTCCACTCACGTTTCTTCATTGGTTCCCGGAATGATGGAAAGTTACTCACCTAGGAAGGGAGAATATAAATATATAAGTGTAAGTATATATTATCACTCAACAACATCTCTAGCCCTTGTCTGTGGAAAACATGCGCATGTACACGGACTTTTGGTAGCTATGTTTCTGCAGCCTGTACATCTGTGCCACATCTGTACATGAATAATTACATGTACCCGGGTACGTACGTATGATTATGCATGCTAAAAACATTATAATCCCACCTTCTTGTCATCAAAGTAGAGAAACATTTTAGATTTGGAGATGTAGACAGTGTGTTTGCTATTTCCCATGTTTTCTTCCAGATAGGAGAGGTTCCACCGCAGGGCAGGAGTCACCAGATCTGTTCCCGTCAGAATCACAGGTTGCTATATATACGTATATAGAACCAAAGCATGGTGTCAATTGAAGCCTTCCAGCGCACAGATAATAGAACTGCATACATGCACTTCGATCTATGCTTCCAGTTATACAAGCATACAAGAAGACTAGAACGTTTAGGGGGTCTTAAAATGACCAGTCCTTATGAACAATGTTCTGACTTGCATTGGCAGGGGGGGACAGCTTGCCAAATAACCGAAAGGCTTCTTCCAAGAAAAACAGAGGGCTTCTTGCAAAGAGCACTGGATTTGTACATACACACTTTTCTGAAAGTTCCAGGAATTTTTCTTCTGGAATTTAATTCAGGTCAACCAGTGCTTTGTTTAGGTCTTTGAGAGAGCTTCATTCTCAGTGAAGATGCAGCACAGCAGTGGAAGATGTTTCCAGGATCTAGAAAAGCTAAGCAAGGCACAAACAACTGTGGACTTGTAAAAAATCACGCCATATAGGTTACATCAACCTTCGCATGCAACTGATGTCTGCAAGTGACGTGACCTGTGGTTATTCACACTGATAGTGA
This sequence comes from Axinella damicornis, assembly GCA_963931865.1. Classification (NCBI taxonomy): domain Eukaryota; kingdom Metazoa; phylum Porifera; class Demospongiae; order Axinellida; family Axinellidae; genus Axinella; species Axinella damicornis. The sequence continues at coordinate 5,588,106 of OZ007511.1, read as the reverse complement.
TGCAAGCATCATCCCAACAGCAAGAAGATCCCGGCGTTTAAAAACCCGGAGACAAAAGATACCACTGACAGATATGTAAGTGTCTTGTAATAACTGGAATCATGTGTCTGTGTGTGAAACAGTGGGTGTGAGTAGCGAGTGACACATACTGATCATGACCCAACAGATTCTTACGCCAAAATTCCAAAAATTTGTACTATATCGAGGGGCAACCACACTCCTGGTAGCAGCCGTTGCAACTGGTTGCATCTCGCCGGTAGTGCAAGCTTAATATTCCAATTAACACACGTCACATGAGGACCTAGACACACAGAAAGTTGTGCTCAACATTTTGAAGCATCAAACACTACTAGAGAATAGTCACATCACATGAATTGATCGTGAATTTGGGGCAGCCGACCATGTTTCGACCATGCTCTGCTAGAGCGTGTGCTCCAGTGGTCAATAGATCTGCACTGAATCAGTTCATTCCCAAACAGAGATGGGATAACTGGTTTGGGCAGTGAGAAACCTGGAATGGAAGTGTCAACCAAGCAGCATGGAAATAGTTTGAAATGCCACAAACTGGTTGTACCACTTTGTGTATGAGAGAGGTTGCTAGCAATGACCGCCATGTGTAACTCGAAGTTGTCATCAGACCATGGACGAAGTGGTTACGGTACATGTAGGACCACAGCAGGCTTTCTACATGATGACAGCTGTGTTGCTAACCTTGTGTAGTCGGTACGCTATTATCTATGGTGGAAGGTGTATATGTAATTCCTGTTTCCGTTCAACAGTTGCCTGCGTTCTGGCTGTTAGAAATGATGAGTGCAACTTCCTGTCGGTCCAGTCCCACAGTCCAGTCTCGAGTCGAGTCCATCAATAGAGATGGCCAGCAAAGTTGGACAGTACTAGTGTCTTAGCTAGTACTACTTGAAACATGGAGACCAAATCATTTGTGATGTAACAGGAAAGAGAAAGAGGTCAACAACTCCTGGTAAAGGCTTGGAGGTTCTCTGGCATCATACCAGCCTCGTTCCCAGGCCTGAGACGGCGAGGAGAAAGGGCTGGTTCCACTGTTTGCGCATGTGCTAAAGAGCGGTGGAATTCCACCGACACCGTGGACGTTCGATTATGTTTGTACACTCATGACGTCAAAGCGGATAACGTACATGTACGTGATCCGTACATGCATGCTAGTTAGCTAGCTAGCTATAGTGAAGCATTACAACAGCTCTCGATTGTGCTCTCCTATGCCCTCAGGTGGCAGGGCACTCCTGAATTAAGCTAGAACAGTGACCTGCGATTGAACGATGTGATGTCTTTGCGTGGCTACCGTCGCACCGACCGTGTGGAGTCAGTATGCTACCAGACTCTTCCGTTTGTTTTGAATATCGGGTAAGTCTGTTGCTGGTGGCAGTGCAATTGTGGCTGTGTCGCCCCTCATCTCACAGATGGAGGGCCAGTGTAGCCAAATAGATAGCGTCACACGCTCAACCATGTGACTTCGAAGATATCATTTGCACCCTCTCCCTTATGAATGCGTGTTGCTGTTACAGATAATTAAGTGCATGTGCAAACAGTGGAAACCAGGCCCTTTTCTCCTCCCTCTCTCGGGCCGGCCTCCACTCCCAGCTTTCATCGCTACACAAGCTATATAGCTAATCCTTGGTACAAAAGGCAGAGCAGCTGTATTAACAGCTAAAAGCCACTAAGCAAACCAAAGGTTTCACATAATCAAATCTATGTGGTAATCAAGCCTCCATCTCCAAACAATACAAACATGTACGTTTACATGTATACGTATGTGGACACATTTGGAGCAAGAGTTCAGGGAATGCTTAAGTATTCTTGCAACATACAAGTCAGATATATATATATACCTAACAATCGAGTCGAGCTGTGAAGAGCAGGTTTAGAGTCTGTGACGTAAGCTGAGCTGTCGCTCACATGTGAAGATTCCCCAGGCCTTTCCCCTTCTGCTTTTGCATACTGCAAGCAATCAAAAACTCTTTTAGGGGGGGGCATTCACCCCCCCCCCCCCCCCCCCCCCCCCCCCCTTGAAAATGTTATGTCCCCCCTTCAGAGACAAATATTACTTCTGGAAAGTGATCAGACAATGTGTCAGCTAGACCACTTCCAGACGTGATCGGACATGGTCTGACATCAGTTTTCCATTTATCGCCCACCATTCACTTGAAGTGCTATGGTGCATTGTAGTGAATTCTATGATTAACTGGTTTATGGTAACTATGCATGTACATGCCGCGCAAGCGTGCAATGAAAGCGTAGCTCACGACCAGTTCCTTGTTTGCACAGCACAGAGGTACGTGAGACATCGTCACTCCATGCGCACGTTGCTGGTATGCGGAGGTACCTGCGAATAGAGTTCATGGAGATAAGCTTACTTTTGTACTCCCTGCATGTTGAAATCACAGAAGAGCCGCGAGACCTTGGTCCTGTTTGCCTTTGTTGCACTTTAGCGACGTCAACATCTAGTCTTGCCGATCAAAGTTCCGCACGCGGCCACTTCTCGAACTGCGACTTGAGCGGCCACTTCTCGAACGGCGACTTGATATGTAGCCTTGTTTACGGTGCTGTACCACGACAGAGCTTATGCTAGCACTTGGAAACAATGGAGGCTCAGATGCCCGAGCAGCAGGACACTTTCGACCGGCCATTTTGTCAGACTGCGATACCGCGTGGTCGGTCACGTGCCTTTTTCGTTCGGATTTTGTACGTTGACCGACCATTATATTTGTCTCTGCCCCTTACAGATTTCAAACCCAGGCCCCCCCCTAAAATGGCACACTGCCGCGCACTACTCATTCGCCGCACCCAACATCCTCTGTGTTCTGTTTTGCCCCCCGCCCCCCATGCGATATTCTCAGAAATAAACCCTGAACTGGAGGTGTAGTGGCCTGGGAACAAGCTTGAGGCTACTCAACGCCATGATATGACCCCACCAAGCACTCACCTACTTATCCAGTAAAAAAGTTATCTTCACCCTTCTTAAACAGTGAACTACATGGGGTGCTCTTTCATGAGACTATATACATACTGGTACTAGTTGGTGGCGTATCTCTGCATTGACATGAAGGGAGGTACGTACGTACGTACGTATGCTGCTTGTGTCTGTCTATACATACTCAACTTCAGCACAATAACAGACATATTACTGCCAGAGGTAATTACACACATTTCTGGAGATCTACCCGCATACAACTTGTATATATAAATATGTACACCAACTTTTCAATCTAAGACTGCTTCTAACAGCAAGATGACCCACTAAACAACCATCAAAACACAATGAAACGACCATATCTGCATGCAGTCCTTCATACACGCACCTCATGTGTCATCAGGTGATCTGCTGCAGGGTCTTCCCAGTGCAGTCGCGGTATATGCTCCAGATCAAAGGGGTATTTCATCATTCCAGTTTCCTCATCTAGATATACCTCTGGAGACAATACAAAGACAGATGTTGACTAGCATTTTGCTTTACTCGATGATTGAGGTTAGCCTTGAACCCAGGCTAGTTTGAGGTGAGCAACCTCTCTCTCAGAATTGTTTATCTACACACGTACAAACCAAATGTATCTATTAAATTTGATATGTAGTGGTTTTAATTCTGGCAGAGAAAAACATAATAATTATGTTACAGTACCTATTTGCTATTTGGCCAGTATCAATGTAGTCCAGAGCTGAAAAATAGACTTTAGTATTGGTTGGTCAGTATGTTTGGACTTATTCAATTTGGCCGGACATTGAGTTGTTTTGGTTGGACAAATCATTTTCTTTCGAAGTCACTATAATATTATTGATGAAGGTATGAGTTACATGTATACACATGGTGCTTGAGAATTGTATATGAGGAGACTGTACACTAAATGATCGTCCAGTGGCTCCAGCCATTCATCCCACTCACGCAGCATCTCTGGTCTCAGTCTCACTGTCTTCATCAGAGTCGTCTTCTTGAGTTTGACCAGAGCATGCAGCATTCTGCTTCCTTGGCCGCTAGTTCGGTCTTCTGACCTAGTCACTCCACCAGAGACTTATGCTGGGATCAGGATTAAAATCCTTCAATGGAACACGGTCTGTGCTTAGAACAAGCAGGTTGTCTACAAACGTAGTGTGGGCTACATTTCGCTTCTTACTCAAAGGCACTTCATGGCCACCCACATCGAACCAAGCACTTCACTAGTCCAAGGTAAGACAAGAACAAGTAGCTAACGTGGATGGCAGCTAGCTCTTGTGCACTCTCAATCTCGATCTCGATCTTGCATGCAATTGTTGTAGGGCCACATGCGTTAGTGCTAGCCTAGTTCCTGGAATGCAATAAGGTCTATGCACACGTGGTAGAAATAATGTTCCATAGGTATAGTGCACAATGATATACAAGAACTAGCAGACTAGTAACAGCTTTAGTGCAGTTTAGCGGGGTGTAATGGGGAGCAATTGCTGTATTGACTTTTTACCTGATACCTGATGCCAAACACTTGAGTGCAGTCGTCATACAAAATTACAGCACACGTGATGTGGGTACGTAGCTAATTTGGCAGTTTATGTTGGGTTATAATTATCCCATTAATTCGAAGCTCCAGGCATCTGAAGCCATCCACCATACCCCATCAGAGTGACCTTATAGTCTCCAGCCCAGATCAATGTCCAGATTAGACCCTGGCTGGGTTAGCCTCGTTCCCAGGCCGTTTTGGGAGGGAGAAAAGAAACGGCCTGGCAACTACCGCGAGTTCAAACTGTTTATGGACATAACATCACGGCAATAGACCGTTTTCCATGTGATGTCACTTCCTGTGTACTAATTAATCGGCATTGCTGGAATGCCCTGATTTTCACCTAGAATATACTGTACGAGATACTTAGATGATATCTCAAGTTTGAGTGCATTAGCTTGCTGTTTTCCAGAGTTACATACCAGTGAAGTTTGTCCATTTCCCATAGAGAATGTATTGGGGGGGGGGGGGGGGGGGGGGGGGGGGGGGGGGCAACTTTTGCCCCCCTTAATACATTCTCTATGGAAAATGGACAAATTTCGCTGGCTCATAACTCCTGTACCCAACGAGCTAATTCACTCAAACTTGAGATATCATCTATGTACCTCATACAGTACATTCTAAGTGGAAATCAGGGCAGTGCAACAATGTTGATTAATTAGTACACAGGAAGTGACATCAGCGGAAAATGGTCCATTGCATACCTCATTCAAGCAGTGAAGTCCACGTGATACTTCTGATATTTTCACCGGCTGAGAACGGTCCTTTCCAGTCTAGCCACTAGCCCCTCTCCGCCCGGCTGGTCAAGCGGCATGCGGAGAGGGTCTAGCAAACATTGCACTTGATCACATTTCTCTGGAATGCTAATTACACATACCTGTGAACCGGTGAAGTGACAGCTAGAGTTGAGGATGAGTTCTGTACCCTTGGAGGCATCCAGGTTAGACTAGTTTAGTTCGAGTGTAGGCTATTAGACGCTCTCTGCAGGGCTGATCGCATGTGAACGGCTCAGTTTACAACCTCGAGAGTCATGAATAAAATTGGAACAAATCGCTTCAGTGAGATCTGATTGGTCAGTTGAAACGCAATCAAGTGTAATGTTTGCTAGACCCTCTCCGCCCTCCGCGCGCAGCTTCGCCGTGTGCCCGCTTGACCGGCCGGGCAGAGAGGGACTAGCGGCTAGACTGGGTCCTTTCCTGCTCGTGGAAGCAACTGTTTGCGCAGGTTCTGCGACGGAAGGCAAGCAGAAGACGAATGAACAAGTCATCGTGCAGAGCACCTACACTAGCGCGATCGAGTGATCAACTATTGTGATAAATGGGTGTGACTGCGATGTTTCAATGCATGACGCAATTTGGTTTACTGTTGTCATGTGACAGCGATCTGAAATCTGATTGGGTCTTCCAACTCTCTGGCAGCAGAAGTAACAGTTTGAGCTCGCGGAAGTTGCCAGGCCATTTCTCCCTTTCAAAAATGGCCTGGGAATGAGGCTATGGCTGGGTCTGCCCACCGAAGAACAGTCTGGCTGATAAGGCTTTCCCTACTCAGCAAACATGACGCACTCTGTTTACTCCGTTATTCCTTTGCTATTCCTAAGATCCTGTATATCCTGAGAACAGCTCCATGCTTCACATCACCCCACCTTGAGGCATATGACAGCGAGCTTCGCTCCACTCTTAGCGAGGTACTCAACATCGACCTGGAAGATGATTCTTCGTGGTTACAAGCCTCCTTGCCTGTTGGATATGGTGGTGTTGGAATCCGTAGGGCCACCCAGCTTGCACCCTCTGCCTTCTTGGCCTCTGCTGCTGGATCCTCGGTCCTCACCGACCGTATCCTTCCTGATCGATTCAGAGGAACCTCCTACCCAGAAGTAGATCAGGCATTGTCCGAGTGGAGCAAAGGCCATGACCAGCCACCTCCCCCTTCCCCTGAAGACAAACGACAGAAGGCCTGGGATGCCCCACGGGTACTAGAGTCCTATGACACCCTCCTGGACAATGCTCCCGACGCAAGATCTCGTGCAAGGCTCCTAGCTGTAGCCACCAGAGAGTCAGGGGCTTGGCTGCATGCTCTCCCCATCTCTGCCATCGGTCTCAGGATGGATGATGATGTCATCAGAACTGCCACCGGTCTCCGTCTGGGTGCTCCCATCTGTCGTCCGCATCATTGCCAGCATTGTCATGTGGAAGTGGATAGGTTGGGCATGCATGGCCTTAGCTGTGTCAAGAGTGTCGGTCGCCACTCCCGCCATGCCGCCATCAATAGCATAGTGCAGAGGTCTTTGGCTGCTGCCAAGATCCCATCCACACTGGAGCCTTCAGGCCTCTTCAGGAGTGATGGCAAGCGCCCCGATGGAATCACGCGGGTTTGGCCGCTCACTAGTGTGGGACGTCACATGCCCGGACACCTATGCCTCTTCCTATGTCCAGCAATCTACAAGTGAGGCAGGGGCAGTTGCAAACCTGGCGGAGGCAAGAAAGAAAACGAAGTACGTCGCCATATCCCGGACACACCACTTCATCCCGATCGCTATTGAGACCTCGGGTGCACTCGGTCATGAGGCCATGGGTCTCATCACTGACATTGCCTGCCGCATCAGGAACATTTCCCATGAACCTATGGCTCGTGCATACCTCTTGCAGAGGATCTCGGTAGCCATCCAGCAAGGTAATGCAGCTGCGGTGTTGGGGACCACCACGGCAGACTGTTTTAATAACCTTACCTAATTTATTATTTATTACCCCGTGCGCATGCGCAGCAGGGGGTAGAGTGATCGGTTTGTCTGTCAGTCTGTCCATAGATGTAGAGCGGTTTGAGCAGTGAAGGCCTTGTTGAAGGCTTATTTCAGGATAGAAGTGTCAGAATTCAGAAAATACTAGCGTCTACGTAACTCACAGACCAGAGATATACTCGAGAGGCTGTGAAAAGCTGCGTGAAAGTCGTGCTTCTAATTTATACAACTTGACCACACCCTATTTCTAACATTACTGCCACAACTTACGGTATCTCATTCTGCAGGCTGATATCGCTGTAAATCGTGGCCTAGCTGTCAAGTCAAAGTTGCGCACGGGGTACGTGCTCTGCTGAGCACCTCTAGTTTTTTTAATTTTTTTATTACTGTTTGTTTTGTCAACTCACTGTCTGTTTTTTTGGTGTTTGTTTGTCAGTTTGTTTTGTTTAACCGCACTCCTGGTAGCCGCGTTGCAACCGGTTGCAACTCGACCGTAGCGCATTCCAATTAATGCACATGCCACGTGAGGACCATGCTCGGTCGTCGACGTCGATCGATTGAGCTGAGTCAGCAATGGTGGCCCAAGGAGAAGACAAGAAACTTATACAGCGCTCACAACTTCGCTAGCACGGTGAGTTTTGGCATGTAAGCGTCAGTGAACGGCAACGATCACTACCGTGTAGTCAGAATCTTCGTGTGCCTTTCCTAAGAACGGTACTGCCACCGGAAGTCGGAGAGAGCGCTCGAGCAATGGCGTCCACGGCGAGACAAAAGCGCTCATATCTCCACCACCAAGGTGAGTTTCAGCACCAAAATTGTTCGGTGAGGACAGTGCATTCGTAAGTAGTCAAACGTTAATTATTTAATTATTTACGAGGGGCAACCGCACTCCTGGTAGCGTTAATTATTTAATTATTTACATCGAGGGGCAACCGCACTCCTGGTAGCCGTCGAAACGCCGGCTGCGACTCGCCGTAGCGTTAGTTCCAATTAACGCACATGCCACGTGGCAACCACGCTCAGTCGATCGATCGCGAGCAATGGCGGCCAAAAGGAAGACAGACATTATTACAGCACTCACAACTTAGCCAGCACGGTGAGTTTTGGCATGTAAGCGTCAGTGAATGACAGCGATCACGGCCGTGTGGTCAGAATCTTCGTGTGCCTTTCCTAAGAGCGGTACTGCCACCGGAAGTCGGAGAGAGCGCTCGAGCAATGGCGGCCACGGCAAGACAAAAGCGCTTGTATCTCCAGCACCATGGTGAGTTTCAGCACCAAAATTGTTCGGTGAGGACAGTGCATGATAGCGATCACGACGGTGTAGTCAGAATCTTTGCAGGCCATTCGCAAGTAGTCAAACGTTAATTATTTAATTATTTAATTATTTAATTAATTATTTTCGCGGCACAATTTTTCCTATACCAGGAGTGCAACGAGGGGCAACCGCACTCCTGGTAGCCGCGTTGGAAACGATTGCAACTCGCTGGCGTTCGGTATTGCAGCTCATTCCAATTAACGCACATGTCACGTGAGGACCATGCTCAGTCGTCGATCGATATGTCGAGTCAGCAATGGCGTCCAAAAGTAAGACAAGAGCTTATTACAGCACTCACAACTTAGTCAGCACGGTGAGTTTTGGCATGTAAGCGTCAGTGAACGACAGCGATCACGGACGTGTGGTCAGAATCTTCGTGTGCCTTTCCAGAGGGCTGTACTGCCACCGGAAGTCGAAGAGAGCGCTCGAGCAATGGTGGCCAACGGCGAGACAAAAGCGTTCATATCTCTACCACCAAGGTGAGTTTCAGCACAATTATTTTGATTTTGTGTCACTGCATCATAGCGATCACGACGGTGTAGTCAGAATCTTTCTAGGCCATTCCGAAATAGTCAAACGTTTATTATCTAATTATTTAGTTTAGATTGGATTAGATTACATTACGCGGCACAATTTTTCCTATACCAGGAGTGTAATCTGTATATTTAACTTTGGTTATAGTTTATCACAATGTAATATAAACCTTTTGTCCCTTTATCTTATAGTTTATTGTACATGGATTGTACAAATAAAAAAAAAACACAAAAGCGCTCGAGCGCGGGCGAACTACACGCTACTAGTACTGCTTACATGTATCTTATTTGCTCAGAGTACTGACCTGTTGTGTACTGAAGCTTTAGGACGGAAGCATGGTGTTTCAACTGACACCCAGGGTCCCAAAACAGCAGTAGCACAGAGCCTGTGTGCGCATAACAGCTAGCCACGAACAATACGGCTGCAGCGCTAGTATGGCACAATGACTAGCGCCACCGTTTCTGTGACAAAACTTTCGCCACACTATCGTTCGGTCCTCACAGCGTTTCTTCAGCTCAGGTACAGAAAGCTTAAACAACGCGAGCGTTCACACAGTACAGCCATTTTCAACTGTTGCTAATGAAAATGAGGCGTAGCCATGACGCGGACGCTCGTTGCTAGGGCGGAGCTTCACCTGATTGGTTAGCGCACGCCGTGGCCACTTCGTAACCGTGCAATTTCTGACAGCGCTCAGGCTACAATAACCGCGCAATTTGTATAGGTAATCACATGGGTTTCGAGTGCAATTTGGGAAATAATTGCACGAGCAACAGGCAAAGTAATTGCACGAGCGATAGCGAGTGCAATTTATGACTGTTGTGAGTGCAATTATTCCCAAATGGCACGAGAATACATGTGATTAAATACTAATCATGTACTTCCAGGCATGGCATGGTCGAAAGCAAGCGGCTTGAGCGATTAAAGCCACGCCCCAGCCACAAAAGCGCTCGAAGCGCGAGCGGCGAACTACACGCACTAGTACCGCTTACCTTATTCGCTCAGAATACTGACCTGTTCTTCAGTTGTGTAGTGAAGCTTTAGGACGGAAGCGCGGTGTTGCAACTGACACCCCCAGGGTCCCAAAACAGCAGCACAGAGCCTGTGTGCGCATAACAGCCACGAACAGTACGGCTGCAGCGCTACTAGCGCCACCGCTTCTGTGACAACACTTTCGCCACGCCATCGTTCGGTTCTCACAGCGTTTCTTCAGCTCAGGTACAGAAAGCTTAAACAACGCGAGCGCTCACACAGTACAGCCATTTTCAACTGTTGCTAATGAAAACGAGGCGTAGCCATGACGCGGACGCTCGTTGCTAGGGCGGAGCTTCACCTGATTGGTTAGCGCGCGCCGCGGCCGCTTCGTAACCGTGCAATTTCTGACAGCCCTCGGGCTACAATAACCGTGCAATTTGGAAAAAAATTGCACGCTTTTCTATGGGAGTAAATGTATGGCAACTATAATAAGTATGTGATTATGGGGGAAATTAAACGCATGCGCAAACAGTGTATACCAGGCCTTCCCCTCCGCGATTGAAGGCCTGGGTACGAGGCTAATACTGCACGTGACTGGGCATAGAAGCCTGGGAATGAGGCTAAGTTGTTAACCATACTGTACAACTACATGCACATGTACTACATGTAAACATCAGTAAACCATTTTTTATGACTAGCACAGCTGTTTGTATTATGGATGTATATAGCAAGCCTCGATCCCCAGCCTCGCCCCAACCTATGGATGATCCCCTCCTTCATTTCTCACAAGCTTAACTTTGCTTCCAAATTCCACCTCCTCCTCTGCTAGGGAATAGAACTTCACCCCTCTACACTGGGCCGTAAAAAGGGCTGGCTAGTTCATCCGTCATTTTGCAACATAGATCAAGAGCTTTTGTAGACACGATCAAGCAATAAAGTTTTATTGGAGACCGATCAAGTGATCAAGGATGACGTTCACCAATCAAGATTCTTGATCCTGGTTTCTAAGGACCGTATGTAAGTGACTACCCTTGGAGCTCATTGGTGTGACTACCCGCTAAGGGGGGGGGGGGGGGGGGGGGGTGACCCGGTCACTCCCATAGACTCTATAGTCACAGCTGCGACCGCAGTCGGTCAATGGTCAATGGTCAAAGCCGCCCAAACGGGTGCAGTCAACGGTCAAAGCGGCTCAAAAGTACAGTCAAAAACGTGCGCCGCCCTATTTATGGCGACGTGAAGGCAAGTATTACAAGGGCAAATAGCTGATCGGTCAAAGGTCAACGGACGAAAATCGGCGTGGTCAACAGTCAAAACTCCAGAAACAACGGTCAAAGCTTTGACCCGCGGTCGCAGCTGTGACTATAGTGTCTATGGGAGTAACCCCCCCTTGCTCTGCCTGCAAAGGGTGTGGTTCCAAGCTATATAGACTAACTAAGCAACACCACCGACATAAATACTTATCCTACCCTCACTTCTAAACAATGCACACTGCTGTTGGACGAGATTGTTTGTGGCATAATGTGCTGGCGATCTCGTTCAATAGCAGTGTGCATTATTTAGAAAAGAGGTCAACAAACACAAATCGAGCATACCATAGCCCTTGGGTTTCTCCGGTTGCGCCATCCTCTACCTGTCTTGAAAATAAACAATAGATCTGTAGTAACTGGGCGTAGCAAAGACAGAAGCTACTTCATCCGTGGGTGACTGGAACGGGAATGGTCTAAAGCTACGGGGCAGGAGCCCATAACGAATGGGCTCCTGACCGGTGACTGGGGGGGTAAGCGGAAGGAAGGGGAGGAGCGTGAAACGACCACGCAAATAATTATTTTAGCTCGCATGTATAATCCCTTGTATTGGTCAAACAGTGTCGCTTCCTGGAGTCAGCGTATGGTACCAACCTCACTTCCACAGTGCTATCCTCTCCTGAGGAGATCTCTCTGTCTCAATTGAAGAATGACATTATATCTATGGACCACAGTCTCCTATTGTCAGAATGTGACTCTCATCCCTCACAACACTGGGTTCTCAATATCGCCACATCTACTAACAGCAGTTGGCCGAAAGTGTGGGACCACGCTTTGGAGAGAGGCCATTTTGGAACACTATGCTCTCAGGCTTTGTTGAGGCTTCTCAGCCTACATGTGCACTCTGACAACAAATGCCCAGTAGACGGATGCTCCCATTACGTTGAATCAGAGTCAGTGGTTGATCACTTTCTATCAGAACTCACCTCTTCGGACATCTCGGCAGAACATTGTATGGAAGCTCTCAAGACCTGCTCTGAGGACCTATATAACTATGGAAAATTAATTTTTAGAGACATTTGGAACAATAACTAAATTTTAATATTGTATGAGTTCATTCCTGTCTTCGTTTTCTGTGTTCTGTATGCCATCCTGCATAAGGGTCATGAGATGTCAATCACGGAAAAGGTAATTGAGATGGAAATAGGCATTTGTATAACTGCTAATATCATATATCTAGGTCGAGAGCTATGTTTGGAATACCCAGGCCGTGTGCCGCTTCGTTTTTAGTCGCATATGTGACCTTTGAACCCTTGTCAGACGTATGTATACGTGTACGTATATATAGCCACGTGTAGCCACGCCTTTGCAGGAAGTTCGTCTGTCGAGAAGTAGGCGGGTCTGAATAGGTTCGAGTCCAGCACCGCACTTTGTGCTTGGCGCTGTAAGAATTCGGCATGGGTTGCATGAAGATTGCTCCAGTTATTGCATGATACGATACGTGGGTACCAGGATCAGGTTCTAGATGCGCTATATATGCGCGCGCGTTTCCGGTACTACAGGACAAGCCCGGTTGCATGGATGGTACAGGTGCCCTGAGGCTGAACTTTGGAAGGAAGGCTGTTAGGGGACTGCAGATGCTCAGCAGAGCAATGAGTCACCACGGTAGGGGAAGCCGACCTTGTCAGTTGTGTGACACTGCTCGAGCGCTCCTCTTCAGTCTACCGTGCTGGATGACATCCTGTGCCAACATGGTGGTGAACTATATTAAACTTCCTGGAACCTGGACTTGACGGCAACAAACTATTGATCCTACTGGAGCAACTCCATTTAGACTTCTTATCTAAATTTTAAAATCTGTATGACTGTCTAGTACACTCATCGTGCTGGCCTCTGCTGATAGTCTCGCGGGCCAGCCTCTCGCCACACCCATGGCCCACTACGGCCACGGGGAGGGGTTTAGTGGGTGTGGCAAGAGGCTGGCCCGCGAGACTAGTGTGTGCTGACTTGGGCTTGATCTATTAACTTTGAACTTTGAACTATACCTAAAGTATCTACTTCCTGCCTGACTAATATCCGCGTACAGAAAAACAGCTAAATCGGTACACATGCATGCTAAAAATAGTAACAGTGGGAATTATAGTCTTGTGGTTGTAGGCGTCCTGAGGCTGATCCGCTATCTACCGCTCCTGATGCAAGGTTGGCACACTATATTCGCCATGATTCAAGCCATCATCGCGTATAGACAGTGAAATCAAATGCTAGCCCTGATATGGAAGGTGGAAGATTGAAATATGGATTCCTGGCCAACCACGGCATTCTGGTAGAACGTGTGGAGCCAATGGGATTGCTTCCCTTCTTGGTCGCGGAAGGGGTACTGACCTTCGAAGACAGTGAGCGTATTAAACACGAGGTTACATCAGCCGACAAAGTTGATAAGCTTCTCACCGTTGTCCACAGGAAGGGTGTGACCAAGGAGGAAGTTTACGAGCGATTGATGAAAGTGCTGAAGGAGGCCGGAGACTCTGGTGGGCAGTGTTTGAGTGATGTGATTCAGAGGGTTGAGAAAGAGTCACACCAAGAAGGCATTGAAAAGCGCTTCGAATATGCAGTAGGAATCCTTGATGAAAGTCACAATGCTTTACTGAAAGCATACAAGCATGTGATCGTTCGCACTCTGAATGTCGATGATGTTCTTCCACAACTGATCGGTAGTGGTGTAGTGACACTTGAGGAGAAGATGGCCATCCGGAGCGAAGGAACGACAAATGACAAAGCGAGCAAGCTAGTGGAGATTGTACGTCATCGTGGGTCTGCAGCATTTGATCTGTTTGTGATGAAATTGCTGGAATCTGAGGGCTACCGCGAGCTGGGAAATCTGCTGTCAGGTGGTGGTGTGGAAGTTGAGCGACTAGAGGGTGAGCTGAAGATTTGTCCCTCCACATTTGTCCTTTCATGTTACATAAGTTTTAAATGTACAATGTACATTCTGCTCTATATACAAAATGTGGTCGGTTGTGTACGTATTGTCAGAGCTGCAATCATGCATCTACATGTAGCCTTGTTCCCAATCCACGCCCAGCTTACATCGCTTTCAGTGCGTTCTTTATGCAACCAAGAAAACAGCACGGTTCTGTGAACGAGGCTATCTACATGTATATCTGAATACCAAGGAATTCATTTCTCGGCATACTGCTTGATGTAGAATTCAAAGATGCAAAAAGGAGTGAAGATAATCATTGCTTCCATATCACACATTGATTTATTCTGGTGACCAATGCTGATGGAAGTAAATGCTTATAAGGGGACACTATAAACAATGGACCCGAGGACCCAGGGACCTGGGACCCGTGGACCTGAGGACCAGGAGACCCAGGGACCCAAGGATCTTGAAATGCAACTACCGTAGTCTCTCGAAAATACGCCCACCCTCGAAAATACGCCCACCCCCCTTTTTCGCGACAAGTTGTTGCAAAGGGTCATTTATTACTCGAAAGTACGCCCACCCTATTAGCTCAAACAGGAAAAGCACTTGAATAGCTCTGGAAGAAGCACTGTCAAAGAGGTTGGACTAAGAAATGAAGGCTGGCTATGGTAGTACTATTTGCAATGAATTTCATTATGTTGCATGCCATTGCATAATCAGCTGTGTACTGAATGCATGACATGAGACTGTGCACGCGCTGTGCATTGCATGTTTGTGTCTTCGCATGTGCAATCGCCTTTAATAGCGTAGCACTACTAGCAGCGCACTGCGGATTTCTAGGAAGCAGCAGCAGCAATCGGCAAGTCCCGAAGATAGTCTGCGCACTCTACGCACTCTACGTCATTCAAGCAGTCCTGCTGTGTCTTGTTTGCTATTCCTGTAGCTACTCACACGAAGAGATTGTTCCTGCTCACCAAGAAACTCCGGGACTAGTAGTAGTTAAGCCTTGCTAGAATGACTGTTGCAGTATATTGCACTCGTATACGCATGTACTTGGGTGGGCCTACTTTCGAATTGGGTGGGCCTACTTTCGAGTCAAGGGTGGGCCTATTTTCGGGAGAAGGGTCCTCGAAAATACGCCCATCCCCCTCTTTGAGCAGATTCTAAATTCATCGCCCATGGGCGTATTTTCGAGAGACTACGGTACAAGCAATCTATGCTAATGTACAAGCCCAAATTCACGGTTATGTTGTTACCTTGAATATGCATGTCAGCTTTGCACAACTGTATTTATATAGCCTCATTCCCAGGCCGTAATGCTGGGAACCAGGCTAGTTATAATATAATTATAGTACAAGTAGCTTCGCTTGCTTCGCTCGCTCAGCTACTTCCCCCTCGTTCGCCTATATACGTGAGCAATCGGAGCCGGACAGCTTTCTGTGCAGAGCTGCTGCTCCCTGATTGTGTCCGCTTCAGCTTCTGCTCCATGATTGTGTCCTCCCATGCGATATCCATGCATCCGATCCGCCTCACCTACTGCTCCCAGATCGCCTCCTCCTCAACTACAGCTCCCCGATCATGTCCACTTCCTCTGCTGCTCCCCGATTGCATCCGCTGCTCCTCGATTGTGTCCGCTTCAGCTGCTGCTCCCCGGTCGCATCTGCGTCAACTCCTGCGTTGTGTACGCTTCAGCTATATATGTTACTGCTCTCTGGTTGTGTCCGTTTGTAGCCCCAGTCGTTCTGGAGGATTCCAGCCTCTGTCCAACATTCTTGATCGTTCTTCACAGAGTTCGAAGTTCGGAGAAAGATTTTACTGTCCGTGTGTGTGTAATGGAAGTAGGATGTTCGAGGAGTTGGACTAGACGGGTGAAGCGCGACCTTCACTGCAATCTCCTTGTTACTTGTATAGCAATGATATTAACTATAACGGAATTAAGGTTCAAAGTGCAGTGCTATATATGACAAAGTTCAAGTGCTTTTTTGTAGCTGTGTGTAGACATGTAGGGAGGTTAGCGAGAGTCTGACTTCACCTGACTTAGCAAACGGAGTGGCCAGAGAATAAGGTACATGAATGTCCGATTATATTCTGAAGTTGAAAAGTGATGAAGACAAGCTACGGCTGTATACAAAGCCCATGCTTCTGTCCTACACTGAAAAAGGCATTTTAGGGTGAGTCCAGTCCACTCCAGTCCAGTCCACTCCAGTCCACTCCAGTCCAGTGAATAAAGACGCCCCTTTCTCCTCGCCGTCTCGTTAATTTTTACTTATATGTGATTTTAGTGACTGATTGTCTCTGTACGAGTTAAAATTCCTGCAGAAGTTATGACAAGCCTCTTCTTGTGTTAGTTGGGAGGGATTGGGTTGGGGTTAGGTGGTCAGTGGATGACACTAGTGAAGGTTTAGTGCAGCAATGGGTGAACTGAGAGGCTCAGTGTTCTTGAACATGTAGTCAAGAAGTGATGCTGTTTTGCTCATGACTTTGTCACAAGCACATTGTTGTCATGGCCATGTTGGGATGGGTGCTTGTACTGATGATAATCACTCGCCATTATCAATGGTTAGCCTCGTACCCAGGCCCTCACGCGGAACGTGGAAGAGGGCCTGGTGACACATGGCAAAATTCCCGTATGTGCTCAGTCAGCATAATTGCATAATCGATTATAAATTACATTCCTTACTTGGATGCATTCGAAATCACGCGGAAGGTAGCTGTTGGTGATGGCTTAGTAGCAAGTCCTTGCCAAGGAGCGACCAGAGGTGAGTCTTGAAGGCTAGAACAGCGGTTTTATCAAACGGCTACACTTTTCACGGGGTGAAGAATGTAATTACTACGCAGTAATTGGCAATGGACGAACGTGATTCGCCTACCCGAAATCAAGACTGCTGAGCTCAGCACATACGGGAATTTTGCCAAGTGTCACCAGGCCCACTTTTTGCGTTCCGGGTGAGGGCCTAGGTACGAGGCTAATCAATGGTAGCCTTGTTCCCAGGTGCCCACCTACCTTTACGATGCAGAAAGAGTGGGGAAGGATTATTATAAGCACGCGAGTGATGGCAGGGTAGAAATTATGGGAGTTACTTGGTGTTGCAACGCACTATAGTGCACTATAGCTACAGTCTGTGATGGTCTCCCTAGGTTTCCAGTAGTCTCTGATGGTCTCCAGCAGTCTCTACTCTCTGTAGAGACCAGCAGAGACTACTGGAGACCATCAGAGACCAGCACAGACTGCTGGAGACCAGCAGAAACTACTGGAGACCAGCAGAGACCAACAGAGACCAACAGAGACAGCTGGAGACCAGCACAGACCAGCAGAGACTACTGGAGACCTCGGGAGACCCTGTAAACTAGTGCACTAGAGTACACCCACTCACTTTAATTACTATTGCAACACCAAGTAACCCCCCGATATTAGGACTTCATTGACTGTGGATATATACATACCGCAATTATGCGACACTAGGCTGGCTGATTGAGTGGTCAAACATTGGCTGCGGAGTGATTGATGGTAGCCACAGTCTCTGCGTACGGTAAGTGTTGATAAGTTTTCACTTACAGTAACTTGGAAAAGGGTCATTTTTGTGTTCGTCTAGTATGTATGGATTTGTTCACCCACATGCAATTAAGCTCTCTCTACCAAGGAAATTTCACATCTAGCAAATATCCTGGGCTGCCCCCCTTATTCGTTCATGTATATGTAAGAGCCTGGGAATTAGGTGATTTTTACTTTGGGGTACTGTTTTCATTAACCCAAACTAGGACCATCTACCTTAAACGGCCTATGTTGTGATAAGTTCTGCCACATTATGCTTGATTCTCCAAAGCTCCTACAGTGTATAGCCACTTCTATTATTGTGCAGCCTCCCATTAAGTTAATGCCAGTTTAGTGCCACAATGTTCCACAATGTTGTCTGTCTACGTGTAGTAGCTAGAGGCCAAATTTAGACGTGATGTCCTGGAACTCCACCTCAGTATTTATTCCTATTATTGTGCAGCCTCCCGTTAATGCCAGTTTAGTGCCACAATGTTCCACAATGTTGTCTGTCTTCGTGTAGTAGCTAGAGGCCAAATTTAGACGTGATGTCCTGGAACTCCACCTCAGTATTTACGTATCTAGCTACAAGTTAACGCTATATGCACCTGATTCAAGATTGTCATAGATCCTACTTGGGGGGGGGGGGGGGGGGGGGGGGGGGGGGGGGAACTTGCATGGCACTCTGCTGTTCAAGACAAGCCTGGTGGCTGAGGAAGAACTGGGTAGTAGTGTTATATATTTATGAACATGCCTCAGTGTTTTTGTACATGTTGCAATTTAATTAGCAAACCTAAATGATTAACCTTTTGACCTCATTGCAGCCCATTTCCTTGTAGCAGTAGCTAGCGTTGTCCAAGCACCACACATCTATTCAGTGTCATTCTTAGAAATGCGGTGTCACACAAATCCTTACAACTGCATTACGTAATGGCCGTAATACCTTGCCATTCCATATAAGGTAAACTTTTGGAGGTGTGAAGGACTACTACATGTCCTAGGGTGGGCATGCGGAGTTCGACGCTCCTTCACCGCCTTTGGCGGCTCATGCGCTCCTGTAATTACTATGTGGTGGCCAAGCCTGTAGTCCATGCAGTAGATAGATAGATAGAATAGCTGTATGTATACATGGCGTAGGTTTACATACAGGTCCTGAATACAAACAAACAATGGGGCCGGGGCAACAAAAGAGTACATGGCATGGATAATTACAGGCAACGCAGAAACAGTGAAATGAAGTATGGAGACGATTTCCCGGTTTGAGGGGGTACACGTTGTAATGGGATGGCAAACTTAGAATTTCTGTGATTAGTATTATATTAATGGATCGGTCTATCATCGTGCACCTACAGTAATAGTGAACCATGCACTTCAAAGATTGCTTAGCTAGGAGGAGTTATCATACTGCTCAGTGAAAGTGATATGTTCTTGTCTTGCAGTTGATGAGGTGTTGAAGCAGGGCCATGTTCCCCCAAGGTATGCCATCTATGTTGAGAGGGCCCATATGACAGAAGATATTCGCAGCGAACTTTACAAGCTCAGGGATATGGATGGTTGGGTTGTGGTGCACGGAATGGCAGGATTTGGGAAAACTGTTCTTGCAGCAGAGGCAGTGCGTGATGCACAGCTCCTCCGTAAGGTGTTTCCAGGGGGAGTGAACTGGCTTACTGTAGGCCAGATGCTAGATAGGCAAGGGGAGGTAGACACAGCAAAGCTACTCACCAAAATCCAAAATCTGATTGCGAGGCTCGATGAGAAACGATACCGCCCATCCAATCTTGAAGCTGCCACTGACTACCTTCAAAAGGTGATAGCTGAGCAGTATCCCCGGTCGTTGCTCATCTTAGATGATGTATGGAGCCCTGAGGTTGCACAAGCCTTTGCAGTTCGCTGCCGCACTATGGTTACCTCCAGGAATTCAGCAGTAGCTAGCAATGTCCAAGCACCACACATCTATTCGGTGTCAGTTTCAGAAGGTTTCACTGAGGAGGAAGGTCGAAATTTGCTTGGTCAGTGGCTTCGTACCAAGCCAGAGAATTTGCCGTCACAAGCAGATGTAATTCTCAAGTATTGCAGAGGCTCTCCGATGTCGATTGCATTAATTGGAGCAATTCTACGGAAGAACAACAGAGTTGGAAAGTGGAAGACAATAGCAGACAGGCTAGAGAGAAACCACTTCAGTTCCATTCACCTTCATGCCACTGTGAATGACTGGAACTACCAGCACCAAACCCTGAAATCCTCTATTGAGCTAAGTGAGGAGAGCCTGCCTGATCACCTCAAGAGTCATTTTGAGATGTTTGTTGTCTTTGACTATGATACCCTGATTCCCGTTGATGCTCTTGAAACTATCTGGAATGCAGACACCCTTGATACAGAGGAGTACATGATGGGTGAGTTGTATATTTCACAGGCATTTTGAAAGGGTTGGAGCCAAGAAACCGCTAATAGGAAGTAGCTGAAATAGTGACGAAATGACCACCTTGACTTGTATCAAGTACACAAACATCTAGTATGATATGTACATTATTATGTGTTGAGTATGAAGTGTGTAAGCCCGCGCGCACACACGCACACACACACACACACACACACACACACACACACACACACACACACATCACACACACACACAACGAACACATACCGTAATTGCATACAGAACTGGTGGGTTACTCCCTGGCTCAACAGGCCAATCCTGGAAGTGACAGCCCCGACTCTCTACTGTTCTATGTCCATGACATTGTCTTGGACTACCTCAGAGATACTGTGCCCACAAAGAGACAGGTTAGCCTACAGCCTTAGCATTTTACGGATGTATGCATACTCGTACAGCCAGCAACTTTCATCTCCAACTGTAATTTTCAACAAAATGTACCTACATGTTTGTGAGCTTTCTTTTTTACAACTGTGGCGTTGCTGTACTTACCGTACTTCCACTCACACGTGCACCAAGCTTCTTCGGACGCCTCGTCTGGCCCGCTCCTTCACGCTGTGATCAGTGTGCTGCTCCCACATCATGAACCTCTCTTGAGGAAGTATTTCAGTAGTAATTGTTACAAAATCAATTTTGCATGATGATCGAAACGCGAATATTTAACAATGGCAATTTCCCAATCTATGGTACATGTAGTATGTACTGTACGTAACCATGCACCCCTCTGATTGGTAACCCAGCTTGTTCATGGCAGTAATTTCCTCTCCTCTCATCCCGTAAAAGTACGGAGCGTGGACAGAAGTGACCAATGCCCTCCTATGCTGTAATTCTGAGGAGCATTCAATATCACATGCAAAAGCAGTCAACCAACGTTTGCCATGCGATGGGCTGAGAAGGTATCAGGGTATCAGCAGGAGTCAAAATCACGTGACAAACTTGAAACGTTTGAGAAGAGTTGCCATGTGACAATATATTGCCAAGCACCTTAAGCGGTCGCATTGCATTGGTATGTTGGTACGTATATCTGTCACACTTTATGTTAACAATTTGAGTTGAGTCAGTTGACGCAGCTGATCGATTGAGCGGGGACAGCTTATGCTCCATTGTGTCGTACAGGGTGTACATGTACCAGCAGAAGTTCACACCAATCTACGAGTACAGTCAGATGGAAGCCCATGCAGTGCCTACGAACCATGTGGTACCGTAGTCGCGCGTTATTAGGCGCATCTCACTTATAGGCGCATATTCGCTGTTAGGCGCAGGTTCAACTCTCGTCCCAGGTACTCGCTGTTAAGCGCTGCAGTCTTCTTCCAGAAACTCTGCCATTTTCGATCATACGGAGTGGAAAACAGCTCTAATTCGAATTGAAGCGCACTTCCTATTCGAGGAATGTCATTATTATTATATTCGTTATTAGGCGCATCTCACTTATAGGAGCATATTTCCTTCCTGTGGAGTTATACCGTAGATCCGGAAATTTTCGCGTTAAATATACTTCGCCTTTTAATTTTTCGCGTTGTTTTATTTTTGTCACTCGAGCACACCGACGAAAATTAAACCACGCAAAAATTTTGTTCACGCGTACATGTGCACGTTCCCGATCCCGGGACCGGATACCATGTCGCGCCATTGGAGAGAAGCGAGCGTCGGATCAGCGCCAGCGAGGGAATGCATCAGACACCCATGCCGTATCACTGGTAGAGAGGGAACTGCCATCGGCTACTTACCTCGAAAGATTTCACCCGTCTGTCTCGGTCCGCGGTTCCAACTGCCTTCATGCAGAAGTTCGCTTCCGCAATCGCGCGCTTGGGCTGGTATAGAAGAGCTCAGCGATCTTCCAGGATCAGGATCACCATCGGCAGGTTTCTGGTATAGCGCAGCAGAACCATGCTTGTACTTCGATTCACGAAAACTCACATGTTAAATAGAATCATAAATTATTCGACGTTGAAAATATTTCGTGTTTTTCATTTTCGTTGTAATGCAATATTGACGAAAATTAATTACGGCAAAAATTTCCCGATCTACAGCGCATGTGCCTAATAACGCGCGACTACGGTAGTTATATAATATTATATGTTATGCATCCAGACTGTGCTATGGCAACATTGTAGTACAAGCTGGCCCTTGACAGCTGGCAGTTCTACAAGCCCTTCCTTCCTTCGAATTCCTTCCTTCTGTTTTGCTGCCAAGTTCGGTCACGCAACCCCCCTGTTGGGGGAACAAAGCTAAAGAGCTCAAGGGATGGTCTCCGGTCTGCACCTGTGGACTGTGAGACCTCCACGGCTGCGGAACCACTTCCTGCAGGTTAGACACTGCACAGCTCCACACTGCTCTGCCACTGGTTTCCGCCTTTCGAATAAGCATTTGTGCCTCTTCCTGTCGCCTTCTCTATGGAAGTTGCGCTGGCACTCTGGGCATTGCACTTGGTGAACTTGTTCTTGGTGTTGCTCTCTGTCGGTGATGTCTGCAGGGGCCTGTCTATAGGTGGCTCACCACCCTGCCCTTGATGTTGTTGCCTCTTCGTGCCATATGTACATCTTCCTTTCCTTCAGATCCGTACAGATCACATCCCTCTAACGCTTGCGTGGGCCTCCCCGTGGGCGAGGTTTGGGCAGCCAGCTGAACAGGCTGATTTTGGTGTTCGATGGTCAGGTATTCGGGCTAGGTGACCAAGCCACTCCGGACGGCGTTTGGAGACTTTCTCAGCCACTGTTTCACTGTCCCCCCACTGTTGCCGGATGCTCTGAGATGTTATGTGTTGGCCCGCTTTTGCTGATTTGAGATGCCTAAGATGGTACGAAAGCATCTGTGGTGAAAGGAGTTAAGCTTCTTCAGATCTTTCCTGAGGGGTGTCCAGCACTCAGACCCATACAGCTTGACAGCACCCAGACCCATTGATGGCTAAGAAGGATAACAATTCCAGCTTCGTTTGTCTCCTCCAACCCATTTGGACCATGAACGCCAGCCCACTGATCGTCCACGCCGGTTCTAGATCCCACACTTGGTGGTACAGCATCCAATGCCTGTTGTAACTCATTGTGGAACTTACTCTTGTCAGTTCTGCTTGCTGAGAAAGTTGGTGCTTAGCAGGAGACGATGTGGATTCGGTCTGAGTTTGCTCTTCCTGGTTGCAGTGTAGCTGTCACCAGCCTTGAACTCCAGGCCTTCCATTGTTCTCCACCTGCCCGTCAAGCCTTCACCACCAGGCCACTGAGTACAATTGCTACACCTACACCTCTTTGTCTAGGCTCTCCGCTGGTGGTGTTGGTCGACCAGCTGCCAGCACAACGCCTTCCCCCACCTTGTACACTGCTTCACCAAGCCACTTGGTTTCTTGAAGAGCACAGACAGATATCTCTCCAGCTCCCTCATTACCTGGTTGATTCTCCTATCATCGGACTGCCCTACTTCAGTGCGCTGCCTTGCGGTCACCGCGGCACCCTCATTAGTAAAGATCTCACATTCCATGAGGCCCGAAGCCATGCTGAATTCTTTCACTTTGCAGACGTCTTCTTCACCTGGGAGTGCTGCAAGTTCTCCGCAGGTGGGCGCTCAAAGGAAGTCATCAGGTGAAACCATCGGTCGACGCCCTGACCTAATAACATCGAAGTCCTTGAGGGCAGTAATACCATAGCCCCGTTAGCCGGCAACGCACAGATACACTGCCGTTCACCCGGTTACCGCTCTGAGGAGGGGTTGGACTTGTAACCAGGTCTACAGGCCCTATACTCATATGCAAAACAACGTTTATTTTAAACTACTTCTTTTTGGTTTGTCCTCCTTGGCTGGCACAACTGCAGCACGCTCACACTCACCCCCCACGATGCCCTGTTTTGATATGTGTATTGGTGTGGTGTACACTGTGTAGAATAAATTAAATGTACTTACGAATGCTATTATCTCTGTTGTCTTTCCCAGGTTGAGCTCCACAACCTTGTTGTCCAGCGGTACAGTAGCAGGTGTAATGCCGCATTTGCAAGACTGGCAGATGACGGTTATGTGTACCAAAAACTTATTGGACATGTGGCAGCATCAGGTACTGAATAGCTATCGGCTGGACATTAATTTTGGGCAAATGTATTTTTCTGTTGTGTGTTTATGACCTGCTGTTGGCAGGAGTTTTACATGCATGTGAAGTATGAGTCGTACTCACTCTACTTCTCTGAACGGACAAGCAGAGTTATTAGAAGTACACATGTAGCTTCACCATTTCAGCTGCTGCTCGCTCCTTCATTTGATACCTGAAGGGATGGATGGCATCAGTAACCCCACCAGCAATGATTAACCTACTGTCTGCCAGTTATTATCCGGTCCGTAATACAGAGTCAGTATGCACTGTACATGAACAGCCCCGAACAGCCAATGGGAATTAGGTAATCTCCAAGCTTTCTTTGCTGGTATCACTCTGTGGGTTGATGCTATGGTCATTGTATATGCTACATGTATTGTTTAAGGCAATGGCAGTCACCTTGGTTAGAATGACGGAATGAATTTCAAGAACCATGCATTCAGAGGAATTACCATAAATATATGTGTACTGTCTACCGTACACTCCAGGCAACTGGGAGCTGCTAGGAGACCTGCTATCCCACCTGCCTTGGTTGATCTCCAGTGTGCAGCATGGGGATGCTAACATAGCGTTGGCCAACTACCGCGAGTTCAAGTTGAAAGTTCCAAACCAGGTATGTCCTACACATTACACAAGGATGTAGTCAGCGCTACCTGCTGCTCGTAGCCAGTCTGTTATTTCGTCGAAAAGGACATCCAATGGTATGTAGGTTATTCTGTTGAAAACAACTGGAGCGCTAGCGTAGTTACCGTTGCTGTACTCTAGACACTGAGACCAAGGGATCTATATAGCTAGAAACCTGAGGGCCCTGGGTTGTAGCGTCCCGAGCGCAGCGAGGGCACACAGCGCTAGTATCTGCCTTGTACTCAATTTCAGTCTGTTATTTTGTCGAAAAGGACCTCCGGCTCGTAGGTTATTTTGTTGACAACTGAAGCGCTAGCGTAGTTACTGTTGATACATACTCTAGCTAGACACTGAGACCAATGGGATCTACGCGATTTAGAAACCCTCGGACCCTTAGTGGTGCCCTCGCTGCGCTCGGGACGCTACAGCGCAGGGCCCTTGAGTTCCTAAATTGAGTAGATCCCTTGGTCTCCGTGTCTAACCTATATTTATTACACTCCTGGTAGGTGAAAAATTGTGTCCCGTAAATAAATAATAAACGTTGGAATGCATGGCCAACAAAAATTCTGACTACACCGTTGTGATTGCCATCATGCAGTGACACAAACATATTAATATATTAATTGTGCTGAAACGCACCTTGGTGCTGGAGATACAACTCCTTTTGTCGTGCCGTCGGCCGCCATTGCTCGATTGCTCTTAGTGGTACAGCCTTATGAATGCCCCCAAAGATTCTGTCCAGCTGTGATCGCTGTCATTCACAGACGCTTACATGCCAAACCCACCCTGCCTTTCAAAGCTGTGAGCGCTGTAATAATTCATATCTTCCCTTTGACCATCATTATATGCATAGCTGATGCGTCGATTGACCGAGCATGCAGTCATCACGTGACATGTGCGTTAATTGGGATGAGCTGCAATACTTAGCTTGCGCGAATGCAACGTGGCTACCAGGAGTGCAGTTGCAACGTGTGGTTGCAATGTGGTTGCAATGCGGTTGCAACGTGGCTACCAGGAGTGCAGTTGCCCACTCCTGGTAGGGGAAAATTGTGCCGCGTAATTACATGTACACTCCTGGTCTTCCCTTTAGCCGCCATAATTTCAGCTAGCAAGACTGTACATGCCTAAACTCACCTTGCTGGCGAAGGTGTGAGCGCTGTAAAAATTTCTTGTCTTCCCTTTGGCCGCCATTGCTAGCGATCAACTGAGTGTGGTTGCGACGTGGCATGTGCGTTAATTGGAATTAGTTGTGATACCTAGCTTGTGCTACCAGCAAGTTACAACCGGTTGCAATGGCTGCTACCAGGAATGTGGTTGCCCCTCGTAATCTAATATACAGTTGGAGTCAAATTAAAGTTCCGTTTCGCTTACATAGAACGGTCCGGATCCGTAATTTCAATGCATTTTACGCAAAACGAACGCATCCGTTTTACGTTCAATAATTACGGAACAGAAGCCGACTGTTAAAACGGACGTTTACCGTTTAAACGCACGTGCGTAGGGTCGAAATTGACAGTCGAGTTGTTGCAGGCTATAGCGCCACGAGCTAATCCCACGCCCGGTTTATTTCTAAGCCACATTCGTGGGCCTGTTAGTGTCTTTGTGATTTGTAGGTAAGTTCTACAGCGAGTATATTATACAAGTTACTGTACCAACAAACCTGACTGAACGATGACGGTTCGAGGTTCACTGTGTTCCTTGCTCTTCTGCCACACAAAATATAGCAAACAATGCCCTTCTACCTTCTAGCATTATGCGATGTTTTCTCGTCAGCTAGCTGCTGGCTACTGCTAAGTAGAATGCATTTTTTGGCTGCAACATGGCTACGAAAAATTGAAATTTACGTTACCGTAAAAACGGTTGCGCAACGTAAACACGGTACGCGATGGTAGCGTTTGCGAATGAATAAACGGCATAATATTGACGCTATTTTACGTTCTACAAACGTAGTACACAAACGAAACCGGAACTTTAATTTGACTCCTACTCTAACGTTAATATAATGTTTGAGTACTTAGGATTGGCCTACAGAGATCATGTCTGCCTACACCGCCGTGATCGCTATCATGCACTAACCTGAACGTAAAAAGTTGGTGCTGAAACTCACCTTTGGAGATATGAGCGCTTTTGTCTCGCCATTGGTCGCCATTGCTCACCTCCGACTTCCGGTGGCAGTACCGTTCTTAGGAAAGGCACACAAAGATTCTGACCACACGGCCATGATCGCTGCCGTTCACTGACGCTTACTTGCCAAAACACACCATGCTGGCGCAGTTGTGAGCGCTGTAAGTGTAACAATTCTAACAATTTTTGTCTTCCCTTTGGCCGCCATTAATCATTGCTAGCGATCGATCGACTGAGCTTCAGTGCCACGTGGCTTGTGCATTAATTGGAATGAGTTGCAAGACCTAGCTTGCACTCATGACGGCGAGTCGCATCCGGGGTTGCAACGTCTGTGCCTACCAGGAGTGCGGTTGCCCCTCGATATTATAATATAAGGATTGGCCTACGGAGATTCTGACTGCACTGCCATGATCGCTATCATGCAAGGCCATGCACTGACCTGAACATAAAAGTTGGTGCTGAAATTCACCTTGGTAGTGGAGATATGAAGTGTTTGACTACTTCGGAATGCCCTACAAAGATACTGACTATACACCGTCATGATCGCTATGATGCAGTGACACAAACACAAAATAATTGTGCTAAAACTCACCTATACAAGCACTTTTGTTGTGCCGCCGGGTGCCATTGCTCACTTTGACTTGCGTTGCCAGTACTAATACAAAAAAATCTTTCCAAATCTCTCTAAATCTCATAAACGGGCAGCATATAAGCCCCAGTTATGACAACTTACTATTCCTCTTCTGGCCAAGAAGACTCCCAGTGTCATGAAAAACCGTCGCATAAGTACTGCACAACACCCTGCATATTCTTCTCAGTATTATGTGGAAAGATATGTAAGGTGTGGGTGGTATACTGAACTGTTGTATGCCTCCACACATTTGTTTCTTACACTTGTAAGTTATTGTCTTCCCTTTGGAAGCCATTGCTGACACGATCGACTCTAGCATGGTCCGTGTACGTGGCAGGTGCGTTAATTGGAATGAACACCAATACCTAGCTTGTGCAACCAGTGAGTTGAAACCGGTTGCAACGTGGCTACCTGGAGTGCGGTTGTCCTTTGAATTTAACTTAAAATTCAGTTGCTGCAAGACACACCAGCTATGGTTTGCTGCTGCCTGGGTACTTTCCAGAGCATATAATTATTTTAGTTGCTACACTTGGCCAGATCATTCTCAGTAGCAAATTGTCTGTAGCTCGACCCTTCAGGCTGACAATTTCGTTGATGGGTACAAGCATTTCATCACAGGTACAAGTAGCTCAATTAACGTTTAGATGAATTTTGTGTATTTCCCTGCAGTTCACCTCAGCTGTGAGGCAGTTTGAACTGTTTGTCAGTGGGCATATGTATGTGCTTGCTGATCAGCCGAAGCAAGAAGATGTTCTCCAGCTGGCTCTACTACTCCCTGAATCTAGCGAGGTCTGCCGGCAGGCCACAGCCATGGTGCGAGGGGACCGGAAGAAGTCCTGGTTCAAGTGGAGGTATGTATGGTGCATGCTGCGTAACATAACAGTGAATAATAGTCGTATCACTCGTGTGTAGTGACCATCCCTGCTCTCACAGTTGGGTATAGAGCGGCTGCATTGAGGTCACAAAACCACGTGATTGAGTACTTCCGCATTGCAAAAGAACATGGAGTTCAATTGTAGCTGAACGGAAACTTTTAGCTCACTTGTACTCGTGGTCGTGTAGCTATATATAGCTGTTCGATCTAATCGGCATGGTAACTGCGCTACAGTGACAGTTGACACAGTAGTAATTCGTAAGTTCCGAGCTGCTTGCGTTTCTAAGATCTCTGTAGAAATTACTGCTTTCTTGCCATTCAGTCTTATGGAATATAATGGAGGGCGTTTTGGTTGTTTGCAGCTGTTGACGTCAAACACAGCTGTTTAATAGTGGCATCGTTAGCATGCCAGCAAGTACCTGCTGTGATTACGTGAACACAGTGACAGTGATTTGCTCTCTTACGTACTCAAAATTACTAGCCTGCATGCATGTATGTGCATGTTCTAATTGTACAGTATTAGGAAAATGACTCCCAATGTGCATTTGTATACCGTAAAGTAGACAAAATTTTGAGGTGGAAATCCTGGGAACAATGTAGGCACATCACAAAATTCATATGCACTACAGAGCTTAGTACAATCCACCAGAGCCTGTTAACCCAGCTGATTACTCTTGCTTGGACAGACGCTCCTCTCTCATTTGCTAGCAACAAGGAGTCAGATCCTGAGAAGTACGTCCTGAAGCTGAAGCTGCATCGTGGGGGTGTGAGACATTGCCAGTACTCTAAAGATGGCAGCAAGGTGGTCTCTTGCTCCAGTGAGGGGGAAGTCAAGGTGAGATGACATGTGCTGTATTTAATGTCTTCTCTGCTTGAAACAACCAGTCCTCTCTGTGAACCATAGTCCACGGTCTCAAGTAGGCAGGGGATGTTATGATACTATACATTGTATGTTGGACCAAGGGCGCATCAAGCTATATTGTATGATATCATTTTGCTCCGACACCTGGATTAACCTGCCACCTGATTTTTCAGGCCCATCGTCTGGATTTAACCTTTTCCATGAGTCACTGAAAGACCCCAGGTGCATTTGTGAGCTCGAATGGCATTACTCGACACTCATATGTACGTACATGTACAGGCCCGTAAGGAGGGGGCCGGGGTTCGAGGGGGTTCGGACGAACCCCCTTCTGGGCAGGCCAAAATAATATTATGCACTATCTTCACAAACTCTACCGTTTCTTTGTAGGTTGTCGACTAGCCATAGAGAAATCACCATCGTCAGAACAAAGCAGAGTTTCTGTCGCAGCCGCCTGAGCATTCACGGTACGAAACGACATCGTGGTTAAAGACTCGCGTGATGGAACAACAGAAACGTTTACATTTCCTTTCTACGTCGTGAGTGAGACGGTCACGGTACGGATTGCAAGCAAACCAAAAGCAGCGGTAGTGCAGTGCAAAGCGGTGAATGTGCTACGAGAGCTCATCCAGGTAACTGAAAAACGACCGCGAAACATTTTTCCACCCTACGCGCAGACTGATCGGCACTTCGCGCCTCTGTTCACCTTCCTTCTGCAGTGCCTGCATCGAACTTTGTCTCGTTCCCGACGATTTTTCGCACGCGGGGGAATGTAAAGTCTGGCCCGTGAAACTACATTGAACCCCCTTCCTGGAAATCCTGCCTACGGGCCTGATGTATGTTGTGAACTGATTGTGAACCTGACCGGTTTATAAACGGGCCGCCAGTTTATGAACAGGTCGTCCGGTTTGTAATCCGGTTGGCCTGCTTTTGATAAAACACGTGGAAGCAAGTCCGTTTTAAAACTGAGCCAAACGGTTTATAAACCGGCTGACCCATTTATAAACTGGCCGGTTTAAACAAGGAGAACAACAGTTTATAAACTGGTTTACAGTGGTTTACAGGCACAACGTAAGCTGGCGGAATGGTTTACAAGCACAAACGGTTTATAAATTGGCTGAACAGTTTGCAAGCAGGACGAACGGTTTACAAGCGGGCCGATCGACTTAAATTGTAACCAGGACGGATGTCAAGCTCAATGGATGGCTTACAGTGCTATGTACTGGCAGCCTAGCCCAGCATTGCGTAGCCGACCCTCATCCATGCCAGAGTCTATAGCTACACGAGACTACTCGCACCTTACCTACTGTAAGGTCTTTTCGCAACGATAGTCACGATCGCAGGCCAAGTTACATGTAGTGTGAGACTGGTGGGAAAGGACTCGTATTGAACTTCACTTGTTGTCTACGTACAGTGATGTACTGCAGAAATGGCTCCATGCTGACAGTAACTTCACTCTAGCTCTTGCACGTGGTTTCTGACTGCACCTGCTTGGGCATTGCTGACCTCCCGGTTAGCTGTTTGCCGATCGTGGGCCTCCAGATGCCGCTGAAAACATGATGGCCACAACACTGCTCTCTGTTTTCGTATGTCTTTGTCCTGGGGCTGGGGCTTAAGTGCTTCTCAATCTCGTGAAGTCACGTTGCGCTCGCAGCATGCATAATTACGTCAATCACCAAATTTTTAATTCACCTATTTTTTTACCAAGCCATTTTCACGCCATTTCACCAAATTTAATGGCCGCAAATTTAATGGCCGCCAAGTTTTCCTGGTATATACGGTTTATGTAGTGTTTCAATTGAATGTTATGTCCAAGTCCGTACGACCGTCGACCATTCAGAGTGAAGGGAGTCTAGTCTACATGGCATATTATCGGGTTACATAAGATCCCTTTTTTGAGTCTTGCCACAGCAGATACCTTGCTGATGATCGAGTGCACCTCCCGTTATGCTTATGTCGGTACCACTGTCTAGAACCGTGTAGGCTGGGACTCCTTTTACCTGGATTTTGTGGCTTACTCCCTTTGTCAGCCACTCAACCACCCTCACCTCAGCTATAGTCTCCTCATCTAAGGAGTATGAGAACTCCTGGTTCGACTGCCTGGGTCTAGTCACAAGTGCATGCATCTACTGCTTGGGCATAGAATCTCATGGAGTCCGCACTGAGTAGCCCCCAATCTTGGAGTGCTTAGCCACGGATATAAATGGCTTGCAGATAGTAATAGGAGCTCCTCCTCTCTCCATGCAGTCATTAATTCCATGCACGGACTCGCTTGAGTGAAGGAAGCCACTCATCAGTATGAATTTCTAGTTTTCTCCTGTGAAGGGATCTACTGGTCGGGCTTTTCCCTGGCAGGCTCTCAACCTAAGTGGTCGTAAGGGTTCCTCCCTGATATGGGTACCCTCTCCCACACTTGTCTTTGCTGTACATTGCATGACTGGGTGCACTTCTGACTGAGAGCAGAGCTGATGCTTCAGCCTCACTTTCGCTATCCTTGGTCGCAATTATTTCATCGTATTTAGCCACATCACACACTGGCAATTGGTCACGAATAGGGATCTTCTCCTCAATGCCACTCACCTCTGCTTTCAGAGTATGATTTGTTCATTGAGGGCTTCGAGCACCCTTTTCAGGATTTCTGCTTCCTGCTTTCCTCGTGTGTTCAGAGGAATTGGGTGACTCACTGTGGGTCTCCTCCTCAGTCGCAGACATAGTCAGATATTGTCCCTCCCAGTCCTCGAGAGCAAATTGAAAGGTAGGCTTATAATTAGCACCTTCTAGAGCAACTTGGACATTCCCAGCATCCTTGCCCTCTTCAACAAGTGTCCCGTCAATCGTTTGGCGAAGTTTGTCAGTGGATGCCACTATGTGTACACTCAAAGTTGTACTAGGTTTCATTCACTTTGAGTTCAGAGGCAATCGCATTTGCAGGGTGTGCTCACGATGCCCTCCCTCCTCTCCCGAGCCGATCTCACTCCCTCCTGGTTCATTGCTTTGTTCTTCAGTATGTTCTCTCTGACGTCTAATTAGCCGTAGAACTCAGCAGCACTTATGTACAAGGTATCCGCTTACAGGCCAAATGATTGTTTCAAACATGTGGTAAGGACTTGACCGTTCTCTCTCTCTCCCCCCCCCCCCCCCCCCCCCCCCCCCCCCCACAAGGCTGTTTGTGCAAGGAGTGACGTCTTGCTAGCCAGTTCTTTGGAATGCTTTCTTTGCAAAGCCTCTAATGGCTTCGGCTGGTTTCCTTGAGACTGTTGAGAGCTGACTCAGCATGACCTCCATATGTCTCTTCTCTTCGCCAAAGTGCCTACCAAGTGTACAATTACAACAAAACATTATCCACGTGATTGAATGGTGTGAGCACGAATAATGTATAATCACAGCTCGCATATCAGCTGAATCCTTGTGAATCCATCTGGTGCCTCACTACCGCTGCGAGGAATTTCTACCAACCTGTTCTTGCCAAGATCTATCGCCATCATGGAGGCGTGGCTTTCTTTTCATGACGTAACTACAGTGCAGAACATGTATACACCAGTACTGTGAGTGAGTTTTGGGATACTCATATTATTAGTGGAAATAGAATGAAGCATCAAAGCCTGCTCAGTGCCCAGCAGAAGGTTCACGTCCATCAAGGCAGTTAATAAAATCTGACATCAGGCCCAGTACCCCCGTACTCTTACGGTGACGTTGTATGTACCATGACTAAGAAGTTACACATTTCATGCGGTTGAAAAAGTACACAAACTAGAGGCAAAAAATTTTCTCCCAAAATTTAAAAAGGATTTAGTGATGGCCTGTCACATTCGGAATTATTCAACCTCTCGAAAAAGCTAAGAAACAAGGGGAATGCCATTAACCAGCCTCAGTCCCATCCCTAAATTCTCCATTTTTCTATGGGATGGGACTGAGGCTGGTTAATGGCATTCTCCTTGTTTCTTAGCTTTTTCGAGAGGTTGAATAATTCCGAACGTGACAGGCCATCACTAAATCCTTTTTAATTTTTGGGAGAATTTTTTTGCCTCTAGTGTCCTTTTGAGTACCTTTTGAGTAAGCCAGCCCCCCCCCCCCCCCCCCCCCCCCCCCCCCGTTAAGCATTTCTTCCGTACATGAACACACTTTCATCATTGCTGGTCATTTGCATATATTGGTTTCATTAGACATCCGTTGATAGGCAAGACATTTCTGCCCTACTCTGATGGCAAATGTATAGCTTCAGTATAAAGTAAAGAAGTTGTCATGTGGTGTTTTCACCTCAGCTCTGGGACTCCTCCACTGGGATGGTGCTGGCAGACTTCCGGGGCCATAAGGACATGGTCACATGGTGTGCCTTAAGCACTTCTGGAAAGATGATTATCTCTTGTTCTGAAGACCTCACTGTGAAGGTGAGGGATAATATAGACAATACTTTTAACTCTTAATCCAAGGAGACCTAATTGGCAAACAGGCAATTAATAAGTTGAGCGTGAAAAGGAATCTGAGCTAGGATTTGCATGTATATAAGCACCTATAATTATAGGATAATGCCCCCAGTGTAGCCTCGTACCCAGTCCCAAGCCCAGCTTTTCGTCGCTTGCAGTACAGTAAAGCGGGGAGGGCCTGGTACATTTCCTCACGTGAGTGACGTCAAGGGTAGAAAGGGGTAGAAAGACCGGAAGTTTAACGTGGGCGTAGTGGGTCTCAGAACAGCAAGAAGAGCGAAGGTACCAAGTAACACACCACTTGTATCTAGCTAGCAAGGGGCGACTGTCATACTCACCGAGCGTTGAACGTGTAGATGGCTGAATAACACGCAAAACGTAGCGTCTTCGTTCTGAAAATTTTGCCATTTTGGATTACGTCATGCTCACGTGAGGAAATGTACCAGGCCCTCCCCGCTTTACCGTACTGCAAGCGACGAAAAGCTGGGCGTGGGACTGGGAACGAGGCTAGCCCCAGTGTACATGTATGGCCCCATGAGTTCAGGTACATGTACGACCACACGTTCGCAATTCGCACCATGATAAGGATAATGTCATTGAATAGTATGTAAAAGACAAAGAAATTTAGTCACAATTATGCCACCTTCTCCCTAGACAGCTAGCATGAAGAATCTATAGAAAGTGGGCAGCAAAAGAAACTCAGATGACGACTAAACTAACAAGACACGGATATACAGCTACGCCGCTCCCAACATCTAAGACGTCATGCACATGCTGTGTTGAATAATCTATGCTGCCACTTCCCAGAAGACATCTTTGTATGGTAACCTCATTCCCAGGCCATTCCCACTGCCAATGTTTGATTGCTTGCAATACCCGGGAAGGCCTGGGAGTTTGGGTGACATGCGATGATATCAGGTAGGTGGAGGGTAGACACACAGGGGGCGGTACACAACCAGTACATTACCTGTTTCACATCGACCCTTCCCCAGCGTTGTGAGCAACAAGCGGTGCTGATTGACTGCCTTGCAATCAGTCTGACATACTTTCAGCCTTTGGACAGACGATACTTGAAAGGCATCCGGATTCTTTGTTGGGCACCACCCCCTGTGTGCCTGCCACCTGTCTACCTAATGGCACAGCATGTGACCTGATCTCCCAGGCTTTGCCACGCCCTGCAAGCGATCAAATACTGTCCTGGGAATGAGGCTTTATGTGTGGAATGCGAGATCATACGTAGCTCAGGGTATAGATGTAGGTGTGAATACATGTATGAGTTGGCCAATACAGCCAAAGTGAATTCTAGCTATTATGCCAATGTCACCACACAAGTTTGTTGGTAGGGTTTGCAAGATAGAGCGTTCCCAGGCCTTCTCACCCCTTGCAGTACTAATGTTAGGAGTGAAAGCAGAAACGCTGGGGTGAGAAGCCTGGAAACAAGGCTAGGAGCATCCAGCATGCCCTGGTAAGATCGCTTCACTTTTGGAAGAAGTTAACAAAGGCATGTCAAGTGTACAATAGGAAGTCAGAGAAGGACATTCAGTAGGAAGTACGGTCATTTGACAGCTACATGTAGCTGTCAAATGATACTGAATGTCCTTCTCTGATAGCAGGTTGCAGAAGACCGGACAACTTCGTCTTAGAACTCGACTCAGAGAAAGGGCATCTCTGTGTGGTTGTCTGAATGTACATTTAGCTTTAAATTTAAACATGTACCTAATGGCTTCACTGACAGGTGTGGGATGTTCACAAGAGAAAGCTGCTGAGAGAATTCAATCACCATCTGTATGGGGTGCAGTGCTGTGCTATCTCACCCAATGAGAAGTTGGTGCTCTCGGCTGACATTGACTCGTGCATCAATGTGAGAGGTTTGGCTGTCACTCTAATAATTATCCTTGTCACATGCATGTACCACAAGAGAACTGGTATCATCAATGAGATATTCATGGTGTCATTCGATACATGAATGTGCATATCACATGGTGTGCATTATGATTAATTCCCACACTTGGCTGAAAGTATCAATCAATTATATAGTACGTCTTGGTTTCCTGGTGATTAGTGGGTGAATATAGTTTCATATCATAGACTTGGCAGAGTCGACAGAGTCTATATGTAGGGATAGAGCAGACACGCAAATCTCTCGAAATCTCAAAAACAGGCAGCATAAGCAACTTGCTATTCATCTTCAAGTGTTTCCTGACCAAGAAGACTCGCAGTGTCATGGTAAACTGTCGCGAAAGTACCACACCAGAAAATCGCCAAACCACCGACATCGGGTTTCTTGTTCTTTCTTCAGGCGGGTGATTTGGCTGACTCCCTCATGACGGTGTTTGCACAAAACAGCAGCATTTTACACTGAGCAGTGCACGACCCCATTGCTTTTTGACAACTTCGAAGTCTCACGAGGTGCTTGAAACCGCCCACTCAATAACTATGACTTCATCTGTGACACCATTTTCTTCATTTGTGGGCATGCGTAGAGAGCAACTTTGAACTTTGAAACTCAAAATTGTGTGCTGTGTGTGCAGTGAATGCTATCGAGTATGTTGCTACAAAAATGAGATATTACACTCCTGTTAGGGGAAAAATTGTGCCGCGTAATTAATTAATGTAAATAATCAAACCTCATAGCTCGCAGGAAAGGTCTCAGAGATTCTGACTACACCGTCGTGATGGCTATCATGCAGTTAGACAAACGTATAATAATTGTGCTGAAACTCACCTTGGTGGTGGAGATACAAGTGCTTTTGTCGTGCCGTCGGCCGCCATTGCTCGATCTCTCTTCGACGTTGGTTGCCAGTACAGTCATACAAAAGGCCCACAAAGATTCTGACCACATGGCCGTAATCACTGTTGTTCACTGATACTTACATACCAAAACTCACGCAAGGTTGTAAGTGCTGTTATAATTTTGTGTCTTCCCTTTGGTCACCATTGCTAGCGTTCGACTGAGCGTTGTTGCCACGTGGCATGTACGTTAATTGGAACTATAACGGCGATACTTAGCTTGCGCTACGGCGAGTCGCAGCCGGCGTTGCAACGGCTACCAGGAGTGTGGTTGCCCCTCGAACAAGTGTAAAAAACATTAAAATTTATATGTATGGAGATGTGATAGCAGAACAGCGAAAAGTAGGAGGGATATGATGGTATAAAACAGTGCAGTATACAACACCCTACTCATTTTACATGTATTATGATATGCGGTTGTACATTTATACCGAACTGTTTTATGCCATCATTCCTGCTTGTTTATTACTTTTGCTATCCCTACATCTCCATACGTATTTTGCACTTGTTATAAGTGCATAGTATTCAAGCATTGCTTGAGTGATTAGTATTCAAGCATTGCTTGAGTGATTTGGGCTGATCCGGGTATAATTATTTCATAGGAACTTAGGGTTTCTTGTTAGTCAAGTGAGCATATCAGCTTCATAGCTCGCAGTTGAGCACAATCGGATTAGTTCTGGTAATTGTTTGAGGGGCAACCGCACTCCTGGTATAGCCGTTGCAACCCTGGTTGCGACTCGCCGTAGCGCAAGCTAAGTGTTGCAGTTCATTCCAATTAACGCACATGCCACGTGGCAACCATGCTCAGTCGACGTCGATTGCTATCAATGGCGGCCAAAAGGAAGACAAGAAATTATGACAGCGCTCACATCTTCTCCAGCACGGTGAGTTTCGGCATGTGAGCGTCAATTACTATGATATATAACAGCGATCACAGTCGTGTGGTCAGAATCTTTGTGTGCCATTCCTTAGAGCTGTACTGCATAGGGTGCTCGAGCAATGGCGGCCGATGGCACGACAAAAACGCTTGTATCTCCACCACCAAGGTGAGTTTCGGCACCAAAATTGTACGGTTGGGTCACTGCACGATAGCGATCACAACAGTGTAGTCAGAATATTTGTGGGCCTTTCTGTGAGGTTATTTGATTACGTTGCACAATTTCTATACCAGGAGTGTAACCAGGAGTGTAATAACGTACTGCAGTGGGAATGGTCCTAGCAACCTAGTAGATGTTTCCACCCGTATTGCAGCATCCATCTAGAAATTTATGAGGTATGTATTCTCAGAATCCTGAAATTGCGCAGCCACAAACACAGGCACTCTTTCATGAATCAGAGTGGAAGCATTCTAAAGAGTGCCCACCCACCTCTTTAGTAGATGTGTTCCAGTCATGGCCTCTTGTGCAAGACTATATATAGTTCCATGCAGTGCATATATGTGTATAGTCCTGGGCCGATCAATATCTCTTGCAGTTGAGGCTGCATCAGTCTTAATCTTTATCTGAGTGTTTATTGTCATGTCAGCTTCCAGCTCAGTGTTGGGTCAAAGCCGCTTCCTAACTGATATACACTCACTCACCATATTTCCGCGATCAAACGCCACCCTCGAGTAATAGCCGCACCTCCAAAAGGGCTGAACGAAAGAAATGGCATCCTTGTTTAGTAGCGGCGGCTAGTAATCGAATGGCGATCAATGTGCTTTGTGTAGCCCTCGAGGACCGTGACTGTTTTGCTGTGAGCGTGAAGAGAAGAGAACAGATTCTTGGTCATGTTGCCTGAGAGCTGTCTAGGCATTTCCTGAGGTCGAGGCTCTGCGCAGGGGGCGAGCAACGTGTGACTGGTGAAATCTTTTGCAGTAGTAATGGCTTGGCAGTTTCCTACCGTTTGATGGTACCACATGGGGCTGAACCAAAACTTCTTGCGATGTTCCAATCCGTTTCCTTGCTTCCTTGTTCATGCTGAGTTTAATAAACACCGCCATTGATTAGTGGCCGCCTTCGAATATATATAGTAGCCGCAGTAGATTGCGTGATGAAGTAAATAGTAGGCACGGCATTTGATCACGGAAATACAGTGCACATGCACACACATGACGTGCACCACACCAACATGCACACACACACACACACACACACACACACACACACATGCACACACACACGCACACACACACGCACACGCACACACACACACACACACACACACACACACACACACACACACACACACACACACACACACACACTGTTGAATGCACATGCAGGTGTGGGAAGCTCAAACTGGTTTAGTGTACTCCAGCTGGCGCCTGAGTGCTGTGTCCCCTCTTATTTCCCCTGCTGTCCAACCAGAGTATTCCCTAGCCAACATCCCCTCACGCACCTCCTCCCAGGAGTCACAAAGTGGTGGAGAGGGGGTTCTTTGCTGTGCCTTTTCCATGGGCGGGACCAGTGTCGTCACAGCCTCCCAGAATGGAGCAGTCAGGGTGAGGGATCGAGGGGGAGGGGAGGAGGAGTATATATAATGTATATTGACCTCCCTCTGATGTCACTTCCTCTGTACTAAGTAATGTGGTGGATTGCCCTGATTTTCACCTGGAATGAACTGTATTATGTACTTCGATGATAATATCTGTACATGATATGTTTGTCCATTTC
Organism: Axinella damicornis; assembly: GCA_963931865.1. Classification (NCBI taxonomy): domain Eukaryota; kingdom Metazoa; phylum Porifera; class Demospongiae; order Axinellida; family Axinellidae; genus Axinella; species Axinella damicornis. The sequence continues at coordinate 5,548,861 of OZ007511.1, read as the reverse complement.
CCAATAGAGAATGTGTAGACCCATTGGTATCTTTTTGAGAATACGGAAGAAGTATACCTTCATGGCAGCTGTTTTGAGTTTTGGAGATAGCAACTTCTGTGGCAGTCTCAATCATGCACCAGCAATGCTTCTAGTAGCAGAGTACATATTATGCGCCCATGATTTGGGGGCATTAGAACGCTGCTGAACAGGGGGGTGGGCACTAGTTACGTACTCAGACTAATTAGGCATGTAGTATCCGCCCACCCATTCAGCACTGTATAAACAACAAGCACTGGAGGTAAGGTGTGAATACCAATGACCGGCTATGAATATGTAAGTCCATTTTACATGCAAGGAAATTGATCGCGGGTCTGTGCGAAGTCCTGAAATGCTCGACAGAGAAAGCACACTGTAGTTCATACTTCACTGTAAATCGACCTTTTTGAATGCACAACCTCGCCAGAGGTTAAGAAATGCTGCTCAAAACTTTTGTGATGGGTGGGCCCTTGCTGCACTGCTTTTGAACCCTGTGCAGTAACTTTTGCGTGAATAGGGGGGTGGGCGCTTGATACGTACTCTACGGTATGTATGTAGGCTATTAAAGCTATATACATTTAAGGTTACTGGTTACAGTTTGCTATTGTGCGTGCATGGTACAGTGAAACCTGCCTTAGCGGCCACCTGAATAAGGCGGTCACCTCCACATTGCGATCAGCTTGGGAAAGTCCCGAAATTTGAGCCCATAGTCTCCATACTCTACTGTTCTTATATAGCGGTCACCTGCGTAATGCGGTCACGTTGCTCCACCCCAAGCACGCTATAACACGCTATAACAAACACACTGCCAATAACGGCCACCGAGTGCGCGCGTGCGTTGTGCACGTGCGCGTGGGTTTTGTACGTGCGCGCATGCGTTTAACATTATAGAAAGTGCTAAACTGAACATACAAAATGAAGTTATTTTACAATACTTAATATCCTTAGTTGTCTTCTTCATGGAACTTACTTAATCAAAGTTGTTCAGTGTCGCAAGAACCTTTGTAATGAGGTCAATCACACTAAAACTTCACATGACCGCTTTAGAGAGGTTTTCTGTAATGCAGCCACCTGTCTAATAAGGCGAAATTTTTTTGGCCCCCAGGTGACCGCATTAGACAGGTTCCACTGTATGCACTTGCGGTTTACAGTCAACAGTAGAATGTATTGCTGAAGTAATATCTAATTATATTAGACTGGACTTCAATTCTACGAAGAAAGGGGCAGGGCAGCTCAAAACGAGATAAACATCCTGTTCGTGTGATACTGCACGCTTTACTGCCTGATCGGGCGGCCATCACTCAGTATTCCAACGGCAGCGAAGCGATCCCGCTCCACGCTGCCCTCCAGTCAGTTGAAAACTCGCCAAGCTGGCCTGTTAGCCCTTTCCGATTGCAAAATCTCACGCCAAGTTCGCCAACTTGACCTTGAACTTTGATGCCACTGCCCATGTAGGCGTGTTGTACTCAGGTGCTAAGATCATACCAGCTAGAAGGTACTTATGTTGCGGTTACATGTATACATTGGTTTTTGTTACGTGTCTCTAGCTAGTTCCTGCGCGGAGGGACAGAGTAGCTTGTACGTCATGAATATTGATGAGCACACGGTGCACATTTCCATGAATATTGCATATGAGGCCAATGTATTATGGTACACTAAGATGGTGACACAAGTACATGTATATAGTATACGAAAATTACCGTGGAAAAATGATGCAAGTGTGATGGGTCTACAACAAGCTAATGCTCTCAAACTTGAGATATCATCTGTGTATGTACGTACCTCATACTACGTTGCAATCCAATGATATATTGGTTAACCAGTACACAGGGCATGACCTCAGGTGGAAAACGGTCAGGTGGAAAACGGTCTTGCATGTACATACGTACAAGATGCTGGCGCATATGAAACCATGTTGGTATCAGACCAGATCAAGTAATTGGCCTCGAACACAGGCATGTTGGAGGGGAGAGAAAGCTTGGTATCCGCTGTTTGTGCAGGAACTTAATTTCCCAGCATTCTGGGAATCCTTGATTGGACTTTCATAATTATGTGATCCCAGTGGTTTGTACAAGGTTGTCTCAAGTACAAGGTTGCCACAAGGTTGTCACAATGCTGGTGACCTTGTTACAATACAACCTTGCAGCCAGGTGACCTTTTTACAACCTTGCAGCCAGGTTGTAACAAGCTTGGCATGCCCATTGTTTCCCCCAATATACACTGTATGTGTCAGTCGCGAGTAGAAATTGAAGCTTACAGCACGGCATATGATCACGCAAGAAGATAGCCTTGCGCGCCTTGCAATTGCCTTGCGCAATAATTACGCCGTGTGCAATTGCACGCGTATGATCATGCGGGGGGCCATCGCCCTGCGTGCCTTACGATCCCCATGTGCGATTATACATGGTGCACAATTGCACACTTAAGCTTCGATTTCTGACACATATTATCACTAAAAACCAACTTGAGATAATTGATACTTGGCAGAGTTTTGTTGAATCAAGTTCTGATGTGCCATCAATACAAAGCAATATGCTATTTATAGGCACAAACAATTAATGGTGCAATCAAACAGAGACAAGGAGGCACAGCTGCAAAATTAGGAACAATCCAAATACATGTACAGATGGCACCAAGAGTTATGAACTCTTGGTGGCACAAATCACTGGAGCAAGATACGTTCGCAGACATTACTAGGAATGCGTATCCAATCATGCCTGACGTGCACGCCACATGCATAACCTAACCACTTGCTTATGAGTGGGTTCGATCTAGCTAGTATGAATTTGAGAGTGTGGAGCTGGAGCTGAGATAAACATGCCGATTGCATTCACTGTTCGACTCCACAGGTACGTAGCTGCTCTAGCTCTGCCAGCCCTGAAGGCCCCATTCGCTTGTACCCTAGCCTCTGGCTACGTGAGACTATTATGGAGTTGCGGTATGAACAGATGTCAACTGCGCTGACTGTTTGACTCCATACGTATGTAGCTGCTCCAGCTCTGCAAGCCCTTGGAGGCACCATGTGCTTGTCCACTGATCTGAATCTCAATGTTGTACTTCTCGTACCGTTGAGCCCTCACACCAAATAAAACTCAATCAGCTGGCAGGAAACCCGCAACATTCCTATCAACATTCCTGAGTATGACATGTTCCGTTACATACGTACACATATGTATGTACATACGTATACATATATATAATAGATCCCCCATTCGGTGCCTCGCACTAATGCACTCGGCAGTTACACAACTGAACATGTATGCCTACTAGTATTGCATGTCCTACAACATATCAAGTGTTCATGGACGTACGTAGTACTGAAGTGCTAAATATTGAACCTCACTGACAGGAGCAGTTCCAGAAAGTCAAGCTAATTAGTTCTTAAATGGCCTATTGTGTGTAATTTAATTGAGCAAATACTGCTCTCGAATTGTAACCGTGTACCTGGAATAGCTGTAGCTGGGAAGTCAAGCGGTATTGCTACTTTGCAGACAACTACTCCTCTTTCAAAGGGATTGGTTCTGCTTGCGGCAGTATAAGTCCCACTATCATGAATGTTAGTTCCGAGCAGCAACAAAAAGCTTTGCTGCCTCAAATTCGTGATGAACGTCGCCAGTCATTTGTAATACGTACATGTACATGTAGTTAGCATCTGATCAACGAAATACTGTATTTTGGTATGGTCTATTGCAGTTACCAGTATCTAGCAGTAGTTCTTTCCTACACTCAGCTGTGGGACCTCTCTGGGCATCTGCTGTCTTCCTACCATGGTCACACTGGCCACATTCGCTGCTGTGTCTTCAGCACTGATGACAGGCTGCTGGCCACCGCTTCCCTTGACAGCACTGTGAAGGTTGAGCACTACGTAGCTAGTGTAAATATATGTGTGTTTTTGCAATTGCTGTTTGTTTTGTGAGCAGGTAGGATCACTAAATATACATGTAGGTTTAACGATGAAACCGAGGGGTCTACGCGATCTAGGCCCTGTGGAAACTATATAGACACCCGCTTGCGAAGCGCTAGGGTGTCTATACACATGTAGGTTTCCAAGGGGATCTAAATCATCCTGTAGGCCCCGAGGGTTTCATCATATTTATACTATACAGCTGGCACCCAATCAAATCGCTGTCTGTATTAGCAACCGAAACAGTTAGCAGCAGTTCAGTCAGAAAGATTTCGCTCAGAGATGGGCAAGTTTTATAGCAGCTGCTCTCGCCATCCGCTAACCGACAACTCTGCTTATTCGTGCCTCGTGTTTGTGACTGTGACTCCGAAACGGATCCAGACTCTGGTATCGCACCCATCACACTTACAGAGGTGCTTTTTTGTGAGACGTAGACGACCAAGTCCAATGTCCATCTCCATGCTACCTGTACTCGTCTGGCTACAGCACTCCCGCGCAAGACTGAATCATGAACTGTACATTGTATCAATCTTCAATAGAGGTATCTATGATGATAAATGTATGACACTAACTACATGGAATTTACAGGTGTATAAATGAAATTTTACAGGTGTATAAGTGAAATAACAGGGGTAATAAGTCTTCAATTGGCCAATCATATTGCAGTATTTCATTGAAGCATAGTATAATCATACTAATATATAGAAGGGTAATGGTAGAATGGAATTTTAGCAGTAACTGGGTTATACTAATAATTCTTTCCAATACCATGAGATGTACTTATGTTAGATATTCAATTCATGGAATTTCCACTACTCCAGTTTAAGTTACCTTAAACCCTTTCTGCAATGTGAGACTTTCATGTCACATCCGGCAATGTCCTTGGGAGGTAGGTTCAGCGTGAGCAGAAAGGGCGGGGTAGGGGGAGGTAGGTGGGTGCACCCGAAGGATGCAAACAGCATGGCCATGTCTGGATTCCATGGTAGAAAGGTCTTGGTTGGCACTGGGAGGGCCATTTCCATCATTTTTGGCATAAATGGACTTAGAAAGTAGCTGTAGCTTGCCTTGTAGGGTCTCCATTCATGGCCCATTTTCAGCTACGGCAGATTGCCATTTCGGAGACTTGATTGCAAATTTTTTAATTGGTGGGTGTGGTTAAGTCACGTATATGCTTGGTATGGCTGATATAACGAAAAGCGGGGGAAGGCCTGGAAGATCTCGTCAGGTGATACATGCCATGACCGTCATCCTTTCAAGACAAGTATAGTCGCATGATCGCATACAAAGACAGGTGGTCAACGGCCAGAACAGAACCACACCAAGCTAGAAATCTTACTGTCAAAGTAGTGCTTTAATTTGCAAGTGTTGTACTTTCCAGAGCGATGGCTCTCTGCACGGAGTGAACAGTATTGATAAAGCCCTTCCAAGTTATACCATTGTGTTGCAGCCATCTCTCAGCTGTTTTGTTGAGGTACGTATGTAGTATAGGTAGGACCAGCCTCGTCTGGAGTTTGTCTGGTCTCTGTAGCATCTCTGGAACAGGCGATAGCAAGTTCAATACTGTGAATATGTATTAACGGAATCTGTGACATCAGTCACGGCACAAATCACGTGACGAGATCTTCCAGGCCTTCCCCTGGCCCCGCTTTGTACTGCAAGTTACAAACACTGCAAGTTACAAACACTGGGCGTGGAAGCCTGGGAACGAGGTAGAAATTACCTGTGTGGGCAGTTTACAAAGTATGCATTTACAAAGTACACTGTCAGAATGGTTGATTAAAATGCAGTGCTTGGGTGGCATGCATGCAGTTGATGTCCATTTCCTGCATTACAACAGTCCTTTGTCAGCAGGTGGCATTTGTGGTGCCCATTTCCTGGAATACTGTAGATGGGGAAATTTTCATTGTTAAATATTTTCGTAGTTGCCCTCAACCACGAAAATTTTATTTATTTGCAACAAATATTAACAGCAATGAATAATTTTACGGTCAGCTACATGTAAACTAGTACTGAATTCACCTGTGCTGCACTCACGGTCCTTCTGCAAGCCCGCAGATGGACTCCCCAGTCCCAAAAGATCTCTGTCGCTCTCCGTTCCTTCGCAAGGTATTGCCTCAGCGAATCGGGAGGTACTGTTCTCGAATCGACAAGCGGGCCGAAGCGGAAGGGAAGAAGCGCGGGCTGTACAGGCGATACAGGCCAGAAGAATGCTTTGTTGGTATGTCAGTGACCATGGTATAGCAACAGCTCATTCGTACGTCTCCATTCTTAACACCATGATCGTTAAAAAATTTCATTGATGAGCTATACTACGAAAATTTAACGCCATTAAAAATTTACACATGAAATATTTTAACACGAATATTTCCCGATCTACGTACGGTAGTCTATAGCCTCACAGGTCAAAATGCAGGGTGACAAGGCAACCATACCAGTCACCACCGATTTCTCTGAATGCCAGCAGGTGGCATGGCAGTTGATGCTTGATGTTTAGTCAGAGCCAGGTGGGCCGTTTTGATTCGTAAATGGACCTACGTACATAGACAACACCTTGTTGAAGGCCAATTCTTTCAGCCCACTGTGTATGGGTATTCATAGCCCTGATTTATGTGTATAGCTGCAGTCATGGTAAGTAGATTCATGAGCAGCCAAGCAAAACCTATAATCACGTTTGAGGATGTACTTGAAGGCTATAAATACGTTTGACACCCTATTAATAGTGAGGAGCCGCTTGCGCATGCACATTGCAAATTAAGACGGGCATACGCATGTACCTACGCATCCAGCACTGTGTCTTGGCACTTCAGTGCCGAGACAAAGAACAACACAAAATGGACTGAGGTTTTTTCATGCCCGGGTGCTCGCCCTAGACACCGTATAATTGACCATGCAGTGAACTAACGCAAGTCCACAGTTTCAGCAGACAGTCACCAGAACCAGGCGCTTATGGGCTCTTGCCAGAACCCAAGTCCGCAGTCACAGTGGCTGTGGGATCATCCATGGTATCTCTCTGAACATCGCAAGCCGCCCAAGCGCCAGCCTCCCAGGTCTGGCAGTGCCAGACCTGACTGCCCTTCAGGACTTATGTAACGTTGCTGCATTGCTCCTATGCACTGGAGTAGTTTCGTGACAGGCAGGTTGGCACGCTTTTCATTTGATGCTATTGTTGCTTGCAGTATGAAAGCTTCACGTGGAGGCCTGGGAACAAGGCTGAGCTACGTACACAGGGACGTGACTAAAACACAGCGACTGGAAAACGGACCAGAAAATGGACTGGGTCTCCATGCTTTTTCAGCGTTTTCCAGTCGGTCCGTTCTGTGTTTTACGTCCCTGTGTACGTAGCTTAGCCTCGTTCCCAGGCCTCCACGCGAAGCTTTCATACTGCAAGCAACAAAAGCATCAAATGAAAAGCGGACTCACCATGTTGACAAACATACTTGCCTATTTTGGCCCACTCCTTTGCCACTGTACTGCTTGTCGTTCTGCCACATCTTGAACCTTTTGGTTCACCTGAGCAATAGCTTGAGAAGGGATATATCACTCAGCAGTGAGCCTTTCAAGTCTGGTAGTCTATCTCTTGGTTGCACCACATATTTATTGCATATGTACATATATATTTGCATATATGTATCACCATGCGATTGGTAATAACTGTAGATTCACTGTAGGTTTTGGTTCAGCTATGTCATGTTGATAGTGTTTCTTCCCCAGCTCTGGAATGTGGATTCCTCTGCTTGTCATTCCACTCTCACTCATTCATGTGCTGTTCTCAGCTGTGACTTCTCCAATGATTGTACCAAGGTCATCACTGGAGATACCGAAGGCTCTGTCAAGGTGCACATAATTATGTTTGGTTTCTTACAGTGATTGTACCCATTGGCATTTTGTTGCACAAGGGACGGAAAAATATTCGACTCCACCATCATGTGAGGCCGTGGTTTTGAAGTCTGTGGACGACGATACGCTGCTTCTGCCTTTCCAAAGTGGACACGAAGCAAGATACAGACCCGCAGAAAATTTGACCTGGCCGTATGTAGCACGTTCTTGCCATTATGTACATGCTGTATTGCTGTCAGTTGTTCGTCCTCAGCACCATTCCTGGCTTTCCGAGCTTACTGAGGGCGTACGGCACGGTTTGGTTGAACAGAGCTGCATCTGGTAGATGTAATGTACAGTTGTGCAACACGGACTAGTATAACAGTAGTTTCCAAGTTCCTCACAAAAATCAGGCGCTCTTCTCCCCAATTACCGAGCGCCTGGGAATGAGGTTAAGACAACTAAACCTGATGCAGCCCTAAAGGCAGAAGTTGAGTGCTGATCCGGCTGAGGCGAGCTATTGATGCTGCTTCATTGATGCATACAAGCGTAGTTTCTGATACAGTATCTGCCGCATGCATGTATGCCATGGCCAATGCTCATCCCTATATTCTCCATGCTGTTCAGGTCTGGTCTGCACAGCATGGTTTCCTTCTGGAGGACCTCCCACTGCACTGGGACTTCGTCAACTGTGTCCTCTTCTCCCCTTCTGCTCCATACATCCTCTCTGCTGCAGACAATGGCCTCATTAAGGTACTACCTGCAATGTGTGTTGAGTGATGCTCTTGGAGAGTATACTTAAACTGGTGGTAAATGATTGCATGTCTACATCCATGATAGCATTTAATGAGTCAGTATACTCTATATAGTATAATGATTTCGCCAAATGGCCAGTTTTCTTTTGGAAACTGCACCTTCTGATAGCTGATGCATATCGCCAGCTGGGCAAGCTGACCATTCAGAATCATACCGCAAGCTAAGTTTTGCAATTCCTTCCAATTAACGCACATGCCACGTGGCAACCACGCTCAATCGATCGCGAGCAATGGCGACCAAAAGGAAGACAAGACATTAGTGATGCACTGATAAGGGACGATATTCCAATAACCGACTATTCATGGCCGATATAGGCCGATACCGATAACCGATCCGATATTGCAAGCTGACAATGCTAACACGTGGTTACACAATGCCAATGTTCTCCCTGGGCCTTGAGCTGGTGCTCCATTTGGCTTACTTCCTGCCCACAGCCAAGGCTTCCCACTTAACACTCACGCAGTGGGTTTCGCTGGTTGCTTCATGAATATACTTACCTAGTCTGAATATACTTGTTAAATGAATACACTTACCAGGCTGTGAATACATAAACATCATTTATCGGCCCAGTTATCGGCAATGCCGATACCCGCAGGAAGGTCATTATCGCCCGATACCGATAGCCGATCCGATTATCGGTGCATCACAGGGGCGGATACAGGATTTATGAAAGGGGGGGGCACCATATATTAAACGCTGCCGGAGGCAGTGCATAGAGGCGCTTCCAAAAATTTTTCGCCTTTATTTTTCACTTCTCAGGATGGGCTCTCGTGGCACCTTCGCGCTTTGCACTGCAAGTTCCAGATGTACGAGGATTGCAGGTCACAGGTAGTCTCGGTACCGAGACTAGGTCACAGGGCCGCCATGAGCTTCTTCCTTGCTCAAATTTCGCTCATGAACGTAATACGTACGTACACGGAGGGGTATACTAGATCATGGTCTCGTTCCCAAGCCGTTCGGTTTCAGGCAACCCACGATATTGTGAGCTGAGGAGGCCAGGCCAGGAGTTGCAACGTAGCGGCAGCAAGTTAGTAAGTGCTAGCTAGCTATATAAATTTTTTTTTTTCTCTAGCCAGGGGGGGGGGGGGGGGGGGGGGGGGGGGGGCACCGGCCCCCCTGCCCCCCCCCCCCCCCCCCCCCCCCCCTGGATCCGCCACTGCATCACTACAAGACATTATTACAGCACTCACAACTTAGCCAGCACGGTGAGTTTCGACATGTAAGCGTCAGTGAACGACAGCGATCACGGCCGTGTGGTCAGAATCTTTGTGGGGCCTTTGTAAGACTGCACTGGCAACCAATGTCAAAGAGAGCAAAAAAAGCGCTTGTATCTCCACCACCAAGGTGAGTTTCAGCACCAAAATTGTACGATGAGGACAGTGCATGATAGCGATCACGACGGTGTAGTCAGAATCTTTGCAGGCCATTCCTACGCGGCACAACTTTTCCCCTACCAGGAGTGTAATTAGTTATGCGGCACAATCTTTCCCCTACCAGGGGTGTAATATTCCCTACCAGTAGTGTAACTTCAGATGGGCTACGTAGTTCAAAATTTTGTAACTCTCACCACGGTTTTCACATGAAACTGCAACATTTTGCCCTGACCAGTGCCCAACACCACTGCTTTTCCATAACTTTAAGTCTCACAAGTGTTTTTGAAACCACCCACATAAGGGTTTATTTGTTCGTAGCCAGCAATCTGATTTTTTGGACGCATGTTGGCCTTTGGGTAGCTACGTAATAAGCCTCCAAGTTTGAAGCTTAAAGCTTGTTTAGTTTGGCAGGTAGCATACATATGGTTGGGGGGTAACCTAACCCCCAACCGTATGTAACAATATTTTGTGCCCTCTAACTGCCAAGCTAACCAAACTTTAGATTTCAAACTTGGGAGGCTTTACTTTTACTAACTGCCATTAATTAACCCTTTCCTACCTAATGACGCCATATGGCGTCATGAGACTTTCAGCTTCATGATGTCACATCCAGCAATGTCCTTGGGAGATAGGCTCTGCGCCAGCAGAAAGGGCGGGGCAAGGGGATGTGGGTTGGTGCACCCGAAGGGTGCAAACAGCATGGCCGCGTCTGGGCTCAGCTTTGAACAGCCCTTGGTTGGAGCCGGGTAGACCATTTCTCGGGTTTTAAGCATAAATGGACTTAGAAAGTAGCTGTCTTGCCTTGTAGGACCTCCATTTCCAGTGTTCGTGGTCCGTTTTTTAGCTACGGCAGGTTGGCCACTTCTCGGGAGGCTTGATTGCAAGTTTGTTAGTTGGTGGGTGTGGTTAAGGCACGTATATGCTTAGTGTAGCTGAAATTACCTGTGTGAGCAGTTTCAAGCCCAGCAACGCCAGGGAACAGAAATTAGGGTATGTTTAAGTGTTCTATACACTGAAAATGACCTAGAGAAAGAAATTTAGGCCCTAAAGAGTTTTAAGGCTTTACATGTGCCCCAAACGTCAGATTGTCACAAAAATGTTGGTAGGCTCCATTTAGACTTATGCAAATGTGTCATTATGGATGGAAAAGGAGGTGGGTTGAAATTTTGTTGGTTGAAAATTTTGTGTCAAATTTTGTTGCTTGAAAATGTTGTGACTTGTTGGTCTGTCATGAAAATTGGCACTCCACGACAATTGGCACCCCACAAAAATAGCACAAAACTTACTTCAATAGCCAAGGTACGTACGTAAGGGAACGTTGGTTCCAGTTAAGTAGTTTGTGAAATGCTCTCCCCACTCAATCCATGCAGCATTTGCTACTGCTATAGCTACATACAGCTACGTACATGATTTGTAAGTTTAGTACTTTCACTATAGTTTTTCGCGATGCTGGGAGTGTTTGTTGTTGGTCATACAAACACTTGAAGATGTATGGTACGTTGTTATAAAGGCCGAGCAAGTGGCCGTTTTTTAGATTTTAGTAGGTATTTTGTATTGTCGTATATTGCATGTCGGTTGCATCCCTACCTATAGAGTTTCCGACTCTATCATAGAGTTGGTAGACTCTGTATGTAGGGATACAACCTACGTGCAATTATGCTAATACAAAAAATCTTTCAGCAACGGGGCAGCAAATAAGCCTTTATGACAACTTACTATTCATCTTCGAGTGTTTCCCTGGCCAAGAAGACTCCTAGTGTCGTGAAAAACCGTTGCGAAAGTACTGCACCAAAAGTCACCAAACCGCCAAAATCGTTTTTCTTCTTCTTCTTCTTTCTTTAGACGGGCTAGATCAAATTTGGCTGACTCCCTCACGATGGTGTTTGCACACAACAGCAGCATTTTGCACTGAGCAGTGCACGACCCCATTGCTTTTTGACAACTTCGAAGTCTCACCAGGTGCTTGAAACCGCCCACTCAATAACTATGGCCTCATGTGCGACACCAATTTCTTCATATGTGCACATGCGTAGAGCAACTTTGAAGTTTGAGCTCGAAATTGTGTACTGTGTGCGGAGTGAAGGCTATCAAGTATGCTGCTGCAAAAATGAGGTAAACAAGTGTAAAAAAAACATTGTAAACAGATGTAGGGATAGCAGAACAGAAGAACACCAGCAGGGATGACCGCATAAAAGAGTTCAGTGTACAACACCCTACATACTTTTCTCATTATAGTGGAAAGATATGGATGGGGTTGTATACTGAACAGTTTTATGCCGCTTGTTTTCTTACTTTTTGATCCCTGCATCTCCATACATTTTCATTTTTTTTACACTTGTATAATATGCAGCTAATTTGATTGCAGATTACATATAATCGTGTGCAGTAGTTCGTAGTATATCATGTGGTTACCTGCATTCCTTTAGATCCTCTGGAGGGAGCAAGAGGAAACAGAGGAACACTTAGCCCCGGTCCAGTACCATAGAAGGTTCTCTGCACACTTTACCATCAAGGGGTCAGACTATGACCCTATGGTTCTCTGCTACAACATCAAGGAGAAGAAACTTGAGGTGGGGGCTGTTTGTAATCATATACACGTGTACATATATACATTAGGCATGTATGTATAAAACATGATAGAATATATCTCAAAACATACAACTAAAAGAACAATACGAGCTGCTCTACAGCTTACCTTACACTAAGAACCAAAGGAAAAAAAATACAAATGTTAAAAAAACAAAAAACACTAACGTACAGAAAAAAGAACTAACACAATCACAATAATGTATACAAAACAAGACAAGACGAAATACAACTACATGCAACTATTTACACAGAGGGTTCCCAGCACTGAGGCTGCATTGCCACGCTGAATAGCAATGGACACCTGCTGAATCAGGTAGATTGTGTTCACACATTAGGCATGTATGTATAAAGTGTATATGTACATTCCAGGAAGGTTATCAGCCGAAAACTGGAACACGAACCCCCGACAGACGACATGCCAAAATCATCCCCTTCATCTTACCCTTCGCACTACACAATGGTAACTTACAATAGTTCATTGGATACTTTTGCTTCGAGACACAAAGTGCGTAAGGAATGTGACCTTTGACCCTTGCATACTGACTTGTTTTAAATACAAACGGCCAAGCGAGTGAACATGCTGTGACAGAGTGCTTGATATCATTCCAATGCTATGGTGGTATAGAGCACGAATGTCACTTAATATTTGGAACCAAAAGCAGTAGTACAATTCAGCTATATTGTTTCCTATATAAAACGAGGGGCAACCCCACTCCAGGTAGCCGCGATGCAACCCCGGTTGCGACTTGCCGTAGCGCAAGCTAAGTATTGCATTTCGTTCCAATTAACGCACACGCCACGTGGCAACCCCACGCTCAGTCGATCACGAGCAATGGCGACCAAAAGGAAGACATGACATTATTACAGCACTCACAACTTAGCCAGCACGGTGAGTTTCGGTATATAAGCGTCAGTGAATGACAGCAATCACGGCCGTGTGGTTGGAATCTTCGTGTGCCTTTCCTAAGAACGGTACTGCTACAGACCTCTCAACTTCAAAAAGAACCCTATAGTGAGATACCCAAATAGAGCTGAACTTGGTCCTGTAAGTAGCTGCCCCTGTGAGTTTCTTGGACGTCTTCGGCCTGGGAGGGGACTGCTGCTGGTGCTCATTACTGTCGTCAGAGTCCTGCATACACCCTGAGCCAATTCCTCCCCTTCAGAATCACTCTACTGACTACCTCATATGAGCTGACATGTGCACATGCGCACAGAACTAGAACTTTGAACTTTAGTTGATAAGCAGACCGTGAGAAATGAGGTCATCACAGAACCTTGAACCTTAGTTGATCAGCAGACCGTGAGAAACAAGGACATCACCGTGAGACCGTGAGAGTAGGGCTGAAATCGTGAGTCTCACGGTGGGATCGTGAGAGTTGAGAGGTCTGACTGCTACCGGAAGTTGAAGAGAGCGCTCGAGCAATGGCGGCCAACGGCGAGACAAAAGCGCTCATACGACCAAGGTGACTTTCAGCACCAACTTTTTACATTCAGGTCAGTGCATGATAGCGATCACGGTGGTGTAGTCAGAATCTCTGTAGGCCAATCCTAAGTACACAAACATTATTAATAATTACGAGGGGCAACCGCATCGAGGGGCAACCGCACTCCTGGTAGCGACTCGCCGTAGCGCAAGCTGCAATTCGTTCCAATTAACACACAGGCCACGTGGCAACCACGCTCAGTCGATCGCGCGTGAGCAATGGCGACCAAAAGGAAGACAAGACATTATTACAGCACTCACAACTTAGCCAGCACGGTGGGTTTCGGTATGTAAGTGTCAGTGAGCGACAGCGATCACGGCCGTGTGGTCAGAATCTTCGTGTGCCTTTCCTAAGAACGGTACTGCCACCGGAAGTCGAAGAGAGCGCTCGAGAATGGCGGCCGACGGCGAGACAAAAGCACTCATACCTCCACCACCGAGGTGAGTTTCAGCACCAACTTTTTACGTTTGGGTCACTGCATGATAGCGATCACGGATATGGGAGGTCTGATGTTGATGGCAAGGGCCTAGAGGTTGCATGCATATAATTATACTTTCTTGGGCAGTGTTCTCGCCAGAAACCTACATCCAAATGGTGCACAATGTATAAATCAGAAGTGAATGGCTTTGTTTACACACTACTATTGAATGTTAAGTGGGAAACCCTGCCAGCAGCTGCTGTGGGCAGGGAAATAAATTATTAAGGAGGTGATCCAAATGGTGCATGTACTTAAGTTTACCACATCCAAATGACCAAATGATGCTATATACTAGCCTCATTCCCAGGTCTTCCACACCTCCAGCTTTGATCGCTTCCAGTATGCAAAAACGGAGGGGGAAGGCCTGGGGAATCTTCTCACGTGATACGCGGCACAGCTGACGTCACGGATTCTAGATGCAATGGCTTACCCATCCACAGCTACAGTGAAGCTAGAAAACTGAAACAAGTTTCAGAGAAGAGGTAGGTCCTACCTGTAAAACATATCCAGGTTCGAAGCAAAACCGCTGAGGGATAGCTGTGATACAAGGGGTGAAACTCCAAATAGTGCCGTCTTTTCGCTCCACGGGAAGATTGCGTCATAGCTGGGCATTTTCACGTTTGTCACTCGGCAGCCCTTTGGAGTCATGCCTTGTAGCCTGGGTATGCTTCATATGTTTGGTGTAGCTCTCAGTTGGCGCTTGTCCCATCTTTGTAGCTAACGCAGAATGCAAGATCGGTTGCGTACATACATGTCTTTGACTGTTGATATGAGGCGTGACGATGTATGACGGTTGTGCCGCGTAGCACGTGACAAGATTCCCCAGGCCTTCCCCCTCCGTTTTGCATACTGGAAGCGATCAAAAGCTGGAGGTGTGGAAGGCCTGGGAACGAGGCTAGCTATATACACTGTCTGCTAAAGGGCATTGCCTGCTAAAGGCCTATGTAGCGAGAACACTGTTCTTGGGGGAGCCCATAATGATCAAGAAACTACTACTCATGAAGGAGACTACACTAGCTAGGATTGAGGCTCTACCATTCTACAGGCTTTTCTCACAACAGTTACAAAAGATTTCTCAAAATGCAGCATAGTGGAATGGCAGTTGATGCCCGCTTCCTGCAATAGCCACAACAGTCGTGTCAGGAACGCAGCAGTATCTATTACAGTGGTACATCCAATCTGTGTACAAATTCATTTCCTGGAATTCAATTCTACAGTTGTAAATTTTTCTTTTATGCGGTGGTGTAATGCAACGTAGCCCACCTCCAGTCCCTCCCAAGCAGCTTCAGTCACTTCCGTGGTAGCTGACACAATGTGTCAAGGTAATGTAATAGTGATGTCAAGTCTCTCCATGTACTACTTACGTAAGACCCTTACATGCGTGGGTGGGGTTGTATGGGGAAGTCCCTTATGGTTTATGACATTATGTGCTTATAGAAGGATGCTGTTCGACATCAAACAGCCTACACTTCCTCCACATGTAGCCCGAGACGGAATTCACAGAGATCATTCGGAGATTATTTGTAAACTGTTTGTACTACTGCACCGACATCTTGGTGAAAACGAAGCTCCGAACTAAGTGAAGCTTAGGAAGATCCCCAAGCGAAGCTCCTCGAACTTTAGAAGTAAACTTCCGGCTCTCAGAAGGAACCATGCACCCAGTTTCATTTTGAGATGCTGCTGCAGGCTATGTACTGCTGTTCCAACTGGTAATTACGAATGACTTTTATCATGCATGCTGTGACTTCTCCCTTTAGATCGTAAAGGGTTCAAATGCCACTCCTGTGTTACAGCAACTACCCACCTTGGATGGCTACACTCCTCGGTGCTGGGTCATCTCCAACAGAGGCAGTATGGTGATGGTAGGATACCTGGAGGGTATGCTGCAGGTAAGTATGAGTCTTCTCATTGTATGGTTTATTGCTCAGTTTATTACTCTATGGTATTAGAGGACACAGTGAGTGATCTACTGATGATTAGAACAACCATACTAGGCCAAGCAAAGTAAAGTATTACGTAGCTTTACATCCACCTCCTACTCGGAAGTAGGCGCACAAAGTTCTTATTGTCTGCCACTGTTGTGTTTTATTGTCTTGCACAGCACATGCAGTCATACGTACTAGCAACGTATACCATTTACTGTTTACATAACCAACAAGACTCCTCACAGTGCCCAAGAGTACTGAATCAGTAAGTCACACAAGATGGCCAAATAGTTGCTTCTTCAGCTGCAGATGGGATAGCTTTTAATATCTTTCATGGTGGATTTTGCACAAAACCGCAGCGTTTCAGTGCACTACCCACTGGTTTCTCATCAGAGTAATATCTAAGCACATTGTTGAACTCAGTGTTCTCACTTGGCCTTTTTGGGTGGTACAAGACTACTTAGATTTCCAGGTACACACTTGGATGACAATGGCATCCAATTATGCACCACTTGGAAGTGTGGCTGATTGGTCAGGCTGCATACCTGTGTATGCCTTGGTCAAGAAAATATCACTTAATGTGCTGTCCCTCCCGGCAGCTCAAATGTCCAGCCAAGGAAACCAGTTTACCATGTAAGATGCACTCATGTGCTATTGTACCCAAGCACACCTCCGATGGTGTGACTATACCCTTGAACCAGTTGGAGTGAAACTTCTACCGAAAGCACCAGTACACCCGTTGGAGTGAAACTTCTAGCGAAAACACCAGTTGAACTACAGATTTGTTGTGGACACAATTTTCTTGCTTTATACGCATGCAGGAGAAAGTGTCGTTGGCAGCCACATACTCATGACCGACAAGCAGTAACTGTTGTTGTGGTATTTGAGGCCTATAGCCTGTCATAACTACACTTTGGTTTGCAGTTTCTACTCCTGCACAAAATAAATGCTGACCACATGCGAGGAAGGAAAGCATACTAGATTAGCATAGTTATGTATACCTACATGTGCGCTACATGATTACCGTACTTTATGGTATTATGGTAATCATAAAATTGAAATGCTTGCTGATATGATTATCACAAGATGAAATTACCACTCAACTCTACATTTAGCTGTTACAGCTCCACGAGCCTCATCAAGAGATGGCAACTGGTGAAGCACCATTGTCAGCCACTGAGTTGTGGAAGAGGGAATGTACCCATGGTGAAGTTGTCTTGAAGTGCTACTTTGCTCCTGATGACACCAAGATTGCTACTTGCTCTACTTCGCAACACAAGGTTAGAGAACTGTCTTACATTGATACGTATGTATGTTACACTACTGGTACGGAAAACCTTGCAAAGGAATAATTATGTAGAACCTCGATCAAGTCCTCAAGAAAAGCACAAAGATCTGACTGCACTGTTGTGGTCATCCTCTTTACTGGCTCGTATATTGTCACCATGGTTGCAAAGATTGAGCAACCAATTGATCGAACTGTTGATTATAATCATGCATGTTCATGCCACATATAATTTGTGTATTGGAGTGAGCCGTACTAGCGGTTTAAACATCATGCAGCTTCAAATTCTTCCTAAACTTTGGGCACAAAGTTTAGGGTGTGGGAAGGCAAGGTGATCGGGTACTAACAATAAATTCAAAATTGTGGCAGATTTTAGATTTGAATCCACAGACAAATGTTGTTTTTGGGAGTATGTGATGTCACATACGTAAACTTGGGCATGTGGAATAAATACCATCTAGCGGGTTTATTTAGCAATAAAAAAGAGAAAACGTTCTCTTGAAAATAGATTTTGGTGGAGTAAATTTGCAGTTTGCCACACCCACTAACAACCTGCATGGGTATCAAGCAGCGATTGTGTTAGCGAACAGTAGTAACAATACTCAAAGCACATACTCAAATAAACCTACTATGTTCTACTAACTATATATACATAAGTTAGTATGATATCTGTGTAGTGTGTGTGTGTCCGTTCTAATGGTTGTGCTTTCTTTCAAGATGTGGAGTGTGAAAGATGGAAAGGAACTGGCAGTCATCAATGGGCGAGGCATTGGTGTTAGGCTTTGTGTGTTCTTTGCAGACAATGCAAGAGTAGCTTCTGCTCAGGAACAGGCAGTACTGGTGAGTGTGGTTTACCTGTAGTGACACTTTGATAGGTGCCTACAAATTAATGCTGTTGCTCAATTTTGGACACAGTGACATTGTAATGGCCACAGTGGGGAAGGTTGTCAAGCTTTGTTGTCATGCCTTGTAGTGTATAATTACACTCCTGGTATAGGAAAAATTGTGCCGCGTAATGTAATGCAATCTAAATAATGTAATTAACCTTTGACTACCTTAGCAATGGCCTACAAAGATGTGACTACACCGTCGTGATCACTATCATGCAGTGACCCAAGCGTACAATTTTAGTGCTGAAACTCACCTTGGTGGTGGAGATACAAGCGCTTTTGTCGTGCCGTCGGCCGCCATTGCTCGATCGCTTTCTTCGACGTTGGTTGCCAGTACAGTCTTACGAAGGCCCCACAAAGATTCTGACCATACAGCCGTGATTACTGTCGTTCACTGACGCTTACATGCCAAAACTCACCGTGCTGGCTAAGTTGTGAGTGCTGTAATAACTTCGTGTCTTCCCTTTGGTCGCCATTGCTAGCGATCGACATAGCGTGGTTGCCACGTGGCATGTGCGTTACTTAGCTTGCGCTACGGGCGAGTCGCAGCCGGCGTTGCAATGGATATACCAGGAGTGCGGTTGCCCCTCGTATCACATGTAGATTAATATTTGTCTGTCACAGTGTGGCAGCAGCTAATCCACTAACTGGTAACCCTATGGGCATGGGAGTGGATATTGTATAACACTTTCTAGCGATGGACGGGCTTGGACCAGCACTACTCATGGAGACTTGTTGGTAATCACCCTCTGTATAACAACAGAATCAAGGGCGCCAAGTGTCTTAGCTGGCAACTGTTATGGGCAGAAACAAGTCCGCCATTGTAAGTCGATCGAACGGTAAAGCTAAAAAGCCTTATCTCGCCGTCAGTATACGCTTACTTGCAATAACGCTCCTGTTTCGACTTACTGTTGGTCTCCCCTCTCCAGCAATAAAGTAAGTAGCAATGGTTCCTTCGGTCGCCATTGCTATAGCACTAGCGATCGACTGACATGAGCGTGGTACGGTTGCCACGTGGCATGTGCGTTGATTGGGAATAACTGCGTACTTAGCTAGCGCTACGACGAATCGCAGTCGACGTTGCAACGGCTACCAGGAGTGCGGTTGCCCCTCGTAAATAATGTAAATAAATAACGTTTGACTACTTAGGAACGGTCTGCAAAGATTCTGACTTCACCGTCGTGATCGCTATCATGCAGTGTCCTCACCGTACAATTTTGGTGCTGAAACTCACCTTGGTGGTGGAGATACAAGTGCTTTTGTAGTGCCGTCGGCCGCCATCGCTCGTTGCCAGTACAGCTCTTACGAAGGCCTCACAAAGATCCTGGCCGCACAGGTGTGATCGCTGTCGTTCACTAACGCTCACATGCCGCGCTGGCTAAGTTGTGAGTGCTGTAATAACTTCTTGCCTTCCCTTTGGTTGCCATTGCTCGCGATCGACTGAGCGTGGTTGCCACGTGGCATGTGCGTTAATTGGAACGAATTGCAATACAGCGTTACGGTAGGGCGAGTTGCAACTGCAAGGGCGTAGCTAGCAATGAGGCAAGGGAGGCAGTTGCCTCCTCGCTTTTCTGGATAATGACGCGCGTGTTCGGAGTCTCGCACACTCTGCGTACGATGTGAGTTTGATCTGATGACAGAGCTAGGCTGATCATGAGCCGGCGTATAATCTTAACGCTGATAGTGCTGCAAGTCTGGGACAGTCAGGGCACCGGCATATTGTTGTAGCATTTCGAGAGCAACTGTTTGCGCGCACTGTGTATTAACTTATGAATAATTAATTAGCTCGAAAACTTTTCGCCACGCGCTTTGCGCGCGCAGAGACCTCCATCCCTCCTCAGTCTCCAAATCCTAGCTACGCCCCTGAGTTACTGGGGTCTTGCAACGCGGCTACTTGAGAGCACTCTTAGAAAAAATTTCTGATCTTCCATATATATATAGCTATCATGGTACTCACGTGATGTGTGATAATTGGAACGAACTGTCACACTTAGCTTGTGCTACCGTTAACCGTGGCTATCAGGAGTGCGGTCGCCCCTCGATATTACACTCCTGGTATAGGAAAAATTGTGCCGTGTAATGTAATGTAAATAATGTAATAAACGTTTGACTACTTCGGAACGGCCTACAAAGATTCTGACTACACCGTCGTGATCGCTATGATGCAGTGACACAAAATGAAAATAATTGTGCTGAAACTCACCTTGGTGGCGGAGATACAACCGCTTTTGTCTCGCCGTGGCCGCCATTGCTCGAGCGCTCTCTCCGACCGACTTCCGGTGGCAGTACCGTTCTTAGCAAAGGCACACGAAGATTCTGACCACATGGCCGTGATCGCTGTCGTTCACTGACGCTTACATGCCAAAACTTACCGTGCTGGCAAAGTTGTAAGTGCTGTAATAACTTCTTTGGCCGCCATTGCTAGCGATCGACAGAGCGTGGTTGCCACGTGGCATGTGCGTTAATTGGAGCTAACTGCGATACTTAGCTTTCGCTACGGCGAGTCGCAGCCGGCGTTGCAACGGCTACCAGGAGTGCGGTTGCCCCTCGTAAATAAATAATGTAATAAACGTTTGACTACTTTGGAACGGCCTACAAAGATTCTGACTAAGAGAGCGCTCGAGCAATGGCGGCCGACGGCGAGACAAAAGCGGTCATATCTCCGCCACCAAGGTGAGTTTCAGCACCAACTTTTTACGTTCAGGTCATTACAAGATAGCAATCACGGCGGTGTAGTCAGAATTTCTGTAGGCCAATCCTAAGTACTCAAACATTATATTAATTATGATAATATTATTTAGTGCTACTCACGTGACCCTCAACGAATCAGACGCCTCAGAATCAATCACATGACGGAGCATTAAATCGCTTATTGCACACTTTAGTGTGCATTATCTAGATAATGCACACTTTTCAAAGATCAAAGGCTGTCTCGGGTCAGTGAGTTGCACTAAGTAGTTTAGATACCACTTTACCGTGCGTTACGGGCTTTAGTGCACTCGGGCAATCTAGTTAACGGTCTCGGGCGGATAATGCACTCGCCTTCGGCTCGTGCATTATCTCGCCCTCGACCGTTAACTAGATTGCCCTCGTGCACTAAAACCCGTAATGCACGGCAAAGTGGTATATAAATATTACTTACGCGGCGCAATTTTTCCCTACTAGGAGTGTAATGAGAAGACATGTAAGGGAGTGTATACTGAACTGTTTTAGCTATGCCATCATCCCTACCTTTGTGCTATCCCTATAATATCTCTGAACATTTGTTATATTTTACCTGGAGCATGTCATTCACTGCCTTTGCTGCAGAACAACATGATTAGTTAAGGATCGTACTGAATCTAGTGCCTTTCTGGAGTGATGGTACCGGTCAAAAGATAGGCCCTTGATTTACCTTCTACGAGTATCCTCTATATCGGGTAGCGGCATGCACTCATTGGTGTAATAGCTATCCCCACCTCCTAACACATCTTGTCCTCATTGCATCCTCTTCAGTCATTCTGTTTTGCATGGCTCTGTGTTGCTACTTTGGCTGGGTGTAGCTGAAGGCCAGAATTATGACACCAACTACATATCTGTTCCATTGTTCTCCATTCTGATGTAGTAAGACAAGTTTTATGGAGGCGCAATTCTTTTGAGACTGTCATTATTGCTGTCCAGCATCTATCTGGCAGTATCTGCACAAATGCAACATTATGCTCCCTGACAATGTGTTAAGCAGTATTCATATTTTGCAATTCAGATATGGGACAGCAACACTGGTGTGCCACAGCTGCAATGTGTGGGTATCGTTCAGTCGGAGGCAAATAGCATCCTATGTATCAATATATCTGAAGACAACTCCAGGCTTATCGCATCAGCTACCAGTGGACTTGTGATGGTATGTGTAATAATTGTGTACGTAGCTATATTGTTGGATGTATGGATGCTATAGCACCAGAATGACACATGTACCGTAGTCTCCCATTAATGCGCCCCCCCCCCCCCCCCCCCCCCCCCCCCCCCCCCCCCATTTTGTACACTACATCCAGCCCAAAGTGGGGAGGGGGCGTATTTCAAATATGCAATTAATCTCAACTATACACCCTCTCAAGAGTTTTACTACATACACAAACTATTACGTATGACACTGCCAAGGTTCATGTTCATAGTTACAAAAGTACAAACGATCACCAGTACTATTCTTGGTCATCTTGCGTGGTCTCCCTACATCAGCGATAAGAGCTGTCACTTCAACTAACACTCACGACGACTTCGCTGTAGCCGTCCTCAGCAGCAATACTGTCGTTCATGTACCACGGGACATTACCGGTTCCTGGTATTTCCAGCAGAAGAGTGGCAGCGAGATGACTTGTATCGTCGACGTCAACGGTGACTAAGTTGTGCATGTATAGTTTAGATACTATTCCAGAAGGCGCTCACCAGGGTGTGTTAAAACGAGTCAAACTACCCTGTGCAGGAACTTGGGCAAAAAGAAGGGGGAGGGCGTATTAGCACGACACTACGGTATAACCCAGTATGGCGAATATTCCTACCTACCTACTAACTTTCCCCTCTGAGTTCAGCTGACATACCGTATGATTTGGCCGGAATTAAATTTGGCAGATTGGCTCTAAAAAGCTATGATTTGCTTTTGGTGGATTAAAATTTGGGGCAAGAATGACGTCATACATGTACTAACCACACGGCCACGTTGCCACGGAGCGCTCGGTAGTTTACGTGCTAAAATAAAATTTTGTGTCAGTAGGCTGCAATGGATTCAGAATTTTTGCGGTGGAGAGCTGTGTTCGAGGTCACCACATCTACAAAAACCTCTTGGATGCGAGTGTAAGGAACTGCCATGTAAGAAAGATAGTGGCAACGAAAAGGACCCATATGCAGTATACCAAGGTAGTAGCATGCGGTGAAGCAAAGGAGCACCATCGTCGGCTATGTACCCAGGAAGATATCAGCTCCTTGCTCACTATTTCTGTGGAGAAAAGACATACATAATCCACTGCACCGTTACTGGAACAAGGCGCTATTCAGCTGATTTACCTCAAGGCAGTTTGGAAGTGCCTTGCACACATTGGATTGCAATGACATCATGACAAAATATTGGCGGAATTAAATTTGGTGGTGCGTTCATAATCCACCAAACCTCCTAATTAAATTCCCTGCCAATTTTTCCGGCCATACCATAATTGTTGTATACAGGTGTGGTTTATTCCGGTGGAATAAATCTCACCTATACATAATCATACATTTTGATAATGTGCAGTAGTCAATGGGAAAGCCTGCTACGTAAGTGTAGTTGATTATTTTGTACCATAGGGTACGTATCAAGAAGCGCCCACCACGTATCAAGCGCCCACCCCCCTCCTCTTCACGCGAAAGTTACTGCAGCAGCAGGGTTCAAAATTAGTGTAGTAAGGGCCCACCCATCACAAAAGTTTTGAGCAGCATTTCTTAACCTCTGGGCGAGGTTGTGCATTCAAAAACCAAAGTGAAGTATGAACTACAGCGTACTTTCTCTGTCGAGCATTTCTTCTCAAGGACTTCGCAAAGACGCATGATTTTGGGCGAAAAGTGGACTTATATATTCATAGCCGGTCATTGATATTCACAGCTTCCTCTCAGCACTTGTTGTTTATACAGTGCTGAGTAGATACTACATGCCTAATTAGTCTGAATATGTAGCTAGCACCCACCCCCCTGTTCAGCAGCGTTCTAGTGTCCTCAAACCCTGGGCCTTATAGTACGTACTCTACTCTACAGTACTACAAGTCACGTGAAAAACCCGAATTTGTACTACAAGTTAACCTTGTTCCCTGGCCTACCCCGTTTTTTCTGTGCTTCAGTTTACGTTGACGGATGCGGAAGAGCAGCGCGGAGAAAAATGGGGAAGGCCTGGTGTTATCCACACATGATTGATGTGAGGTGGAGGGGGGGAGGTGGCCCAACCACAAATAAGTATTGTCCAACAAAGTTGTGTAGATCGTCTGGGAGTCTTGACTAGCCGCAGAGCATTCGAACCGAGCCAACAACTTGTGGATGAATTGCTTCAGGACCTGCTGAAACGACTATGGGCCCCACCCCCACTACGTCCACCTTGCGTCTACCTGACGTCACTCACATGATGAACAATACCAGGCCTTCCCCGTTCTTTGCTGCTCTTCCGCATCTGTGTATTATTGTTATTGCAAACCGAGTGACAGAAAGAACAGGGTAGACCTGGGAACAAGGCTAACTACAAGTCATGCGAAAAATCGGTATCAGCATTACAAGTTACGCGAGAAATCCACATTATGCACTACAATTCACGTGCGCTACAGCGACATGCAGCAAATCTGTAATAGTTTTGCGACAGAGACTAGCTAGTACTGACTACTATTGCACTTCTGGAAGTTGAAGTTGATCTCGTCCATATACTTGGGCATCCCGTCTGGAATGGGCCGTAAAGCTGCTGTACTGCTGCCAGTTCTCGGTGTTGCCCTGCCTTAGTCCTCATAAGGGTTGGAAACCAGAAATGAAAATATTGTCACCAAGCTAGCTATGATAACGCACATTCGCTATGTTCATTGGTAAAGGAATGTGCAATGATAAAATCAGTATCACCATTGTACGAAACTCTACCGAAAACATATCACTCGTTTGTTACCTTCGGTGTTGTTACTCGTGCTTCGCACTCGTAGCAATACCCCACCAACAAGCTCGTGATATGTTCTGGTATAGATTACTATGGTGGTAGATAGATAGAAAGATAATTTGAACAGGAAATGCCCGATCAGCTATGGTACTTATCCAGTATTCCACAGCTGAACATGACTACGATAATGACCACACTTTGTATGTCTGGGTAGGGCTGAAAGCGGAACTCGGGGTTCGCAATCGTATCAGCTGGATAAGGAGGTAGATTTGAAATGCTCGTAGCCAACAATAACATGAAGGCAATCAGAGATGTTATCTGAAGTCTGATAACATCTGCTGCAAGTTTGTAACATCAACACCCACCAATGGCTTCATGGAGTATTGCACTCCTTGGGTAGTAATAGATATCCAAACCAGTAGCGTGCAATGATCAATCAGTAATATGATGCCATATATGTACTTTTTCAAATATCGAAACTAGAGGTGTGCATTACTTTGGAGGAAAATATAAACCCGAAGCAGAATGGAATTGATGGAATGGAGTAATTTAGTACTAATCATCCGTCTGGTGCATGAATACACTTTATTGTGTCTCCAACTCAGTCTGATATGGCTATTCCCATAGAGAATGTATGGCAAATGCTAGCCAGAGCAACTAGGGTGATATTTTCCCATATCACCCTAGTTGCTCTGTGGGTTATCGCGTCCCATGAATGTTATTGCCATGGCGCCAATGTATTAATGATAGATGCATAACACAAGGAATTCAAGATGAAGGATATAGTACCAGTTGCATGGCCTGGAACCTTACTGCTGCTAGAGTGGATGGAGGAGTGGACTGGGCGTGGCTATACTAGTAGGGGGCGGTGGCCAACTTACTGGTGGGACTAGGCCTAGGCTTGCGTATCAAAGAACGATAATAGGCCCACTTCTCCAACTGCAAACCAAGTCGTGGTCGGCCATTTCAGGTTGCACGGTAAGTCCCACGCGGCCCGGGAACGAGGCTGTACCGTTAGTACGCTCATACAACTGTATGGTACGCTGATTGTGGGGCGCTACTGTTGCCAAGCCGCGACCATTACCAAGGCCGCGATATCGACGCGTTCCTATAGCCGCAGGGTCTGGAAACATGATAAATGTATTATACAGTGTGTACTGGGAAACATCACTCGTCTGTAGCCGTATTGTATTTCCCTGTACACACTGTATAAGTATATATGTGGGAGCCATGGCCTCGTACCCAGGCACAAGACTTGGAGAAGCAAACCTTAGGACAATTTGGATGCTCACTGCAGCAGCTTCCTCCAGACAACATGCCTATAACAGTAGGAATCTCTTGCCGCTTTAAGCAACAATATCTTGACACACAAATACCGTATGGCCGGAAAATTTGGCGGGGAATTTAATTTGGCAGTTTGGTGGATTATGAACACGCCGCCAAATTAAATTCCGCCAATAGTTTGTCATGACATGATGTGGGCTGGGTCTCGAGCGACGCACAAGCTAGCTCTCGCACAAGCACTCATAATACTATAGTACCTCTGTCTCTGATCTGCTAGAATTAGCGAGCAAGCAGCTGATCGGCCAGAAATAGTGAGCAAACAGCTGATTTCTTCCTGGGTACATGGCCGACGATGGCACTCCTTCGCATCATTGCTACTGCAGTGTGTACCACTCGCATGGCATTTCCTCTCCTACACTGGCATCCCAGAGGTTTTTGTAGACGTGGTACCTTGAACACAGCTCTCCACAACAAACTCGAACTCCATCGCAGCCTACCGATGCAAGATCTCACGTAAACCACCGAGCGCTCCGCGGCCACGCGCGCAGCAATGCGGTTAGTATGACATCGTTCTCACTCTGCAAATTTCCAAATCAGCCAAATGTTAATCCACCAAATTTAATTCCCGCCAAATTTTCCGGCCATACGATAGCTTAATTATTACTAGGAAAACTGATGTTATGGCTCTGGACCCAATCAAGCAGAGAGAGCTTTCTGTGAGGGAGCACAGAGAGAAGCGAGTGTACTATACGGAATGTTATAACGAGTCTGAAGATGGGGGACTTCCCAGTTACGGCAAAACAGGCTTGACTGCTAAGCTATGAGTTTCAGTGCATTTAAGAATCGTCATTGTGCTGGTGAGTGTCCACTTTTAATTATTCCAGCTGTGGATTCATATCATAGGCACGTTGTTTAGGATGATGTTTGTTCCTCTCTCTCAGAAGCATTCTCTCAGCTTGACAAGTTACAACATCGCTTTTCACAATCCAAAATTAATTCAGATGACAGGAGTTTTGCTAAATTACTTCCAGTTCCATTCCGTTCCACTCTACCTTCCATGCATTTGAGGCATCATAAGAACATGTCAACAACAAGAAAAGTGGATACACATACATGACATGGGTAACGTGATATACAGGCGAATAAGAAACGCTTCTGCGCACTCTACTTTGACACAAGCTTTACTTGAGTAGCCCCAAATACAAGACAGGACATAGTACAAGACAGGAGAAAGCTGAAGAAAAACAATTGCAGATAGCCCTATTGCAACTCTTCCTTACTTGTCAGTTTTGTGGCAGTGCCAGTCTCGCGATGGAATCATGTGATTCTTCCAAACCAAGTGCTTTCTCAGCTCTCCTGTGCTTCACTGATGTGGTTACCCCCAGCCTTACTACGATAGATGGGTGTAGATAGATCATTTTTAAGTCTCACTACGAAAGCAGCAGGCCACTCTTGGCATGTGAGAGAACAAACATACAACTATGTGCAACTACTAGCTTACGTACGTACATATGAGCAGCGTATGTACATAGGAATCTGTCAGACATCAAACATGACAAATCAGGTCATAAAGCGGACAAATGACATTACCGCCATTGCTCGAGCACTCTCTTCGACTTTAGTCGGCAATAAAAACTCTTAGGAAAGATTCTGACCACATAGTCGTGTTCGCTGTCGTTTACTGATGTTAATCCTACATCTATAAAACCTACAATGTAATAGTTCTATACTACACGGTACGCATTAATCTGATATACCACTTGGTTAACCAATCAGATTGGTATTACACTTTTTTCTCGAGGTACTGCTGTAATAGAAAGCTGATTGGCGAATACTTCGCTTAGTAACGCCGTTGCAGAACCTGGTTGCTAGGCAGCCTATACAGCTTACCTTCAGTTGTAGGATTGAAAAAGGGAGCACGGCTGAAGCGGAGAAAGCGACTGCCTCCAAAGTAAGTTTCACGAGCGGATACACCGTAGACGAGCTGCTCGCACGCGCTGTTGAGATGTACATAGCTACGCTCTGGTTCCAAACCTGTACCGAACCAGGACCGACAACCACAGCCACGCCTATTGCGTGAAGCGACGCTCGTGCCATGCCATGACCGTGGCCTGAGTCGCTCGCTAGTGCTTGCTACCAACCGTGCCTGCTGCGTGTCGAGGACGCTCCAAGTTTCACCAACGCATCCAACAGCAACACTAAAAAAACCACTGTGATGTAGCTAGCTAAGATGTAGGATTAATCTGTGATAGGATGTTCTACTGTGGTATTTTGGATTAATAGCACTCGCAATGCAGTCAGGAAGTAAATAGCACTCAGCTTCGCCTCGTGCTATTTTACACTTCCTGACTGCATTGCTCCTGCTATTAATCCCAAATACCACAGTGGACCATCCTATTACATATACTTACATGCTGAAACTCACTAGGTTTGCAAAGTTGTGATGCTGTCATACTTTCCTGTCTTCCCTTTGGCCACCATTGCTGACTCCATATCGACTAACATGCTCCTCACGTGACATGTGCATTAATTGGGATGAGCTACCAGCGAGTTGCAACTGTTGCAAACCAGGATTACGGTTGCCCCTCACAATTCCTTTAACATACCCTAGATAAGGTTCTCATCACTCTAAACTTCACACAGAACTGCACACAGTTCTACATTAGTGACTTTAACCACACCCACTCGTTAACAAGTATATGATCAAGATGCTTGGGCAATGGTAACTCATTCCAGCTGAAAAATCAGCCTTGAAACACTGGAATTGAGGCTATACGAGGTGAGAGCACTGTTATCTAGGCCTGTTACATTTAATACCTGCCCACCTGACTCCAACCCGGCCTATTCATGGCTTAGCCTCGTACCCAGGCCTTCAAATCGCGGGGGGAAGGCCTGGTATTCACTGTTTGCGTATGCGTTTAATTTAAATGTGAATATTACGTCAATTTTAATTGTGACGTTTGCGAATGGGTTGGGCTTAACTGATGACGTTTGCGTAAACACACCCGCGTATGCGTGCATGAGAGCGATCAAAGGGCTCACAACAAGCACACCACAGCTCTTTCCACAGTATACAAGTCCCTTCTTGTAGCTAGTCCATGAGGAAAGGGAGTGCTTGGTAGCACAGGCTCTTGCCATAGCCAGTAGGTAGCTAGCCACACGAACACGTCGCTGCCTTTGTACACAGCTCTCATGGAGGAGCGCTGCTCTTCTTTCACAGTCATCCGTGTCATTTTCAGCCTTCGCAAAGCATAGGAAAGAGCCTCAGAGAAACTACTACCACCAGAACTTTTGCACGCCATGATTGCTACTCGTCGTTCGTTGCGGCTCTTCTAGGAATGTAAACGTAGATGTCATTCAACGTCATCGTTTCACGGAAGAATACCGCGATATCCTATTTTCCAAGATTTTGGGGGAAATTAAATGCATGCGCAAACAGTGTATACCAGACCTTCCCCCGCGATTGAAGGCCTGGGTACGAGGCTATTCTTGGCTAAGCCCAGACACGGCCATGCTTGTTTACACCCTTTGGGTGCAGCCACCCTCCTCCCCCTGTCCCACCCTTTCTGCTCATGCGGAACCTATCTCCAGCAGACATTGCCGGAAGTCACATGTATGATGAAGCTGTGAGTCTTATGATGGCTATACGCATCATAGGTTGGTAAAGGGTTAACTTAGCTGCTTTAATTATAATTTTACCCTGAAACAAGTTGCATTCCAAAATAATTAGTTTGTTCTCCAGTCAAAACGGCAGGAAAGGGGAAGGAAATGAGATGTTCAAAGCAAAAACGGAAATGCGAACTGACTTGACTGTTCCCATTCATTCTAATAATGCTACAGTGCCAAGTTTACTGAACATTAGAATGGTCTAATTACATCTAAGTTGACCGAAGTTCAGTCACACATAACACAGTAATAATAATGTCCCACCTGATGTTCACTAGTGGTACATGAATGTCCTCAGCTACCTCAGCTTGCCCCAGGACAAAACAGCCATGGATTGTGACTATGGTGATTATCCGTGGAAGCATGTGACTGCACAACAAAGGGAATACGTGTTGCTCCCTGTCTGGTCCAATCTCATAAACTCACACATTTTTCACTAGAGAAAACTGTCACTTAGAGGGCAAAATTCACTGAGGAAGGAGATTCTTTCGTAGCCGGGGTACAAAATTCCCAAGTGACTAACGTCCATGGAGGGGGCCACTCGTCTATAAACATCTCTGCTTACGTACATAAGTAGGCAGAGTTTACCATTGTGGTCAGCCATGATTGGTTGGTATCTTTCTGTCGCGTGTAGGTGTGGAATACCAGCAATGGTGAACCTGTAATGAAGTCCTTGGTGGCTCCCCTCTCTCCATGTGCACGCTCCTGTGCTCTCTCCCCAGATGGAACTCTGGCAGCTGCAGGGTTTGATGATGGATCCTTGAAGGTATTGTTTTGTAATAAATATTTAGTTGGGGCACAGTACTGTACGCGTCTTAAAAATGACATGTCTAAAGTGACACCGACATCGAAACATTTCAAAAAGCTCCTTCCGAAAATCGGAAGGCATCTTCCAAGAATCGGGAAACATCTTCCAAGGAGTGAGTGTAAGGTTTCCTGCAAACAGCATTGGGTTTGTATACATACCTATAAGTTTCCGAAAATCGGTAGAGCTGTACCCTGGCTTCAAAGCCTCCATGCACTTAGTGGACATGCTATGGCAGTTCCTTTCAAATGCCCACACACTAGGGTACAAGTGCTAGACAAAGTGTATCTTGAAATTCATCACTACAGAGTAATATCCACCATTCTGTACGGCTTTATTCTCTGTGTAGATATGGAATATTGATCGGAGTAGTGAGGTTGCCTACTGCCCCACTGGCTCTGACTACTGGATGATTGATGTCGCCTTTTCTCCTGATGGACAAAGGGTCGTGACACTCTGTGATAGTATCGAGGTAGGTTGTGTCTGGTCGCAGGCCATATTATGTAGTCATTTTCACTCATTGGCAAAATGGCCTCATTCCCATGCCTTCACCACTTCCAGCTTTTGATTGCTTGCAAATTGCTAATATGGAGGCCTGGAGATTTGGTGCATATGTGATGTCAAAATCTGCACTGAAAGAAAGAGTGAGGGGAAGTGTCCCTAGGAGGCATTAGCATGCATTATTGTAGTTAGGCACTGTCTACCTCTCCCAGGCCTTTCCCCTCCATATTACAAAACCTGGAAGTGGCCAAGGCCTAGGAGTGTGGCTAAATTGTACGTTGCATGTCTTAGAACATGACCCCCTCCTTTGGAACAATTTTTCAACTTGCATTTGCAGTGCACATTCACCACAAACTGGAAGGCTTCTTCCCACAAACAGAAGGCCTCTTTCAACAACCGAAAATATATATTTTCAAAGAAGCATAAGCTACGAAAGAGTGATGGGTTTATGCATAAGGTTCTGAAAATTTGAAGATCTTCGCTTGCAGGTCTTCCGCAGCTTTCATTTGGATCTGTTTCGGTCTTCCAAGTATTCTTTCTTGCCGGAACTGAGCACAATATAAATATTATTGTGGAAATGGTTCTGTAAAACATTCATCACTTTGAAGTTGTGTGCCTTAAATTTTAACTTAACTTTTTGCGCAGGTATGGCCCTTCGCGGAAATTGCCAATAATTAAAACTTGAATGTTTGCTAGTCAAAGTAAAACAACCATGCTAGAAACACTGCATGGGCAGTGCCAGTGGCTTGATTTGTGCACATAGCGTGTAGCTAGGCTGTACTACCTTATCTAAATTGCTGATCACTGCCGTGTAAGCTTGTTGCTACTTGTTTGAAGCCATTCTCTGTGGCTATACATAGTCCCAAGAGCGCATAAGTAGATCGCCCGGAATAAGAGCGTGTAACTTCCGGGAAATTCAACCGGGCAAAATACATGAGTTGTACTAAAAATAGCTATAGCATGTCTAAACACTCTTGTAGTGATTCTTTCCGCCACGTGATAATTGACTAGAGCAGCGACACTGTGGTCATTATTCTGTGTTGTTGTGTACAGCTGTGTAGTTCTGAGCCAAGTGACTGCAGGAAGCGACGGCGACAGCTACCACAGAACACTCTGCTCTACTGCTGTGATGAAGGCTAACCTAGTTAGCCTCGTACCCAGGCTGTACGAGGCTATAACCTAGTCTATACTCGAACACAGTCACAACATTAGTCTCGTCCCCAGACATTGTGTGGATGTGCTTACCTGAGGCTGGAGGTGGAGGACGTCGACATCTGATGATCAGCAACGATCGCCACGGTGGGTTATAGGTTCAAATAAGCTCAGTCGGAGCCGAATTGCTAGCCACTTAGATCTTCGCACTTTGCTAACACGTTCACAATTACCGCCGTACGGCTTCAGGTGCAACCGGATGTTCTATTTTTAGTACAACTCAAATATTCCGCCTGCACCACGGGCGCCTATTGAAGTTACACGCTCTTACTCCGGGCGGACGATCTACTTATGCGCTCTTACTAGCATTTCGAAACCGTACTGATTTTCATACTTCATACGTACCTGCAGCTCTGACAATGTCAGCCGACTTCCAAGTTATTTGAAGATCGAACTCCTGCCTTAGGTACAACCTAGAGTCCGTTTGCTGCCTGTGGTCGAGAGAAAGCTCCGTACTTGACCGCTCTTGAGAACTTCATGGCTCAGTACTTGCGAACTAGTACCGCCCCTTCCTGCCTTTCCTGAATGGTGATGTGAGTGGAAAGGCGTGACCTAAACTTGTTGCTACTCGACTCAATGGGCTGTAGTCTGGGGAAGCCCTCCTCTTTTACTTAAGCGTAAACTCTGAGAATACGGCTGGACGGCACATAAATGTGCCTACGGCGTAGCGCATTATTATATTACGGGCACAAAAATGTGCCCTTGGCGTGCAAAGAGTTAGGTTACGGGATAGTGATTTTATTATACAAACATTTTCATTAATTTGACAACTACACTAAGGCCATATGAAATGAAACTCGGTACACATAAGCACCACACAGAGCTAAGTTCATGCAGCAAAAACCGTCCACTGATCATGTATAGTTTGCTAGTTTTCATCGCTATAACTCGCGCACAAGCTAACACAGCACTGCGTTGCCAAGGAAACTGCTGAAGCGCACAGTGGTACCTTTGGAATGGTTATTAGCGACTCGCTACTCACGAGACTTACCAGGTCATAACTCCACTCCAGGTCAAGTAATCGCTAAAAACATCCGTCAGTCCTCGAGGGAGGAGACTATTCCCCGCAGACGTCTGTAAAAGTCTGCCCTCGTACACACGGCAGGCTAAGTGCAGATGTACTAGTGTGAAGTTGGTGAACCCACCCACCTGTCCCACCCTCTCTGTTACAGGGTTTTCGGAATCCTTGCAACACTACACTATAAAATGCTTAGTGCTACTCACGTGACCCTCAACGAATCAGACGCCTCAGAATCGATCACATGACGGAGCATTAAATCGCTTATTGCACACTTTGCAAAGATCAAAGGCTGTCTTGGGTCAGTGAGTTGCACTAAGTAGTTTAGATACCAGTTTGCAGTGCATTACAGGCTTTAGTGCACTCGGGCAATCTAGTAAACGGTCTCGGGCAGATAATGCACTCGCCTTCGGCTTGTGCATTATCTCGCCCTTGACCGTTAACTAGATTGCCCTCATGCACTAAAACCCGTAATGCACAGCAAACTGGTATTTGAATATTACTTAAAGCAAATTGTGTAGACCATTCCATATATGGAGCGCAGGCAGGGCTATACTACTGTATACTTAAGCACTGAACTTTGGCCTTTAATTAGCAACCAGTTTCAACCACAAAATTAATTGTCCACTTAGCTGTGGCTGTTGCAAAGGTTTGGAAAAGCCCTGTAGATGAAGTGGTTAGTGAGTGCTTAGGCTCTAACCATACCCACTCATTAAAGAGCTTTCAATAATAAGGCTCTCAGCCACATCCACACTGAGAAAAATTAAGGCCAGAGGAATTGTTTTGTAATACAGCAGAGCAGCGCTCACTGGCTCTGCTTTGCTGAATGCAACAAGTCAACACGTGTCATTGCCACACTTCTAACCCATTGTCATGTGCATTCTCATCAACATGCAGTGGTGGAAAACTGATGGTAGTCATGTCAAGACTGTGTTACTGAAAGGAACATTTGGGAAATACATCCGGTTTTCTCCTGATTTTTGTACATTTGTTACAATTGATAATGCAGGCCTGTTGTACATTCTTACAACACTGCAAGTGTAGGAGTGTTTTATTATGCATGATATTGCGTGAAACTGGACTTTCTCATTTTCACTGATAGCAATGACTGTCCTGCAACAAATCCGCTTTGATAGTTCATACATTATGACACAATAATAATAGTGCATGGTACGCACTGAGCAGCTGCATGCAAGATGGTGAAAGGACATCCAACTCACACTGCTACTGAGACATACAATTATACGTAGCAGATCTCATAATATTATGAGACTGCAGCGTATTAATACGATATGGGCAGTTGTTCCCAGGCCCCATTTTCCGATTCTTCCCATTTTCGGATGGGGCCTGGGAACGAGGCTAATGGGCAGTGGCATGGCCCATACCCTGTTATTGAGCTACAGCAGTTCCTACGAAAAGTGATTCCAAGTTCACAAAGGTTTTACGGTTTGAAGCTTCAGCTAGCATGTCTATCCAAACTTGTTGTGGAAGGCCTTCCAAGTTAATGCATGACCAGTCGCTGGACATGTGGAACAGTCAATAATTGCATGTTGTACTGTGACATGTATGAAAATGCGTTTAGTTGTCACCCTCATTCAAATTTACATTGCGAAGGGTTGAATGTACGTTTGCAGCTAGGGCAGGTGTTGAATTCATAATAAATTATTACGTGTGTCCTTTACCTATGCTTGAACTCTTTAGTCTTTATAATTACTAACCAATGACTGCAAATAACTCATTCCCAAAGTTTTCAAAGTTTGGATGTACTTTCGACTTACAGTGCTCCTGAGCAAGAGAACCAAATTGGTCAAGTTTAATATTATAGTTCTATAACTCAAAGCCTGATTTATATTTATTTTCAAAACTTGGTACATGAATGGACACACAATCACAGAATCTATAATATTATCTTAATTTATGGGATGCTACATATTATACTGGTGCCCTTATACGGCTTTGTTAACCAACCATTCATGCATGAAAAACACTTTAGTTGTGATCCCTCTTCGAATTCAACCAATGCTAGTTAAAGAGCCAGAAATGAAACTGAAGATACTTTACCCAGTGATACACATGCACACAAAGTTAGTTTGAAAGCTCAAGCATAAAATTAATGGTGTGTTATAATTATATTAACCGAAATGCCAATTTTAATGTGCAAAAGTGGGGGGACTGGGAACGAGGCTAGGGCTTATTAGTGTTTGAAAACAGTCGTGTATGCATGCATCTTCTTCAACCACCCACACTGGCCAATTGCAAAATGTTGCTTGCTGATTTACGGTGTACATGTACTCCAGGTAGTAAACCACGAAAGGACAGTCTAACTGGCTTGTACTATAGCTACATGTACCTGATCATGAATTAGAGATCCTTACGCTCCAACATGCACTCCAGAATGTGCTGAGCCATGGTCTATAGCTAATTTCCATAAACGCTGAGTCATCATGCTCTAATCTCTATAAACCCACAGCTGTTGCATGGCTGCATGACTTTGGAATATTAACCACAGGCGGTGCCTTTGATTTGTATGGCTGCTATAGTACAAACACTATAATTTCGTTCATTCTACCATTCAAGTTTTCGATAGGAGAAGGGTACCTGTGAAAGCCGGAACGCGGAACGCGGAACGGAAGTAAAATGCGGGCCGCGCACCGTACGCGCAGGGCGTCTTTATTCACTGGACTGGACTCACCCAAAAATCTGTAAGATGCCTTTTTCAGTGTAGGACAGAAGCTAAGCATACTTATAGTTGCTTGCATAGCCTGCTTTCGTGTCTTCGATCCCTCGAGTCGGTAGAGGTCAAAGGTCACGTGCATATAAGCTTCAATGAAAAGATTAGAAGAGCATTTATTTACATCAAACATCGAACTCCAGCCTTTAGCTGAAGCATAGAAAACAGAAAATAATAATTATTCCTCTATCATCCACGACTGACTGAAGTGCATTTTGCTGAAGCTCATTAAATATGCACGTGACCTTTGACCTCTAACGATTCGAGGAAAGACACGAAGGCAGGCTATGCAAGCAACTTTAGTGAATAAGTATGCTTAGCTTCTGTCCTACACTGAAAAACGCATTTTACAGATTTTTGAGTGAGTCCAGTCCAGTCCACCAGTCCAGTGAATAAAGACGCCCTGCTCGTACGCTGATGATAGCGCGCGGCCCGCATTTTACTTCCGTTCCGCGTTGCGTACCAGGAGTGTAACATGCACGATAATTATAGCTTCGCTCGCTCAGCTACTTCCCCCCGTAGCCAGGCAGAAAGTTGATGTGGAAGTTTCAGTACGTAGTTCATGCAGAAGTACCCATCTATAAGTATAGTACGACTGAGGGCATGCCGTCCCAAACGATAATATTGCTTCTGGGGCAGCTTAGTAATAATTATGATGGCGCCTATTCCAAATTCAATGGTACTGATTTATAGATCGTGTTACAAGATTAGTCGATCCTTTCCCAGCTTGCTTTTCCATATGGAGGTTCTCTAGCTACAGTCGTGCATAATCACGGCCTTATACAGAGACAAGATCAAGTGGAAGTTTCATCTGTACCCACCGTTTCTCTCCCGGTCACGTCTTGATTGCCTACCTTCAGCAGCCTGCTATCCCTACATCTCATTACACAATACTATTGTCAACAGTATTATTTGTGAATTTCAACCAACCATAATATGCATGTTTTAGACCATGTTTTAGACCATATCATGTGACCATGCATAACCTCATTCCCAGGCATCCATGCCCAGAATTGCACAAGCAACAAAAACTGGGCATGGAGCTAATGCGACCACGTGTCCTATCATGTTGAATTTAATGATGAAGTCAATTCACTCGACAAGAATGAGTGTTCTACAATAAATAATTATGCAGTGCCAGACACAATATTAAGGTGAAAAGTAATGCACCAAATACGGCAAATAGTCATACTGATGAGACTTGAAGCTACCAGTTACTCAGTACCGATCACGGTTCGGATATCTGTCATTGCGATGCCGTGTATCACGCCGGGTTGAGTATTGGTCACTACGCCTTGAGTAGCCATCATCACGCTTGGAGTATCCATTATTATGCTTGGAGTATCCATCACCACGTCTGGAGTACCCACCACCACCATGCCTTGAGTACCCATCACTACCACGCCTTGATCCGCCACGCCTTGAATAACCGTCACCGCCACGCCTTGAATAACTGTCACCACCACGCCTTGAATAACCATCACTCCTTGGAAAGCTGTCACCGTCTTTATATCTAAGGAGCAATGTGTTCACATATGGACATGTATTACAATGTATTCATAACCAATTCGTATACAAGGGTGCATAAGTAGACTGTGCCCCCACGGAAGATCGTGTAACTACTGTATGGTCGGAAAATTTGGTGGGAATTAAATTTGGCGGATCGGCTCTAAAAAGCTGTGAATTGTATTTGGCAGATTAAAATTTGGTGGATTTGCAGGGCGAGAATGACGTCATACTTACCGCACGGCATGGCCAGCCGGCCGCGTGGCCACGGAGCGCTTTGTGGTTTACGTGCGTTAGGCTGCGATGGAGTCCGAGTTTGTGGTGGAGAGCTGTGTTCGAGGTACCACGCCTACAAAATCTCTGGGAGAGGAACTGCCGTGTGAGTGGTACGCAGTAGCAGTGCAGTGATGTGAAGGCGCACCATCGTCGGCTACCGTCAGGAAGATGTCAGCTGCTCGCTCGCTATTTCTGGCCGATCAGCTGCTTGCTCGCTATTTCTCGCCGATCAGTTGCTTGCTCGCTATTTCTGGCAGATCAGAGACAGTGAGTGCTTGTGTGAGACTTCGAGCGTCGCTACGAGTACGAGACCCCACCCACACGCACGTCGTAAATATTGGCGGAATTTAATTTGGCGGTGTGCTCATAATCCGCCAAACGGCCAAATTAAATTCCCCTCCAAATTTTCCGGCCATACGGTATTGAGAATTCAAATCGGGCAAAAATCCATGGTGTGTATTAAAAACAGCTAAAGCACTTCAAACACTCTCGTAGTGATTCTTTCCGCCATGTGATAATGGAGTCAATTCACTGGAGCGACAACACCGTGCTCATTGTTCTGCATTGTTGTGCACAGCTGCGCTGTTAAGAGCCAAGCGACGGGAGGAAGCGAAAGCGAAAGTGACAGCTAGCAGAAAACGCTCTAGCTGTGTGAGGCTAACCTAGTCTACTCAAACAGTCACAACAACGGTTATGTGCTACCCGAGGCTGGAGGTGGAGGACGTCAACATCAGCAACGATCGCCACGGTCAGTTATAGGTTCAAAAAGCACAGGCAGAGCCGAATTGGTAGCCACTTAGACCTTTGCACTTCGCCAACACGTTCACAATTATCACTGTATGGCTTCAGGTACAATGGATGTTCTAAATGATAGAGAAAGGTTCAATGTGGTACTGTTAGTAGTGAACGATCATGGCTGCTTGTTGTGCGTAGCATCTAGTTGACAACAAGGCACAGTCCTTGGTACTTATGTAAGGACCATTGTTCTTCTGTAGTCAGAGTTGTGCTTCTGTTCAAGAAGAAAACAAGGTCAGTAACTCAATTTGATGATTGACTATGAAAGGATGCTAATTCCACATATTTATGCACTGTGACCCCTAAAGAGCCTATAATCGGTTAAACATACTGTGAGTTATACACACCTTTGCGGGATAAGAGCTGATATTTCTTTGATATTGGCAGCCAACACCAGCACAGCAGCAAGAGCCTCCACACCTTTCTCCTCAAACAGCTAAGATATGAGAAGGTGATCATCATTAATTTTTATCCCAACAACATGCTGGGTCCTTGCAGGAGACATAATTGTGCAGGAAACTGGGATGGTGTGTGACTAATCTGTATGCGATCAGCACTGAATTCATGTGACTACGGAACAATCTCCCCGTCAATGACCTCACACTACCATGCAGTCAATTATACACTGCACTGGACTATTCTATTGACATGTGCCATTTGCTGCCATTGGGTTTCTCAAGTATAGTTCATATACCTTAGTTGCATGTCATTAAGGTTACGATGTACTAGTCGATGAAATTTTTGGCTGGTAACTTTGCTGCTTTATATCATAACAGATATTAAGTTGCATTCCAACATTACAACACCACATGAAAAAGGTATGAACTCTGGAACAGGAAAGTAAAATGCCCCAAGGTATTTGGACCTAGGCAGTTAGACTCACTGCTCAAGCACTTTTGCGTCAAATTACTGAGAGGCAGACGCGAGCCCAACCCTCAAAAATTCTCTGGCACTACCATGCAGTATTACTAGATATACGGCGATCTGTGTATATTTTTAGCTACGTATCTGCACAAAAACGTACTAGATCATCCAAGAAGAGCATGCCCTATAGGCATGTATAATCTTTGTTTCATGCCCAAATCATGATTTCTCTTCACGCCGCCCTGCAAAATACACCAGGCTACCCCCATGCAGCAAGTTAAGATACTTGAGAAACAATCTCCCTTCGAGGGGAAACCACACTCCTGGTAGAGGCCATTGCAACTGGTTGCAACTCGCTGGTTGGGTATTGTAACTCGCTGGTTGGGTATTGTAACTCATTCCAATTAATGCACATGCCATGTGACAACCACGCTCAGTCGATCGCTATGTGCTAGCAATGGCGGCCAAAGGGAAGGCAAGAAATTGCTACAGCGCTCACAACTGTGCCATCATGGTGAGTTTCGGCATGTAAGCGTCAGTGAACGACAACGATCATGGCTGTGTGGTCAGAATCTTCGTGTGTCTTTCGTACTGACACCGAAAGTCGAAAAGAGCGCTCGAGCAATGGTGGCCAATGGCGAGACCATGACTACACCACCAAGGTGAGTTTCAGCACCAACTTTTTACGTTAAGGTCTGGTCATGATGTAGGCCAATCCTGAGTACTCCAACATTATTTTAATTAACGAGGGGCAACCACACTCCTGGTAGCCATGTTGCAACCCCGGTTGCGACTCGCCATAGCGTATTGCTTCGTTCCAATTAACACACATACCACGTGGCAACCGTGCTCAGTCGATCGGCGACCACAACACATTATTATAGCACTCACAACTTAGCCAGCACGGTGAGTTACGCCATGTAAGCATCAGACTGGAAGGAAATACCAAGATGCACTTACGTAATGACATTCCTTGAATAAGAAGTGTGCTCTATTTCGAACCATAGGTGTTTCCACTCAGTAGGATCAAAAATGGCAGAGTTTGGGTCACAGCCATGAAGCAGTGCCCTGAGGAGATGCTACACAGTTACTGCCATCACTTTGGCACCCACCACATTAGGTAGATTGCCTTGTGTTAATTAATTAATTCTTTAGGGCCCAATTTCTTTCTCTAGGTCATTTTCAGTCTATAGAACACTTAAACGTACCCTAATTTCTGTTCCTTGGTTTTGCTGGGCTCGAAACAGCTCACACAGGTAAAAAAAACTTCAGCTATACTAAGCGTATACGTGACTTAACCACGCCCACCAATTAACGGACTTGCAATCAAGCCTCCTGAGAAATGGCAACCCGCTGTAGCTGAAAAACAGGCGATGTATGCTGGAAATGGAGGCCCTACAAAGCCAGACGGCTACTTTCTGACCCCATTTATGCCAAAAACGATGGAAATGGCCCTCCCAGTGCCGACCAAGACCTTTCTACCGCGGAGCCCAGAAACGGCCATGCTGTTTGCACCCTCCGGGTGCTCTCATCCACCTCCCCTTGTCCCGCCCTTTCTGCTGTCGCAGAACCTAAATCCCAAGGACATTGCCGGAAGTCACATGATGAAGCTGAAAGTATTATGATGACATTGGGAGCTATAGGCACTAAAGGGCAGTACATGTCTCTTACTAATTCAGTTTGATGATGTCAGTGAGTGTATAGCATCTCCATCGGGCACAGTGTCATAACTAAGGTCCTATCCATTTTTCATTGTTATGTTCTCACTTGGGGAGTGGTTTCTGCTCTCACTTGGGGAGTTGTTTCTGCTCTCACTTGGGCCAAGTGGTTTCTGCCATTACAATGAAGTGCCTCGGGACACCAAAATCTCGTTGCCTTAGTTTACTTAGTGAATGGGTGTGTACAGGTATTAAATCTGTGAGTGCGATTGGCGTATTTGTACACCTACCGTGAATTCGCGGGCTAGCTAAAGCTGGGCAGACCATGTTAATATAATGACAATGAAAGTAATAAAGAGGCCGACCCTACGGACATCAGCAATCGATCATAAGCTCCTCCTACCGATTGAGAGCAAAGTAAGCGTTCACTGTTGTCACTGTTTCGTGAACAGGCAGCAAAGGCAAGCCACGGAACGCCATTGGTAGCACCCAAAGTGCCCTTGAGGCGTCAGTAAAGTATACCTATCAACACCAACAACTCATCTGCTAGAGGGCAGACGTCAACGGCACAAGAGTTCCAAGGTGAGGGCTTGAGCATAGCCCTAACAGCCATATAAGGATAGTTGGGGCTAAATGACACCCATAGCAGAAAAATTAATGACAGTTCGGGTTCTTAGCCTCTGAAGTTGAAGCCAACTCAGCGATTATACGCAAATTAAACAGCGATTAAATTCAACTTGATAGTCTATTTGATTGCTGACAGATTTCATCTTTGCTGATAATCATGCAACCTCATCCCATGGAACTTCGTGGAAGCATGTAATGTCACTACCATAGTTGCGCGTTATTAGGTGCATGCGCCTATAACTCCACAGGAAGGAAATATGCACCTAGTAGCAAGATGCACCTAATAACGAATATAAAATAATGACATTCCTTGAATAGGAAGTGCATTTCAATCCGAATTATAGCTGTTTTCCACTCCGTATGATCGAAAATGGCAGAGTTTCTGGAGGACTTCAGCACTTAACAGTGAGTACCTGGGACGAGAGTTAAACTTGCGCCTAACAGCGAATATGCGCCTATAAGTGAGCTGCGCCAAATAACGCGTGACTATGGTAGATCCTTCCCACAAATTTTACATTGTCACCGACACTACTGACAAACATTGTGTCAGCTTATATTGCCCTGCATGCTTATTGCTAATAAGGTATGTCCATTGATTCAGAATAGAGGCAGATCAGGATGCTTAGTGCCTGAGTTAATGCCACTCACAAAGCAGCGATTTTGCCCAATGGATTGATGCACATACTTCCAGTGAAAAAAATCAGAATTGGAAGGGCATATATATCACTGTACTAGGCTATTTGAATCAATGTAGCAACAACTTCTGGGAAAAGTATATATGTTGTGAACCGATTGTGAACCTGACCGGTTTATAAACGGGTCGTCCGGTTGGTAATCTGGTTTGCCTGCTTTCAATAAACACATGGAAACAACTCCAGTTTAAAAAGTGGGCCAAACGGTTTATAAACTGGCCGACCTGTTTATACTAGAACGGTTTACAAGTTGAAGGCAAACAGTGCTTATGTTATAGTTATAGACTATGGCTTTGAGTGGTTTATGGGAAATAACCAAGAAAGGCTGTTTATTTAGACCACGAGGGCGCAGCCAAGTGGTCTAAATGAACAGCCTCATGAACAGCCTCATGAACAGCCTCAGTGGGATTTCCCATAAACCACGAAAGGGCATACTTGTACTATAGCACCTGAATTAGAGATCCTTGCAGGCTCTGAGCCATGGTCTAATTTCCATAAACGCTGAGTCATCATGCTCTAATTTCTATAAACCCACAGCTGTTGCACCGCTGCATGGCTTTGGAATATAAACCACAGGCTGTGCCTTTGATTTGTATGGCTGCTATAGTACAAAAGCACGACGAACGGTTTTTAAACTGGCTGAACGGATTGCAAGCAGGATGAAGGGTTTAACCCTTTAGGGCCCATAGCGCCTAAAGGCGCATAATTAGCGTCCTTTCACACTATGGCTTCTCACTTCGCGGTGACGGACAGCCTTCGACTAGCACTGGTCCTGGAGTCTTGTCAGTAGTCCCCCTCTGTATAACTACAGAATTAAGGGCGCCAAGCGTCTGGGCTGGCAGCTGTTACAGGCAGAAACAAGGCCGCCATTGTAAGTTGATCGAACGGTAAGCTAAAAAGCCTTATCTCGCCGTCAGTATAC
This sequence comes from Axinella damicornis, assembly GCA_963931865.1. Classification (NCBI taxonomy): domain Eukaryota; kingdom Metazoa; phylum Porifera; class Demospongiae; order Axinellida; family Axinellidae; genus Axinella; species Axinella damicornis. The sequence goes on along the minus strand of OZ007511.1, from coordinate 5,505,098 downwards.
GCTTACTTGTAATAACGCTCCTGCTTTGACTTACTGTTGGTCTGCCCTCTCCAGCAATAAAGTAAGTAGCGATGGTCCTCCGCGTATGGCAAGACAACAGTCGAGTTTTAGCAGCTGGTCGAACGGCGCGATAACCAGACAGCTAGCTCAGTTATCGGCTCCACCCAGTGCCTCCGCCCCTTCCTGCCTTGGTCAACGGTGAGTGTAATCATTGCTGTTAACAGCCAGGGGCACCCTCCCGAGTTTTGTTGGACGCTGCGCGCCCTGGGCAACGCTCAACGCTGCATGCAGATGCCATTTTATGCTGTGGGGGAGATTTCAATATATTTTGGACCCTAAAGAGTTAAAAGCAGGACGAACAGTTTACAAGCAGGACCATCAAGCTGAATGGCTTACCATGCTACTGGCAGCTTAGCCCAGCATCACGTAGCCGACCCTCATCCATGCGAGTCTCTAGCTACACGGGACTACTCGAAGCTTACCTAGGGTCTTTTGGCAATGATAGTCACGATCGCAGGCCAAGATAGTGTGAGACGGGTGGGATAGGACTCGTATTAAACTTGTTTGTCGTCTTCGGGCAGTGATGTACTGCAGAAATGGCTCCATGTTGACAGTATCTAGAAGTTTCACTCTCGCTCCCGCACACGGTTCATCAATGACCGTTGACTTCCAAGCCGTCCAGCGTACTTGCGGCCCACTTTCTGACCGCGCCGGCTAATTGACCCGCTTACTAACTGCGCTCGCCGGCTTATTGACCCGCTTTCTGACTCCGACCAGTTTAAAGTGGGCTGACTGGTTTATAATCCGGTTGAACGGTTAACAAACGGGTCAAAGGTTCCAAATTGGGCCGTAACATACGTATATTCACTTATCAATTTTTTCTGCATCAACAGTTTCCAAAGGGCCCATTCTTGGTTCTACCAAGGGCTCTTTGAGTGGTTATGGCCTTTGGGCTTCTAATTGCCCTTTGTGGTCTGCTCTAGTAATATGCCATTTGCCAGCCTTTTGCCTAAACAACTTGACTAGGCAAGTTTCACAAGGCATATGAACGATATGGATCTGATTAATGTACCCCTCCAAATAAATTCTAGCCTCGTTCTCAGGCCGTTTTGGGAGGGAGAAACGGCCGGGCGAGTTCAAACTGTTTACGGACATAACGTCACGGCAATTGCATACCTCATTCAAGCAGTGAAGTCCACGTGATACTTCTGATATTTTCACCGGTTGAGAACAGTCCTTTCCTGCTCGTGGAAGCAACTGTTTGTGCAGGTTCTGCAACGGAAGGCAAGCAGAAGACGAACGAACAAAAGTTGTTGTGCAGAGCACCTACACTAGCACAATCGAGTGATCAACTATTGTGATGAATGGGCGGGACTGCAACGTTTCAACACATGATGCAATTCGGTTGACTGTTGTCATGTGACAGCGATATGAAATCTGATTGGGTCTTCCAACTCTCTGGCAGCGGAAGTAACAGTTTGAACTCGCGGAAGTTGCCAGACCGTTTCTCCCTCCCAAAACGGCCTGGGAACGAGGCTAGAATAGACCAGGTATAAATTTAATGTTGTGCTCTTGTGCTACGAAAGGTATCACAGGTGGTACCACACCTGAGGCCATCGTAATACCAGGAGCGCATGAGCCGCCGAAGGCGGCGAAGGAGCGTGTAACTTCAGTGCCATGTAAATACAAATTAGTTACGTACTTCCGCATTTGAAAATAGATCGGGTACGTCATAAGTTTTCTGGGCGCAGTTTTATTGGCGTGCAAGCCTTCAGGGGCGTCCTGACACTCGCTGGTTCCCTGCCTGTTTCGCTCTTGCAAACTTCAGCACGGTCATGCTCCGCTTGATAGCGCGTCTCATGGGAGAATCCTTCACCTGGCGCATAGAAAGTTGCGGGGAGATACTTCCTGAAGGCTACAAGCTGAAGTTTCCTTCTAGCACGACCCTCGGATGGGCGTGGAGTTCCTTCTTCAAACCGAACTCGCTTCGCTTGAGGTAGCTCACTCTCGATGTCTACACTTCGCCATTGCGGGCCGGTGGCTCTGTCAAAACAATGCTACTATACTGTACTAAGCTAAGCTAAGTACGAGTCACATGCACTGTATGGCGTCACGCAACGTCTAAATGAGCTTCCGCTTTCCAAATATGGAAGTCATTACTACTACAGATTTGTATTTTCATGGCACTCACGGGTACTCGCGAGTTACACGCTCCTTCGCCGCCTTCGGCGGCTCATGCGCTCCTGGTAATACATCTGAGGTATTGTGGCTACTGTCTAGTTCCAGCTCCACCCCCTACTACGAGTCTCGCCACCCTAGGATGGATTGCAATCTATATCTATAGGAACACTTGGGCACTTAGTGGCACCCTCCCTGAGTTCAGGATGCTACAGTCAGGAAGTCCGGGCATTGTGTTTCTAAATCACATAGATTCTAGCATCCATCATACATACTTCTGAGTCAAACTGGCTAGAGTCAGATAACTGTGATACAAATTCGTAAAATCTCACACACTGTAGGCACACACACACACCTGATGATTTATCTGCAAAGTACCTTTTGTGCTTCTTTAGTGGTCCACTTCAGCAGATCTGAATCAACCTGCAGAGACAAAAAGAATTCACAGTCATCTGCAGACATGAGATATCACTTTAGTATATGGTATGTACATATACACAATACCATGCAATTCTCCGGGGTTTAGGTCTTCTTTTCAAGCTTACAAGGTACGAAATCAGGGGTATGGAGAAATGTAAACAACTAAACAGAATTTGCTAATAGTTACAGTACGCGGCAAAAGTATTGCAACAGGCGTGCCGTGCCATTGATGCTCAGCCCTCTGCCTGTGGTAACAGTAGCCACTCGTGTAGAGCTTCCACAACAGAACCATCTAAGAAACGGTATGCTCAAAGGCTTTCCTGCTGCACAGACAGTGCAGTCAGGGCACAGAAGTAGCAGTGAGACCACACTGTATGGCAACCAGGCAGGAGGCAGCCGGCTTCGTGGTACTGTGCAGGTGAGTGCGGAGTCATGCTGGTGGGGCAAGTTAACACCTTACAATGGGCAAGCCTGTTATTGACCATACAGCTCTGCCCGGTTATTGGGGAAGCAGCCCGGTTATTGGGGAAGCCGTCAGGTCAGGGTAGATCTAGCTACTTAGCTACCATGTCAAGCCTATTTACACTCCTGGTTTACACTCCTGGTAGGGGAAAAATTGTTCCACGTAATGTAATGTTACACTCTTAGTAGGGGGAAAATTGTGCCGCGTAAATAATTGAACAAGAAACAACTCGTTTGAAAGATAAGAATGGCCTACAAAGATTCTGACTACACCGTCGTGATTGCTACCATGCAGAAACCCAACAGAACAATTTTGGTGCTGAAATTCAGCATGGTGGTGGAGATACAAGCGCTTTTGTTGTGCTGTCGGCCGCCATTGCTCGATCGCTCTCTTCGAAATTCGTTGCCAGCACAGCTGTTACGAAGGCCCCACAAAGATTCTGACCACACAGATATGATCGCTGTCGTTGTGAGCGCTGTAATAAGTTCTTGTCTTCCCTTTGGATGCCATTGCTGACTCGATCGACTGAGCATAGATCCCACGTGACATGTGTGTTAATTGGAATGAGCTGCAATACCTAGCTTGTGCATCCAGTGAGTTCCAACCGGTTGCAACGGTTACGCGGCTACCAGGAGTGTGGTTGCCCCTCGTAAAATAAAGCAAACTAACGTTTGGCTACTTAGGAATGGCCTACAAACATTCTGACTACACCGTCGTCCTCGCTCTCATGCAGTGATCCAACCATACAATTTTGGCGCTGAAACTCACCTTGGTGGTGGAGATACATATGAGCGCTTTGGTCTCGCCATGGCCACCATTGCTCGAGCGTTCTCTCTGACTTCCGGTGGCAGTACCGTTGTTAGGAAAGGCACATAAAGATTCTGACCACACGGCCGTGATCGCTGTCGTTCACTGACGCTTACATGCCAAAACTCACCGTGCCGGCAAAGCTGTGAGCACTATAACAGTTTCTTGCTTTCTCCTTGCGCCACCATTGCTGACCCAGCTCAATCAATTGACATCGACGACCGAGCATGGTCCTCACATGGCATGTGTGTTAATTGGAATGAGTTGCAATACCTAGCTTGCGTGACCAGCGAGTTGCAACCGGTTGCAACGTTGCAACGCGGCTACCAGGAATGCTGTCGCCCCTCGATGAAAACAAATTTAAGGACAAAAATCTTCCAAATAAATATTTGTATGTTCAGTCTTGCGTATTTCACCTGCAAATACATTTCTCCATTGTACAGCTGTGGATATTTCATCATCACTCTATGTATCTTATAAAATGACAACAATCGTCAGAATATTGAAGAAAGTGAAGATTTGGAGTTCATATGCAAGTTGTTTCAGGAGCCTAATTGTTATTGTCCAGATTTTCTGGAGCGTCGCTAAATCATCTGGAGTTTTGCTTTTAGCAGAGATGTGGTACAGTACCAGAGATTAGTTTCTGCATACGAGTGTCACTTTCAAAGACACGTACCATAGTACTCAGTTCAGACGTAGTAGCAAAAGGTAAACAACAGAACAGGAAGGGCAATGTAAATGGGAACTATATAATATCAACTCACCTTCATTGCTGCCTTCAAAGTAGACTGTACAGCTCCTTCTATCACGGCAGTGCTGTCAGGAGCACGTACCACATTCATATTCACAATCCGGCTAACCTGAGAGTGATAAGTGAAATTAATGTACATAAAATCAGTGATTGAGATCTCTGTTACATGTATGTGTTTATAGTCCCATCATCCCAGAGTACTACGTATTTGTGCAGCCTCGTTCCCAGGCTGTTTCCTTGCTGTACCCACCTCCAGTCCATGATCGCTTGCAGTATGCAAATACGGAGGGCGAAAGTCTGGGAGATCTGGTCACGTGTGGAGACAGACGTTAGGTAGACAGATGGTGACACAATTTCTGCTTCGTGTCGACTTGTTGATGGCGTCGTGAACAATGAACAGTATTGACGCTGCCTTGTGTGAATGCTCTGGCCTCCAGCCCTTGGACTGAAAGGGCTTCATGATTCTTAGTCAGGCACTGTCCCCCGCGTGTGTGTCTGCCCTCTGTCCACCTGCTGTCACAGCACATGACCAGATCTCCCAGGCCTTCCCCTCCAATTGCATACGGCCAAAGAATGGAGGTGGGAACCTCCTGGGAATGAGGCTACCTTTAGCCCTCATCAGTAGTACAATGGTTAATATAGTACCATAGTGTCCCGTTAATACGCCCCCACACACTACATCCAGCCCAAAGTGGGGAGGGGGCGTATATTCAAATATGCAATTAGTCTCGACTATACGCCCCCTCGAAATGTTTTGGCACGTAGGCAAACTATCCTGACACTGCCAAGGTTCAGTTACAAAAGTACAAACGATCGCCAGTACTGTTCGCGGACATCATGCGTGGTCTCCCTACATCGGCGAGAAGAGCTGCCACTTCAACGCGAGGGCTATAACATTCACGACAACTTCGCTGTGGCCATCTTTCAGAACAGCAATACTGTCGGTCATGTACCACGGGACATTTCCTGCAGAAGAGTGGAAGCAGTGAGATGACTTGTATCGTCGACGTCAACGGTGACTACTCTGAGAGACGATCTGAAGAAGCATGCGAGCACATGTAGTTTAGATATTCCAGAAAACGCTCACCAGTGGGCGTTATAACGAGTCAAACTACCCTGTGCAGGAACTTAGGTGAAAAAGAAAGGAGGGTATATTTTCGAAGGGGGCGTATTAGCATTATAGTACAAAGCTATACCGGAAAATATCACGAGTTTGTTGCCGTAGTATTGTTACGAGTGTGAAGCACGAGTAACAATGCCGAAGGTGACAAACGAGTGATATATTTCCGGTACAGCTTGGTACTATGGTGAAACTGCATACAAACCTGGAATTTCATTGCACGTTCCGCTACCAATGAACGTAGCGAATGTGCGTTACCATAGCTTGCTTGCCAACAATATTTTCATTTCTGGTTGCCAACCCTTCGTGTTAGTACGGCAAGCTACAAGCGCTTCGGCAAGAAGGCCTGCGTACCAAGCCCAAGGCGGAGCCACGCCGATAACAGTTGTATGGTCCATTTCAAACGGCATGCCCGAGTATACGAACGAGTTCAACCTCGACTTCCAGAAGTATCGAGATGTAAGTCAGCCCTATTCAGGAGCCTAAAAGGTAGTCAGTACCAGCTAGTCTCGGACATGAAACTACCACAGATTTGCTGTAGCGCACGTGCCTTACTGTACATAATACGGATTTCTCGCGTAACCTACAGTACTAATACACATTTTTCACGTGACCTACAGTACAAAACACGGATTTTATCACCTGCGCTTGCATACCAGGCTTTCCCATTGACTGCTGTACATTATTGAAAAGTAGGTGTATGATAAAAGGTATGTACATGTACCCAACAAAAGGCAGCAACAAATAGCCTATGCCAGGAGTGAATCTCGTTATAGACTCTAGCCTACGCTGAACTCGCATCCATTGTCCACATATACATGTTCCGCGTAATTTAGGAATTTGCGTAATCTCGAGATTGTGCAGCGCATTCTCGGAATCCCGAAATTGTGTGCCAATCTTGAGATTGCGCAAACAATCCTGAGATTGCGCAATACGTTTGCACAATCTCGAGATTGTGCAAACGTATTGCGCAATCTTCGAACTTTTGACCTTAGCCATGTGGATTGGAGAGGTACACTCGCGGGACGGAAACCATTTATACAAGCGGTCTCCTGCTCCAGAGGTGACATAATGCGATCTACTACTGTGAGTGATGTCATCTATCGACCAGCAGTGGGAGGTTTTCGAGAGATTTTGTTCGGAGCGATTCAGGGAGAATGGCTGCCAAACCAGCAAGACCATAGCACGTCAGAAGGGCCAGAAGATTATCCACAGACTACGGAACAACCCCATAGCAGATATCTGTGGTTCCTGATTCAAGTTTTGGGTGAAACAACGGGGGTTAGTCAGGAATTTCGAGATTGCACAATCTTGTCACTGCGCAATCTCGAGATTGGCGCGCAATTTCGGGATTCCGAGAATGCGCAGCGCAATCTCGAGATTGCGCAAATTCCTAACATACACACACCACAAACACACACACACAACAAAGAAAATATTATATTGCTGCCGCTTACGGCCAGGCTATGAACTAAGTAGGCACTATGAGCCAGGCTATGAGCTAACCCTAACCCAAAGTCCCACTTGGACCCATTAACTGATGATACATGAGACATGCCATGGCCAGTTGAATTTGAATGCACAGCTAGGTGGGCTGGTGTGGGGAGGATTTTTCGTCACAATGTTAGGATGAAAGAAGGATATATAAGTAAACACTACATGTATATGCCACACACACACCAGAAATACTGTAACATTATGCATACATCACGCATGAAGTATCTGTCCCTGTCAGAGTACAGGAGGATGGCTCTGCCTGGTTTCCCCATGCGACCTGTCCGTCCAGCGCGGTGGATATAGAAGTCCACACCGCTGGGAGGAGGTTCAACTGGGAGGGCAAACAAACCAATTGCTGCATGTCAGGACACATGGCAAACCTTTACAATTACATTCCTGGGTAGGGGAACAAATGTGCCATGTTACACTCCTGGTAGGGGAAAAATTGTGCCGCGTAATCTAACTAATCTAAATAATTAAATAATCAAACCTCACAGCACGCAGGAATGGTCTACAGAGATTCTGACTACACCGTCGTGATCGCTATCATGCAGTGACACAACCCCACAATAATTGTGCTGAAACTCACCTTGGTGGTGGAGATACAAGCGCTTTTGTCGTGCCGTCGGCCGCCATTGCTCGATCGCTTTCTCGACGTTGGTTGCCAGTACAGTCTTACGAAGGCCCCACAAAGATTCTGACCATACAGCCGTGATTACTGTCGTTCACTGACGCTTACATGCCAAAACTCACCGTGCTGGCTAAGTTGTGAGTGCTGTAATAACTTCGTGTCTTCCCTTTGGTCACCATTGCTAGCGATCGACATAGCGTGGTTGCCACGTGGCATGTGCGTTAATTGGAACTAACTGCGATACTTAGCTTGCACTACGGGCGAGTCGTTAACGCGTTGCAACGGCTACCAGGAGTGCGGTTGCCCCTCGTAATGCAATGTCAGTAATTTGTGTATAAAACGTTCGACTACTTCAGAATGGCTACAAAGGTTCTGACTCGCCCGTCGTGATCGCTATCGTGCAGTGACCCAATCGTATAATTTTGGTGCTGAAACTCACCTCACCAAGCACTTCTTGACGTACAATTGGCCACAATTACTTGAGCGCTCTCTTCGACTTTCACTGCCAGTACATTTCTCATGAAAGGCACACAAAGATTCTGACAACATGGTTGTGTTCGCTGTTGTTCACTGAAGCTTACATGCTGTAACTCACTGTGCTGGTGAAGTTGTAAGCACTGTAATAATATCTTGCCTTCCTTTGGCCGCCATTGCTGACTCGATCGACTGAGCATGGTCCCCATGTGACATGTGCTTCACTCGGAACAAGCTGTAATACTTAATTTGTGCTTAGTGCGCTACCAGCAAGTTGCAAACGGTTGCAACGGCTACCAGGAGTGTGGTTGCCCCCCGTAGATCATCAGAGTAATTATCGATATGGTAAGATGATACTGTCCTTTGGAAAACTTTTTCTTCAGTGCCACTTCGCCACAAACTGGAAGGCTTCTTCTGACAAGCAGAAGTTACCTTCAGGAAATATACTAGCAAATTGTGAGGAGCATTGTTTATCGATTTTCCAGAGCTTCATTTTAGGCTTCCAGATCTTCGTTTTCAGTGGGATATGGCACAGTAACCAAAACGGTTGTCGCATCATTTTGAAGACACGTAATTGGCTACGTACATAAGCACCCATTGATGATCAATCTCAATCTGCAATTTGCTAGCCTCAATATGAGTAATGCCCACTGAATGATATCTACACACAGTAGGATAGCAAAAAAAAACAAAGTCTAAACGGCTTCAGAACCACCGCCAAGGAAAGTGTTACTTAATTAGAAACAGTCACAAGATTTTGTACCAACACCTGATGAGACTCAGTGACCAAGTCTGGGTCTTTATTCCTCAGTATCAACCCTGCAGAAACCCAGTAGGTTCATAAAAGTAGTTTATGTCACTATCTTCAACCCTCCACGCCAATGTTTCAGACCACAGAAACCTCTATTATACTATCCTTGAAGACATGAGGTAGGTACACTCCCCACCACATGCTGATCAGCTGCAGTTTACATCTTAAGAGATGATGTCACTAAGTATAGGATCTACCACGTCGAAGCGGAGGTTATGCGATTTATCCTCGGCAGGAAAGTTCGGCCGAGGCGAAGCCGAGGCTAAACTTTCCCAAGGAGGATAAACTGCATAACCTCCGAGTCGACGTAGTAGATCCGGCTTCTACCACAGACATAACCTGGAAGTCAAGTTAGTAGCTGGATCGGGCTGCTAGACAGCTACAACTCTCTGGTTCGATTACGTCATAGCGGAGGATAACCGATTTATCCTCCGCGGTACATCAAAGGATCGGCCACGCACTGCGGTAGAATGATTTCCATTTGTCGAATAGCTCCAAAGGTTTCCTCAGAGAATCGGATGCACCTTCACAGAATCTGAAGGCTTCTTTGCAGGGTTTGTACTTATGTACGTACGTCTCAACAAAAATAGTCTGGACCTTCATTTTGGTCTTCTGAAGCTTCGATGAGGCCTTCCAGAGTTTCATTATGTTGCAGAGTTCCACTAGTGGCAAAGATAGGTGACATAGTAGTAGAAGCAGTTTACGAAACCTGGTGTCATATGAAGTACCATAGGGATAATTCCGAATCAATTCAGCAAAAGTGACCCCTTCAGAATTGGACACAACATGGTTTTATGAAGCTAGACAAAACTTTACTCTCATATGGTGTATGGCTTCCTGGTTATAGATTCAGATTTTTGCTGCTGTAGCAAATCCTCATAACTTTCTCATACTTGATTGTCTTGTAATGTTGATTGCACTATCTTGAAGCATGAAGAATGGGCTTTCAAAGTTGAATCTTTGATGGGCTACAATCAGGAACCCATACAACATGCAAGAGTAACATTTGGTCTGGGGGTCACGCACAAACTTTTGCTGAATTGATTTGGAATTATACCCATAGGTCAATCATACTGCCACAATGTAGAGCCCAAATATAAAGTCACTGGGTCATATTAGTCACTGCTACATAAGTTATCACTTATTGCATAACTCAATTCATCTCTCTGTCTCTCTCCTTTTAGGGATGGAAAGTTAATATACGTACCCTGAATAACCATGTCAGTCTCAGGAACGTCAATGCCTCTTGCTGCCACGTCTGTTGCCTGTAAGGTGGAGAGAGAATGACACATGTAAAAGTGGGAGCACTTTGTCGCTAGTACCGTAGTCTCTCGAAAATACGACCATGGGCGATGAACTTTAGTGGCTGCTCAAAGAGAGGGATGGGCGTATTTTCGAGAACCCCCTCTGTTGACTGAGGCGACAGAAATCATAATACGACAATCAGATAAGTACACTTGTGCCACATGCATGCTGCACAAATTTGCTTGTCACGTGTGGAACTTCGAATTCGCTGTTGCACTGACTGCCTGATAGTCTCTTGGCCATGGCCTTGTTGAGGTAGACTGTTCATAGTTTGTGTCTTAGTCAGACAGTCTCTGGCTCCAAGTCGCTGTGGCCTTGTTGTTCACACTTTGTGTCTCAGTCAGACAGTCTCCGCAATGGTGAGTCGTTTGTGGTTTGAATTAACGCATGATGCAAGAACACGCAAAATACGGGTAGGAAGTGATTTACGGCACGACGTACTGTACGACAGATATTATACAAGTAATAAAAAACATTAAAAATGATGTAGGGATACCAGAATGGCAAAAAGCAAGGAAACAAGGTAGGAATGATCGCACAAAACAGTGAAGTATACAACCCCTTTACAGAGATCTTTTTCCATATACGTGTATAATGAAAAAAGATATGTAGGGGGATTGTAATACTTCACGATCATCCCTACCTTGTTTCCTTACTTTTTGCCGTTCTGGTATCCCTACATCCTGCTACATTTTTAACGTTTTTTATTACTTGTTTATGTAATTTCTTTTGGCAGCAGACGCATGTTTGAGCTGAAGTTTGCTGCAAGAGTCAGTGACCTCACAGGCACCTGGGCAGTAGGTGTCCTTGCCTTGGAATATTACTCAGGTATTACACTTCCAGTATTGGCTGAACAATCAGGCCCGGGCATCTCAAGTCAACTGTTCCCTAGATGGATGACATAGCCACTGTGTTCTCCCTGTCTGAAGACCATGGCATAGGCAGTTTATAGTAGGGACATTCATATGGGTGTTGAGAGTTGAGATGGGCATTCACCCTGCTCACAGAATACAATATCATGCGTACAGGGACTAACCTCAGTCTTATAAAGAGTGCCTCGTTTGATTGACAACACAACGGTCAACGCATCTTCCCCACTGTTTCTAATTCAGCGATCTTGAGTAATAATTACATATCGTTGCTAAGTGATCGTTAAGTGCGCATGCGTACAAATGTGAAAATGGCATGACAAACGAAGCCATAGTAATTGAGTGGGCAGCTGCAGCCGCCTGGTGAAGACTTGGAGGTAGCGAAAAAGCAATGGGTCGTTGCACTGCTCGGTTGAAATGCTGCTGTTTCGTGCGAAAACCATCGTGACAGATTGAGGCAACGTTGAGCTAAGTTGTCTGAAGAAGAAAGAAGAAGAAGAAAGAAAGATAAACAATTTGCCCGTTTTGCGAGTGCCTGGTGTGGTACTTTCGTGACGGGTTGTCACGATGCGAGGAGTCTTGTTGGTCATGAAAACACTCGAAGATGAACGGTATGTGGTTATAAAGGCTTATAAGTGTACCGTTTCTGAGATTTGGAGAGATTTTTTTGTATTAGCATATATTGCGTGTGCGTCGTATTCCTACATACAGAGTCTACCGACTCTGTGATAAGTATCACCATAGTACCAAGCTATATCGGAAAATATCACGAGTTTGTTGCCGTACTATTGTTACGAGTGCGAAGCACGAGTAACAATGCCGAAGGCGACAAATGAGTGATATTTTCTGGTATAGCTTGGTACCATGGTGATACTGATTTTATCATACAAACCTGGAATTCCATTGCACGTTCCTCTACCAATGAACATAGCAAATGCGCGTTACCATAGCCTTGCTTGGCAACAATAGTTCAGATCTGGTTTCAATCCTTTCGAAGCTAGTGGCTTATGGCGGAGCAACAGAACTGGCAGCGGTACGGTCCATTCGACCTCGGGATGCAGGACTACATGGAGGATTTTGAACTGGACTTCCGGGAGGAGGAGTTTTGGAACAAATTCCCCGCTCTCGATCTCGTGCCCCTTGACCACACCCAGAACCCCACCCAACTTGGTAAGTTATATACACCAGTATACGCAACTTACATGCAACGTAACTGTCATTGAAATCATTATTATGCAAAATTTAATGCAGGAGGAACACAGAGTACAAGAGAGAAAGAGAATGAAGTACCAGTAATAGAACTTGATGATGATGCAGTTGAGAGGTTTGTTGACCAGCAAAAAACAAGAACACAAAGCGAAAGACGGATTCAGACCTGAAAACTTGGTACAGATGGTGTGAAAAGCATGGGGAGACGAGATAACTCAAGGACATACCTCCAACTGAGTTAGACCGTCTGTTAGGCCACTTCTTTGTGTCAGTCCGCAGGAAGGATGGCTCACTGTACGAACCGGACACACTGTCATCTTTCCAACGCAGTATTGATCGTCATCTGACCAAAGATCTCCACAAGGCATACAGCATCATCCGCGACACCCAGTTTTCTCCCTCCAGAGAGAAGCTGAAGGCAACACGGAAGTATCTCAAGAGTGAGGGGAAAGGCAACAAGCCCAATGCTTCTGACCCTGTTGAGATGACGGAAATGGAGCAACTGTGGGAAAAAGGTGCCTTGGGGACAAGTGACGCTGCGACTCTCCAGCAGACGGTGTGGTGGCTCATTTGTACCCACATGGGAACCAGGGGACAGGATGAGCACCATAAGTTCCGATTTGGTGATTTGCAGATCAAGAGCTCATCCGACGGAGCTGAGTTCATCGAATTCACCCGTGAGCGTGGAACAAAGACACGGACAGGAGAAACAGAAAAGAGCACAAATGCCAATTCTCGTGTCTTCAAGCCAAAGATGTGGGCTACCCCAGAGAGAACTGAGCGGTGCCCAGTAAACATCTTTCGTCAATATGTTGACAGACGGCCCCCAGATATGTGCAAGGACGACTCACCGTTCTACCTCGCAGTCAATCACAACCACAAAGTTGGGTCGTACTGGTACAAAAGGCAACTACTTGGCATCCACAAGATTGATGGGAACAGTAGCAAGTAAGGGGAAGTTCAACGGTAAAAAAACCAACCATTCTGCCAGAAAGACAAAAATTCAGACCTTGTGTGGAGCAGGTGTTGCTGATTCGGCTGTGATGCAGCTTTCTGGCCACAAGAGCGTTCAGAGCCTGAACCATTACAAGAGACCGTCTCTTGAAGGAGAATCACATGTCTCATTTGCTGAGCAACTACCATCCATCACCATCTACTTCAGTCGTGCAGCCAGCTTCTCCAGTGCCTTTTCAGTCACCACTTCAGTTGTTGATCCAGTCCAACAACCTCCAGCAACGTTGCCTCGCCCAGTCATCAGTCAGATCCAACCACCTTCTGTCATCGCCTCAGCTGTCCAGTCTCCTCCAGTCTTTGGTCAAGTCCAGCTATGTCCTCAGTCTGTCACCCAAGCATCTGTCCATTCACCCTTGCAGTTAGTCACTAAAGAACAGATGAACGTTGCAGTATCATCATCCAACCAGGGACTATTTACAAACGGATCATTCAGTAACTGCACATTCAACCTGAACTTCGGGCAAAAGCCAAAGCGCCCAAGAGTAATCTATTCAGACTCCGAAGAAGACTGCACGACTACTCTACACCTACGTACTATATACGGACAGTCATCGTATGCGTAGCTGAATATTATTATCTGTACAAATTATGGGTTCATCTGTACAAAAATAGATTCCTTACCTGGAAATCACACCTCTGCAAAGTTTGTTGCTTCTCCCTTTCGTGCTCTAGGAGTGGGGTTACGAAGTTTTTCGAGCTTCCGCTCAGCCTCTTAAAGATATAACTATACGGGCCATGAGGTTTGCTGAACCGCATGTGACTTACAGTACATAATACGGATTTCTCGCATGACCTACAGTACTAATACGGATTTTTCACGTGACCTACAGTACAAAATACGGGTTTTTATCAACTGCGCTTGCGTACCAGGCTTTCCATTGACCGCTGTACATTATTCAAACGTAGGTATATGATAAAAACATATATATATACATTACAATCCTGGTAGGGGAAAAATTGTGCCGCGTAATTACACTCTTGGTATAGGAAAAATTGTGTCGCGTAATGTAAATAACCTTACACTACCTTGTGAATGGCCTACAAAGAATCTGCCTACACCATCGTGATCGCTATCGTTCAGTGACCCAAGCGTACAATTTTTGTGCTGAAACTCACCTTGGTGGTGGAGATACAAGCGCTTTTGTCTCGCCGTGGCCGCCATTGCTCGAGCGCTCTCTCCGACTTCCGGTGGCAGTACCGTTCTTAGGAAAGGCACACAAATATTCTGACCACACAGCCGTGATCGCTGTCGTTCACTGACGCTTACATGCCAAACTCACCATGCTGGCTCAGTTGTGAGTGCTGTAATAATGTCTTGTCTTCCTTTCGGTCGCCATTGCTGCTCGCGATCGACTGGTTGCCACGTGGCATGTGCGTTAATTGGAACGAATTTGCAATACTTAGCTTGCGCTAGAGTTGCAACCAGGGTTGCAACGTGGCTATGAATGGTTTTAATCGGTACTTGAGAGCATTCTAAATAATTTCTGATCTTCCCTATATAGACTATAGCTATCACGGTACTCAAGTGATGTGTGATAATTGGAACGAACTGTCACACTTAGCTTGTGCTACCGTTTAACCTCGCCTACCAGGAGTGCGGTTGCCCCTCGTACATACAGAAAATTTACAGCAAACTCATCTATGTGGGACTCGCTCATGCTCGCCCTAATGAAATTCATTGGAATCAGTACTGCGATAGGCTGTCCTTCATTTCTTATTCCCACCTCTTTGACAGTACTTCTTCCGGAGCTATTCAAGTGCTTTCCTGTTTGAGCTAATAGGGTGGGCGTACTTTCGAGTAATAAATGACCCTTTGCAACAACTTGTCGCAAAAAGGGGGGTGGGCATACTTTCGAGAAACTATGGTATGAGTATTTGCATCAATGTGAGTGCTTGATCTCGGTAAAAGGCAAGCTTAGAATCAACACTCTGAATCACCAGTTGCGTGATGACTAAAACACAGGTCAAACACCAACAATCAGACTGTTTGTCTAAAACTGAAGCACCTCTGATGGCTTACAGTGCTGTCGTTGCTCAGCGGTTTTCCTATATAGACATGATTACTTTTTCGGTAAGGTGCCATAGCATTTTGTCTCATGTTTCTAGCTGTCTTACACCAGGGGCTAGAGAATGAAGAACATTAACTTATATTACGTTTTTCGTAATTGCTTACTGGAAGCATCTTCGATATCCACATGGGACTATCACACATATTAAGAAACATACGTAATAGCAAAGTAGAGATTACATGTACGTTGTTCCTAGCGAGGACAATGCCAAGAGGACATGCAAAATGGGGACGCTGTAAAACGCGGAATACGGAATAACGGAATAGCGGAATAACGGAATAACTTTTATTGACTGGAAATTAAATTTCGAAAATATGCTTTGTTCTTTGACGACACGGCACGTGTACTATCAAATATGCTTTGTTCTTTGACGACACGGCACGTGTACTATCATGCATGCATGATCAAGGGAGCTGCGCTGCGAGATCGAGCCACTGCTAGCTGTATCTGGACTTACAGAGGAGCTGCGAATACCGGGTAAGCCGTGAGATGGAGACTGCACTAAAAACGTGACGTCCTAAAGCTCTCACTACCCATGGGCAGTGACGAGGTTATTCGTCTTGGCAGTAATTTGCTTCCACAGCATGTGCGCCAATGTCGCGAGGACAGACAAAGATCCTTCGATCTATATCGAAAGCCTGGCTTTCCAGGATGGTAGAGTCAAACCTTTGTAGCGTTGCACATACTTTGCTGAGCCTGCTCAGGCACGACACTTCTCAAACCTCAACTTTTATAGGGCAACCATCTCGGCGTCTCCCACACGGCTTACCCGGTATTCGCAGCTCCTCTATAAGTCCAGATACAGCTAGCAGTGGCTCGATCTTGCAGCGCAGCTCCTGGATCCCTCGATCATGCATGCATGATACTAGTACACGTGCCGTGTCGGCAAAGAACAAAGCATATTTTCAAAATTTCATTTCCGGTCAATAAAAAGTTATTCCGTTATTCCGTTATTCCGCGTTTTACAGCGTCCCTGCAAAATGCAGGATACAATTGCATCAAGCAGTCGTACCACAAGCACCGATGTTTTTCCTTCCCTGAATTTCTGCAGACAAGCCTCTCGAGCATACTGTGGTGAGATAGTTAACATTCGATAACAGGATAAATGGACGCAAAATGGTAAAGTTCAGTAGCGGTCAGGAAAAGGTTATCATTTGGTTTTCTTTGTACGATGTGATGGTACTTTTCGAACACTTACAGATACTACAGCCTATGTCATTCTACCTGGGGTACATGTATGCTTTAGCTCATGGATCTCTCTCCCTGCTGATCTTTGTTTAGCAGTGCACTCAATTACTGCCAAAAAACCCCGCCCATGAAGCAAAAGGTCTTGGAACTAGACTATGCTTTTTGGTTATATGGTGGCCTTCGTACACTGTACCTTGTCTGTAGCTTACTTCTAACCAGAGATAAATGTCGACGAGTTTAGCCACTTATTCGGTACGGTGTTAACTGCTGAGTCAGCAATCGTAGTAACGACCGAGCAGTACAGAATGAAGATGCTGACACCATAGAACGATCGTTGCATGCAAACGGAACAGCAACTTTGTTCTGACCACTACTGTACTTTAGTTCTTCCTCAGGTTTGGACTTGCGGAGGTAATCCAGAGATGCAGTAGAGTAGTGGAAGTGGCTTACGAGCACAGCAACATTTTAAAGACGCACACTCTGTCATGCAACATTGGAACTATACTTTTGCTACAAGTATTGCACAGAAATAAAATTAGTAATAAACACAGGGTATAATGTTCACACACCTGTGAAAGATCGGAGTTGATATATTGTGCCTGTATTCCTAGTGTGTTCAGTACCCTTGACAGCTCAGCACTCTGGGCTGCAGTGGAGGCAAGAGATTATACACGTGATTACAGGAGGGTAGAGTACATCTGACAAAAGAAGAGTACCGTAGTTGCCGATTATTTCGCATGACAATAATTTCATGGTGTAGCCACTAAACGTGATACACAAATATTTCACAGAGGGAAATTTTCGCTGATTACTTTGCGCAAAATTTAGCTCGTAATAACTTACTATTGACACGTGCAATCGCGCTGACGGGGGACGAGTTAGCGATCGAGCTGTGTATGCGTGACAACTGCCAGGGAAGAGCTACTGTGTGAGTGTGAGCCTAGGAACACGAAGGACAGCAACTGTTATGCCTGTGGAAAAATATTTTGCGCATTTAATATTCGCGGTCTTACTTCATCCGCAAAAACCACGAAAATTTCCTCACTGCTAAATTAACTGCAACTACGGTATGATTCTAGCACTTGTACAAGTATGCAGCTGTTACGTACTATGTACTTTCATCAAGAGAGCATAAGTAGGCTGTGCACCCGGGAGTAAGAGCGTGTAACTTCCAGAAAATTCAAACAGGGCAAAATCCACAAGTTGTACTAAAAATAGCTATAGCGCTTCTAGACACTCTAGTAGTGATTCTTTCCGCCACGTGATGGTGGAGTCGATTGACTTGAGCGGCGACACCATGGTCATTATTCTGTGTTGTTGTGCACAGCTGTGTAGTTCTGAGCCAAGTGACGGCAGGAAGCGACAGCGACAGCTTCCAGAGAACACTCTACGGCTGTGCTGAAGGCTAACCTAGTTAGCATCGTACCCAGGCAGTACGAGGTCTACTCGAACAGTCACTTGCAACTACGGTTATTGTGTGGATGTGCTTACCTGAGGCTGGAGGTGGAGGACGTCGACATCAGCAACGATTGCCACAGTGGGTTATAGGTTCAAATAAGCTCAGCCGGAGCCGAATTGCTAGCCACTTAGATCTTCGCACCTCGCTAACACGTTCACAATTACCGCTGCACGGCTTCAGGTGCAACCGGATGTTCCATTTTTAGTACAACTCGAGTATTCCGCCAGCACTGTGGGCGCCTATTGAAGTTACATGCTTTACTCCGGGGGGGGGGGGGGGGGGGGGGGGGGGGGGGGCACCTACTTATGCGCTCTTGATTTTCATCCCAGAAAGGAAAGCAGTCCTCATGCAGTTTGTGTTCCAAACAGTTAAAACTGTGACTACACAAGAGAATTGAGAGGAAGTTCTTGATGAGTGAGTACAAACTCTCTAAACTGATGGGATGATGGGACTCAAGGACTATCCCTACTTACGTTAACACTTTAACCACCGAATTCTTCCCACCAAGACAACACATTTTCATGCATTCAGTGCACACCACTTTCGTAGGTACTCCTCTCCCACAGCATTCGCTCCTCAGCGGCCAAACTTGGTGGGGCCCGCACACATGGAGAGACCCCTCTGGCAATACCGTTAATGATATTCATGACCCCCCACAAGCCCAGCAATTGGAGGTCAAAGGTGGATGTCAGCCGGATTTTTGCCCAGCAATTCCCTAAACTTGGGCCAGATCTGACTGATGGCACACCTTACACCACCAATTTGCAGGTTTTCTTGAGGCCCTGGGTGGGGTCTATGAATATCATTAGAATTCTCGGGTCAATGAATCTCATTAAAATCAAAAAACGCCCACGACAGGCGAAGGGGGGGCTGTGCCCCCCCTTTCGATACCCCCCCGCTTGTACGTTTAGTGGGGGAGGCGCGCCGAAATCTGACCAAATTTTTGAGTTCGGCCCTCAAAGTCGTCCCTAGGCCCTCTGAAGCCTTTTTGGTCTCTTTTTGGACTGACGAGAAGCCCTACAAGTGCATAGGGTCTAAATGACGCCTATAGACGTCAATGGGGCTTAAAGGGTTAAGATGTCCAAATTACATACACAGCTGCTAAAACTGCATGGACAATCACAGGCAACCTTATGAGGTCAAGGCAACCATATCCTGAATGCCATCCAGGACATTGCTATAAGCGGTCCTGGTTGCTGTGTCATAGTATACCTGGGATGTCCACCCATCATCTATCCCTATGTCTGAGTATCCACATCTGAGAGGATACCAAGACCATCCTGGACAATCGAGGTACCGTATAGCGGGAAATTTTCGTATGGTGCTAATTTTCGTATATTTCGCATGAAGCCTCGAGATACGAAAATAAAAACTGCGAAAATTTTAACCATCGAAATTTTGACGTAAAATTTTGAACGGGCAATCGAACACATGGAATGACGTTTTATAACGGTATTTCTAGTCTTCGAACGTCCTTCAAGACTCCAGTGGACCCGTCTACACCCGTTCGCCTGCTACGATAACGTGGGAAGTGCGATAAATGTTGAAATGGAAGTAGCTAAGTCAACATGGTCAAGTTCACTGAGCAGCAACGATCGGCGAGCATGCCGCCAAACCAGGCGGCTATTTGTCAAATTCTTGCCAACAACAGAGGCCCAGATATTAGCATTGTAGACGTACCTACCTCTCACCCATGATTGTGCATTGCCTCAACCGAAATAGAAAACGACTAGATGACACGTTTACGTACGTACGTATACGCATAGTGCTAGGGGGCGTGGCAATGCGCAGGCGCATACAAAAATTAAAATACAAAAATTTCTGCTGAGGGCCTTATGGCCATTTATACGAAATTTTGCACCTACAAAAATATCCCTCTATACGGTATGTCCACCCCATCACTTACCCAGTGTCTGAGCGTTCCCATAAATATACTGAGGATACCCACTGGACAACTCATGTATTATACGTCCACCCATCCACAAACCCTGTGTCTGAGTATCCACATACGGCGTCATGATATCGACTGTGTCCGCTTCAGCTGCTACTCCCCGATTGCGTCCACTTCAATTGCTGCACCCCAATTGCGTCCACTTCAATTGCTGCTCCCCAATTGTAGATATCCATCTACTGCTCCCAGATCACGCCCCCCTCAACTGCTGCTCCCAGATCGCATCTGACTCAGCTGCTGCTCCCCGAATGCATACGCTTCTACTGCTGCTCCCTTATCAACTCCACTTCATCTCCTGATGGGCCCACTTCAGCTACTGCTCTCCGGTTGTGTCTGTTTGCAGCCCCATCCGTTCTGGATAGTGCCAGCCCCTGTCCAACATTCTTGATCATTCTTCGCAGTTCGAAATTCAGAAGTTGCAGTGAAGGGTTGTGCGCCACCAGTCTAGTCCTGCCCCCCAAACATCCTACTTCCGTTAGGCATACTGTAGAGTACATATCAAGTGCCCACCATGTATCAAGCGCCCACCCCCCTCTTCACGCAAAAGTTACTGCACAGGGTTCAAAAGCAGTTTAGTCAGGGCCCACCCATCAGAAAGTCTTGAGCAGCATTTCTAACTTAGCCTGACCTTTGGGTAAAAGTTGTGCATTCCAAAAGGCCGATTTACAGTGAGGTATGAACTACAACATGCTTTTTCTGTTGAGCGTTTATTCTCCAGGACTTCGCAAAGATGCGTGATCAATACCCTATTTATGCTAATAAAATGGTACATCTAATCTAGCAATAGAAATTCAATTCCTGGAATTTCCACTAATCCAATTAAGCAGTAGCTCAGGACACTAATTATTTTCTGTTATTCCAATGTACTGATACCAGGAAATGTACTTATCAAAACAACATGAGTTCCACATTTACAAAATAAGTCAGTCAGATTTGCAGAGAGCAGCAATAAGTCAGTCAGATTTGCAGAGCAGGTGGGTCAAAATGCAGTGCATGGCATGGCAGTTGATGCCTATTTCCTGGAATACAACAGTCCTAGGTCACAAATGAGTTCTCTCAAAATTCAGCATGTGTGGTTGATGATGCCCATTTCTTGGAATTACTATAGCCAAGCTGCCTAAATGCAGTGGGTGTCCATTTCCTGGAATAGTGTAGTCACAACAGTCACAAACACAGAAATTCCAGCACATGGCAGTAGCAGTTGCTGTCCATGTTCCTGGAATAACAGTCACAAATGCTCGAAATGGAGCACATGGCAAGGATGGCATGGCAGTAGCCGCCCAGTTCCTGGAATAGTGCAGCTACAACAGTCACAATTGCTCCTGGAATAGTGCAGCTACAACAGTCACAATTGCTCGAAATGCAGTATGTGGCATGCAGTATGTGGCATGGCAGTTCGATGCCCACTTCCTGGAATAACAACGATGCCCACTTCCTGGAATAACAACAGTCACAAACACTTTCTCTCCAAACGCAGGATACAAATTCATTTCCTGGAATTTCACTATTTCAATCCTATGGTAATTTATACCCAGCCTAGCAGCATAGGTGAAAAATGGATTTATATATTCATAGCCAGTCATTGATATTCACAGCTTACCTGCACTTTTTGTTTATACAGTGTGTTGAATGCCAATGAATGGTGGGGATACTACATGCCCAATTAGTCTAAGCTCTAATGTGCCCAAACCACACACACCCCAACAGATAAAATCTAGATAGATGCTGCTATGGTGGGCCAGTGGGCCTTTAGTCTAGCTGCTAGACCCTCCTCTTCCCCCCCCCCCCCCCCCCCCCCCCCCCCCCCCCCCCCCCCCCGGAAATGAAGTAATGGAAACGCGGAAGGGAGAGGAGGGTCTAGCAGAATCCGCACGAAATTGGTTTCAAACTGACCAATCAGCTTGCACTTTTGAAAATGCTGCAAGCGATTGCATCTGCGGTTTCGCACGAGACAAATGAGAGCCATTATAGCATTCGTTGAGCAAGCTACTGTACGACAATGGTCGAGGAGACGGTTAAACCAGAAGCTATTGAAGACATGCTCGGGTATGGAGCATGGAGCTTGGGATACTGGGAGCTCAAAGCGTCCTTGCTGGTAGCTAGAGATCGCTGATCTATCTCAGCATGGACTCCGTAGTCTGAACTCCACCTGCTGCCGAGCATGTGCTCTGGTAGTGCTTTGTCAGCTGCTGCTTTAAGTTGGCAAGGTCACTGCGTAGCATCTCTGCAAGCTGCAGTTTCTCTGCACAATATTGGGCAATCCTGTGGGCATTGCTACCTACCACGATCTCCAACTGTCGTCCCAGCTCCGTGCTACACCGACTTTCCGCCTCCTTGCTCACAGTTTTTCTGTACATACAAACTGTAGATTACCTATGGTACAACTAGCTAGCCCTTCTGCGCCGCTGCTTAGTTATGTTATTCACAATAATCAATTAGAAATCGTTAAAACAATTCTGTCTACAAAGCACTATGGCTTCATTACATCGTGCAACAAGAAACCGTGCTTGACCCTCCTCTCCCTTCCACGTTTCCATTACTTCATTTCCGGGGGGGGGGGGGGGGGGGGGGGGGGAGGAGGGTCTAGCAGCTAGATTAGTGTGCCATGGCCCATGTACAATCTAGTTCTGACATTACCGGATATCATACTGCTACCATTGTGGCCTACCTCTGGTGGTGGTGAATATGATGGTCCTATCGGGCTTATGGCACAGCAGCAGGTTGGCCACAACCTCTGCTTTACGGTAATGATTAACCTGCACTGCCTGCAGGTAAACAAAGAAAAGGTTAGTACTTCACTGTATCAGAAATCACTTCACCATCACAAAATTAGGGAGAAATGTATATGTTAAGGTCACTAATCATATACTTATAGACTAGAGTTGCCATACATTTACTCCCATAGAAAAGCGTGCAATTTTTTCCCAAATTGCACGGTTATTGTAGCCCGAGGGCCATCAGAAACTGTACACTTACTAAGTGGCCACGGCGCACGCTAACCAATCAGGTTAAGCTCCACCCTAGCAATTAATGAACGGCCGAGTCATGGCTACGCCTCGTTCTTATTAGCAACGGTTGAAAATGACTGTACTGTGGTGAGAACGCTCGTGTTGTTTAAGCTTTCTGCACCCGAGCAGAAGAAACGCTGTGAGAACCAAATGCTAGCGTGGCGAAAGTGTTGTGACAGATAGGGTGGCGCTAGTCATTGTGCCATACTAGCGCTGCAGCTGTACTGTTCGTGGCTGTTTTGGGACCCTGGGTGTCAGTTGCAACACAGCACTAAAGATTCACTACACAACAGGTCAGTACTAGATAACCCAGTACTAGTAGCGTGTAGTTAGCTCGCGCTCGAGCGCTTTTTTCATGGCAGGGGTGTGGCTTTAATCATATCTATGCTTTAATCGCTCAAGTCGCTTCCTTTCGACCATGCCATGCCTGGAAGTACATGATTAGTATTTTCTCGTGCCATTCGGGATGGGTTGAAATAAATCTACACTGTTTGGAAATTCATCCCTTATATTAAGGGAAAAAACTGTGTACCCCCCCACACAGTTTTTTCCCTTATTATTAAGGGGAAAAACTGTGACACAGAAAAGTGTTACAGTTTTGCTATTCCTTATATTAAGGGGAAAAACTGTGTACCCCACACAAATTGTTCCCTTATTACACTCCTGGTAGGGGAAAAATTGTGCCGCGTAATATAATATATTACACTCCTGGTAGGGGAAAAATTGTGCCGCGTAAATTACACTCCTGGTATAGGAAAAATTGTGCCGCGTAATGTAATTAATTAATTAAATAATGTAAATAACGTTTGACTACTTCGGAATGGCCTACAAAGATTCTGACTACACCGTCGTGATCGCTATGATGCAGTGACACAAAATCAAAATAATTGTGCTGAAACTCACTTTGGTGGTAGAGATATGAACGCTTTTGTCTCGCCGTTGGCCGCCATTGCTCGAGCGCTCTCCGACTTCCGGTGGCAGTACCGTTCTTAGGAAAGGCACACGAAGATTCTGACCACACGGCCATGATCGCTGTCGTTCACTGACGCTTACATGCCAAAACTCACCGTGCTGGCTAAGTTGTGAGTGCTGTAATAATGTCTTGTCTTCCTTTTGGTCGCCATTGCTCGCGATCGACTGAGCGTGGTTGCCACGTGGCATGTGCGTTAATTGGAACGAATTGCAATACCGTTCGCGCTACGGCGAGGGGTTGCAACGCGGCTATTATTCGGCATCTCTAAGTCATTTCTGATCTTCCCTATATATATAGCTATCATGGTACTCATGTTATAATTGGAACGAACTGCCACGCTTAGCTTGTGCTACCGTTTAACCGCGGCTACCAGGAGTGCGGTTGCCCCTCGTAATGCAACCTAATGTAAATAATGTAAATAACGTTTGACTACTCAGCAATGGCCTACAAAGATTCTGACTACACCATCGTGATCGCTATGATGCAGTGACACAAAATCAAAATAATTGTGCAGTAACTCACCTTGGTGGCAGAGATACAAGCGCTTTTGTCATACCATCGCCCGCCATTGCTCGATCGCTCTCTTCGATGTTGGTTGCCAGTACAGTCTTATGAAGGCCCCACAAAGATTCTGACCACACAGCCGTGATCGCTATCGTTGACTGACGCTTACATGCCAAAACTCACCGTGCTGGCAAAGTTGTTAGCACTGTAATAAGCTCTTGTCTTACTTTTGGACGCCATTGCTGACTCGACATATTGATCGACGACTGAGCATGGTCCTCACGTGACATGTGCGTTGATTGGAATGAGCTGCAATACCGAACGGTTGCACGTCCAGCGAGTTGCAACCGGTTGCAACGCGGCTACCAGGAGTGCGGTTGCCCCTCGATCCAATATAATATAATATAAATAATTCGTTCGAGTGATAGGAACGGCGCAGGAAGATTCTGACTACACCTTCATGATCGCTATCATGCACTGTCCCAACCGTACAATTTTGGTGCTGAAACTCACTTTGGTGGTGGAGATACAAGCGCTTTTGTTGTGCCGTCGGCCGCCATTGCTCGATCGCTCTCTTCGACGTTGGTTGCCAGTACAGTCTTACGAAGGCCCCACAAAGATTCTGACCACACGGCCGTGATCGCTGTCGTCCACTGACGCTTACATGCCGAAACTCACCGTGTTGGCTATGTTGTGAGTGCTGTAATAATGTCTTGTCTTCCTTTTGGTCGCCATTGCTCGCGATCGACTGAGCGTGGTTGCCACATGGCATGTGCGTTAATTGGAACGAATTGCAGCTTGCGCTCGCGCTACGGCGGGGTTGCAACGCGGCTATGAATGGTACTTGAGACTTGATAGCACTCTATATAATTTCTGATCTTCCCTATATATATCTATCATGGTGCTCACGTGATGTGTGATAATTGGAACGAACTGTCACACTTAGCTTGTGCTACCATTTACCTGCGGCTACCAGGAGTGCGGTCGCCCCTCGATAATCTAAATAATAAACGTTTGACTACTTCCGAGTGGCCTACAAAGATTCTGACTACACTGTCGTGATCGCTACGATGCAGTGACACAAAATCAAAATAATTGTGCAGTAACTCACCTTGGTGGCAGAGATACCAGCGCTTTTGCCATACCGTCGGCCGCCATTGCTCGATCACTGTCTTCGACGTTGGTTGCCAGTACAGTCTTATGAAGGCCCCAAAAAGATTCTGACCACACAGCCGTGATCACTATTGTTGACTGACGCTTACATGCCGAAACTCACCGTGCTGGCGAAGTTGTTAGCATTGTAATTGTCTTACTTTTGGACGCCATTGCTGACTCGACATATCGATCGACGACTGAGCATGGTCCTCACATGACATGTGCGTTAATTGGAATGAGCTGCAATACCGAACGGTTGCGCATCCAGCGAGTTGCAACCGTTTCCAACGCGGCTACCAGGAGTGCGGTTGCCCCTCGATAATAAGGGAACATATTGTGTGGGGGTACAAAGTTTTTCCCCTTAATAATAAGGGAACATATTGTGTGCGAGTACACAGTTTTGTTTTTCCCCTTAATAATAAGTGTGTGGGGGGTACACAGTTTTTCCCCTTAATATAAGGGATGAGTTTCCAAACAGTGTAAAATTCTCCCAAACCGTTTGGGATTAATTGCACTCACAACAGTTTTCAAGTGCGATTTGGGAATAATTGCATGAGCAACAGGCAAAGTAATTGTACGAGCAATAGCGAGTGCAATTTGTGATTGAAATCCATGTGATTACCTATACAAACCTCATGTGTGATGCTGGTTGGGACAACACTCCTGTTAGACACCAAGTTCACCACAACAGGGTCCTTCATGTACCTGCAGCACATACAAGTACAGGTGTAGAAGGGAAAAAAGTTACTTCAGACTTGGGTTTAAAGTTATGGGACACTGTGTTTTCCATAATGTATAAGCTTCCGCACAGGAACAAGCTAGAGATATGCAACAAAATGGCGTGTAACAGCATTAAGAGTACCATCTAGCTGGTATGATCTTACCGCCTGAGTACAACGTCCAACAAGGGCAGTGGTAAAAATTCGAGGTCGAGTTGGCGAGCGAACTTGGAATCAGATTTGGCCATCAGAAATGGCTAACAGGCCAGCTTGGCAACATCCATGGAAACTTTTCAACTGACTAGAGGGCGGCTCGGAGCAGGTTAGCTTTGCTGCTGTTGGGATGGTCGTTCATACCAAAAAGCATTTCAGTGTTTGCACAGATCAGGCAAGTACAACGTACAGTATAATATAGTAACCTTAAAAATTCCTCTACAATGTCAGTCTTCTGCTAAGTGTTGCGTAGTGAAAAGACCATTGCCCGCCCTCACTGTAATTAATGTGAAACCGCACCTACGGATGTGTAGTGCATGTGCCCCGTGCCGGTCGCTTCTTCATATACTGTAGTCGCGCGTTATTAGGCGCATGCGCCTATAACTCCACAGGAAGGAAATGTGCGCTTATAAGCGAGATGCGCTTATAAGCGAGATGCGCCTAATAACGAATATAGTAATAATGACATTCCTCGAATAGGAAGTGCGTTTCAATTCGAATTACAGTTGTTTCGTATGATCGAAAATGGCAGAGTTTCTGGAAGAAGACTGCAGCGCTCAACAGTGAGTACCTGGGACGAGACTGCGCCTAACAGCGAATATGCGCCTATAAGTGAGATGCGCCTAATAACGCGCCACTATGGTAACTTAATTATCCAGCAATTACACCATTGTGATGTCATAACAGCTGTACGATAACATATACTGAGTATAGTGGTCTCTGCTGGTCTCCCTTGCACTCCAGTGGTCTCTGCATATCTCTAATGGTCTACAGTGGTCTTTGCTGGTCTCCAGCGGTCTGCTGGTCTCTAGTGGTCTCCCCTGGTCTCCAGTGGTCTCCGCTGGTCTCCAGTGGTCTCTGCTTGTCTCCACTGGTCTCCGATCGTCTCTACTGGTCTCTCTGGTCTCTCTGGTCTCCACTGGTCTCTGATCGTCTCTACTGGTCTCCACCATGGAAGACCACTTGAAACCAAAGGAGACCAAAGGAGACAGTAGAACCCAGTAGAGACCATTGGAGACCAGTAGAGACCAGCAGAGACTACTGGAGAACTGCGGAGACCAGCAGGGACCAAGGAGACCAGCAGAGACCACCGTAAACCAGCAGAGACCCCAGGAGAGCAGGGGAGACCACTGGAGATCAGCAGAGACCATGGGAGACCAAGAGAAACCACTGGAGTTAAGGGGAGACAAGTAGAAATCCTGGAGACCAGGGGAGACCACTGGAGACTAAGTGAGACAACAAGAGACCAGCAGAGGCCAAGAGAGAATAGAAGAGACCAGCAGAGACCTCTACACTAAGTCATCATTATTTCACAACTATTACTAGACGAATGCAGAACATTGTGGGGCGAGCCTGAGCGAGTACGTTGTCAAATGTGCATGGAGCAGTTGCATGCGCATGTGTTCCTAGGCCTACATGGAGCAGATGCATGTGCATGACTGTCAGTGCATGTCATCCGAATGTGATAGCACAACTTAAGGACACATCACACCAGAAGTTATGACACTAAAAATACACCCGTGCACTTCACAGCAACTGCGAATCCGGTTAGCCGAAGCAGTCTGGTAGGTAGGTCCAGGAGAGCTCTCTGTCTTTGTTGTCACCACCAGAGGGAGACTTTCTCATTCTCTGCTGATGCCAGACTAGTCTGGGGTATGACTGTATGTCACAGTGAGTTAAGTGTTACCGAGCGCAGGCCAGTCAAGTTCCCATCCTCTGGCAATAGCTGAAGCAGCAGTCTAACACACCGTGATGGTTTATAGCTATTAAAGCCTGAATGCATGCTAGCTAGCTAGCTAATGTATGCTGCACACCATGATGTGCTCTGCATGCAGGACATGAGATCGCTTGAAGCACTCTCCACGTCTTCATGAAATGCTTTAGCCCCTCACCGCGCTCTATAGTCTCCATCCTTGTTGAGGTAGACCATTCATAGTTCGTGTCTCAGTCGTTGACGTTGCAATGGTGAGTTCGTTTGTGGTTTGAATTAGGGATGAGGCTATTATGCCGGCACAGTTTCCGGCATAATAGGTAGGTTCACTGAGTTGGCATAATGCGGCAATAAACGGACGAAATACAGGCATAATTGGGGTTCGAGTTCTGCTACGTGTCACTGGATGGCTTCCAGCGGTGAGGCTGCTAGCGAAAGTAGTCTAGATTGTAGTGGTCTAGCTAGTTCTAGTTCTGGTTCTAGCTCTGCGCTGTCTGTACTTTCAATACTAGACCAACTGAAGTGAAGTCTCCACAGCCTTCAGACTGAAGATTTATGCGCCTCCCGCTGGCATACAGAAGCAATGCTTTGGATCTCAAGTGAGCTATATCAAGAGCATAATTGGAGAATAACCGGGATATAGCAAGAGCATAATCGAACATAATCTGGAGCATTGGGGAATAGCATAACTGGTCAAAAGAAAAGCACAATAGCCTCATCCCTAGTTTGAATGAATGCATGATGCAATGACACGCAAAATACGAGCAGGAAGTGATTTACGGCACGACGTACGATAGATATAAAGAAATAAATATATGGAAAATTCACAGCAAACTCGTCTATGTGGGGCTCGCTCAGGCTCGCCCCAATGACATCATAATGCTGTAATCTCAGGACAAGTTAAATCAAGAAGCAACCCACATGGGACCCTGGTGTCAAACCACATAATGCCTGGTTCACTTTAGTGTCACAGTATGCACTAGGTGATAGCGCTAGAAGCAACACCTGACCCATCAGCGGTCTTGTAACAACCCCACAGTCATCACAGGAAACATTACTCTTCTTTGAAAGTAATTAACATTCTCAAGAAGCTTTCAGATTGGAGGCGCAAAGTTGCCTATGAACCAATACATGTCGAGGATTGCCATGGACTGTCTCAAGCTGGGACATTACTCTTCTTTGAAAGTAATTAACATTCTCAAGAAGCTTTCAGATTGGAGGCGCAAAGTTGCCTATGAACCGATACATGTCGAGGATTGCCATGGACTGGCTCAAGCTGTCCTACAAATACAAACCCAAAGTCCCAGATCCCAAATGTCCTTTCGCATCCCTGGATGCCCTAACCTTTCGTGTGGGTGGCTGGTGGCCGAGTGGTTAAAGCATTCGACTGCTAATCGAAAGGTTGCAGGTTCGATTGCCATAGGAGATTTTATTTCTCCTAGGAGTTGACTCAGCTCTACCCTAAAAGATGAGTAGGTGTGTTCTTGAAGGTGTTTCACCTGAAATAGTTCACACCACATCCTTCGGAGGGGATGTAAAGCCGTCGGTTCCTGGGTCCATAGGCTCTGCCTTCTCCAGACCCTTGTTAGCCACCATCGTGGTAAACCCCTCAAGGGTAGTCAAGTGACTGTCCCGCCTCGGACATTGCCCAGAGGCCAAATGTCCCTTCACATCCTGGGATATCCCGGGATGTCCTAACCTGTTCCGTCTAGGACATTGCCCAGAGTCCAAGGTCCCAAATGTCTTCATGAGATATCCCGAGATGTCCTAACCTGTCCCGCCTAGGACATTGCCCAGAGGCCCAGGTCCCAAATGTCCCTTCATATCTTACACTACGTACCTCCATGGGCGGGACATCCCTGTTCAGCATTCCGAATGACAGTATCCAAGACACACATTGTATACTGTTTGAAAGCGATTCAGCACATGTAATCAAAATAGAGACTCTCCCACAGTCATCAGGCTTAGCCTACAAGTGTAGTTCACAGGCCTCCTCCAGATTATCTGACAGCCGTGGAGAAAAACGGCTGCAAGATAAAATCTGGGTGGAGGCTTGGGAATGAGATTAAGTTATAGCAAGAGTTCATAATGAACTCTTGGTTATAGGCTTAAATTGCTACAGACATTCGATCACCTTTTAGCTATTTGCTTGATGTCGTTAGGCATCGTGGCACTGAAAAGCATCATCTGCTTCTCCTTCGGACAGTCCTCCAGGAAGGTATTGATCTGCTCCTGTAAGGAATAACAATGACAGGTTAGCTATGCAGATTAATCAAACATAAGTAGCTGAATAAGAATCACACAAATGAGCACGGACATATAAAATACAGAAGGGAAAATGGACCAAGTTTTCCATGCCCTAGACACCGTCTAATTGATCGTGCACAGAACTACAGTTCAGTACTGAAGGTCTGTTGTCTAGCAGACAATCACAAGTAGAAAGGTCTGCAGTCATGGATGAACTGATGGCCGCGGGCTATCATAGAGTTGGTAGACTCTATACACAGGGATACAACAAACACGCAATAAAATATGTAATACAAAAGAATTGCAGTGCAGACCCCATTGCTTT
Organism: Axinella damicornis; assembly: GCA_963931865.1. Taxonomy (NCBI): domain Eukaryota; kingdom Metazoa; phylum Porifera; class Demospongiae; order Axinellida; family Axinellidae; genus Axinella; species Axinella damicornis. The sequence goes on along the minus strand of OZ007511.1, from coordinate 5,474,027 downwards.
TTCACAAGTTCAAAGTCTTAAACAAGGCATCTGCAGCTACCAACACAAAACTTTGTATTGAGTGTCTTATGCACGCTACAGGCAGTAGCATGTTGCCTGAACCATGGATAATAGAGCACGGGGAACTGGATTGGAAACGCGCGCCGCCCTATTCTTAATGTATGGAATGTCGGCACAGCCTTTGATTGAAAGCGGGTGTTGCTGGTTTTTTGTTGTCCCTCTGGTGCCGCACAGGGACTGTTCTGGCGCTTACCTCTTGTACCGTCGGGGATCGACCTTCAACCGGAGTATACCCAAAACAATAAGTTTTGCTCCTGAGTCGTAGATAAAAGCTGGCCCAAAAAATGGACATATCCCTGAAATTGTGATACCCGTGTACTGTTGCACTTACCAGTCGTTACTAAGGACTGTCAGGAGTCTGCTTTGGGCATACACTAGTTCAAGACCGATCGAACGATACGAAAGTTAAGCCTCAGAACTGTTTCCGTGTGGCACCAGAAGGGCAAACTTGAGCGAAACCTGCATTCACTCCCGTAAACGCGTGTTTCCAATCCAGTTCCCCGTGCTCTATTATCCATGGCTGAACCTACTTTGGTACTAGCCTCGTTCCCAGGCCGTCTGCCAGTCGTGCGCACATCACATACGTGACCTTTGAACCCTTGTCAGATAAGCTGGCAGAAAGCCTGGTACCACTCCTACGTCATTTACAAGCCAAGTGGACATGGTTATGAAACTACTCGACTACAAGTATGCTTTCGAGTCTATATTGATACCACGAAGACAGCAACTTGATGCCAACTCAGCGCTAATGGCAATACAGCATGCACTAACGTTTGACTATTCAGGTGTAAGTGTTACCAAGCGCTTGGTAAGCTACTGTAGAGGTAAGCTATTGTAGTTACCTAGGCTACTACAACCGTACAACAAGGAGTTCCATACCTGACGCCTCCAGTGGTCCACCACGGTAGCGTAAAAGCCAACAATAACTCGCTAGGAAACCTGCCGTTAGCCAGTAAACTTCTGGCATGGAGCCATTTTACATGAAACCGTGTCCACCTACGTCATAACCGTGTCCATATTGCAGTGCTTAAGCGCTTGTAAATGACGTAGGAGTGGTACCAGGCCTTCTGCCAGCTTATCTGACAAGGGTTCAAAGGTCACGTATGCGATGCGCACGTGACTGGCAGACGGCCTGGGAACGAGGCTACTTTGGTAAAATGTAGTCATTCTGTGATGTGCGTGAACCAGAGTTGAGAGAGATACAAACATAGGAGTCGATTGTGTGGCTGCTACCAGTTCACCCATGACTGTGTGGACCTGCGGGACTGGTAATTGTCTACTGGACTGGGGACTTGCGGTACTATGTAGTTTACTGTGCGATCAAGTAGACAGTGCCCAGACAGTGTCATAGAAAAGTCAGTCCATTTTCAAGTCGTTTTTCCGTATTTTAGTCACACCGGTTGAGTACGTACATGTGTGAGTCACATCAGTGGGCAATAATAATTACCACAGCAAGATTAAGGCCACTAGATGAAATAATGTACCTTGAAGTTTGGTGTCAAAAGCTCATCACCTTCATCCAGAATTAGGAACCTTACATCTGAGAGTTTCTAGTGGGGAATTGACGTGACACTGATATGTATATACATCATAATTCATAACCGTAATATCACCATGCAGTGACCTCAACTCTTGCTAATCAATCAGTCTCCTTTGCAAGAACGTGCAGTGAAAATGTGAAGTGTTTATTCTACTGTAACAACACAAAATACTACCAGGTTGCTGGCTAGATGACTGGTTCTTTGTGATGATCTTTCTCAGAAGAGTCCGAATTACAACTACTGAGTGCATGGGTACATTACCACTGACTGAATACCGTCAAAGAGCAAAAGTTATTCGCCACTCCAGACGTTCAAAGCCAAGAAGGGCGCATTCTGGAATTCACTCCAAAAACTATTCCATGTACAGGGTGTGACTACTATAGCCAGGACGTCTCACCGCAGTGCTTGTCGCTTGCAGCACAAACACAGGGAGATCGAGGCTTGGTAAAATTTGTCACATCCAATGATGTAACTGGATATCTGAAGACGTGGCTTCAGACTTACGTACATGTACAGCTGCACATGGGTTCATTTTTCAATTAAGACATTGAACTCTGACACCTGAATCGATATCCTTGTGTGCAATTCGGTATTCATGGTGAACGACTAGCAGGAATGGCCTACCAAGATTGTGACTAACCGTCGTGATCACTAGCAATATCAAACGACTGAGTATGGCCATCACGTGGCACATGCGTTAATTGGAACGAAACATTCAATAGCTGGCTTGCACTACCTGCGAGTTGCAGTGGCTACCAGTAGTGTGGTTTCCATTGGTACATAGTAAGATTATATGTGCACTACTTCATCCATGTATGTGTTACGGCCCGATTTCCAACCATTGATCCGTCTGTTAACTGTTCAACCAGGTTATAAACCGGTCAGCAGGCTATTAAACTGGTCAGAGTTGGAAAGTGGGTCAATAAGCCGGCCGGCACAGTCAGAAAGTGGGTCACATGTGTGCTGGACGGCTTAGAGCTCAACGACATGAACCGCGTGCACGAATGAAGCTACCAGATACTGTCAACACGGAGCAATTTCTGCAGTATATCGCTGTCCGAAGATGACAAACGAAGTTTAAGCTTGATTTACCACTCCTTTCCCACACTTGGCTTGCGATTGTGACTATCGTTGCCTAGGTAAGCTGTGAGACTGTAGTCTCGTGTAGCTAGACTCACGCATGGGCCTACGCAAACTGAGCTAGCTGTCTGGTTATCGCGCCGTTCGACCAGCTGCTAAAACTCGACTGTTGTCTTGCCGTACGCGGAGGACCATCGCTACTTACTTTATTGCTGGAGAGGGGAGACCAACAGTAAGTCGAAACAGGAGCGTTATTGCAAGTAAGCGTATACTGACGGCGAGATAAGGCTTTTTAGCTTACCGTTCGATCAACTTACAATGGCGGCCTTGTTTCTGCCTGTAACAGCTGCCAGCCCAGACGCTTGGCGCCCTTAATTCTGTAGTTATACAGAGGGGGACTACTGACAAGACTCCAGGAGCAGTGCTAGTCGAAGGTAGTCTCGTTCCCAGACCCCAACCCGCGAGAAAAGGGGTCTGGGGACAATGCTACAGTCAGCTCGACCCTATGACGTTGATGTCTGGAATGTGGGATGGCCAATCAGAGTTTAGCTAGAGCAATAAATTGCTTCGCAGTTTCCGTGTCGGCTAAGTAGACTTGGTAGATACAACCCAGAACGACGCGAAGAGGAGTGCTGCCTTCGTTAGTACAAAGAATATCTCTCACCGCTTTACTGGGCATCATCAAACATGTCGAATTTGCCATTTTCATCTGGAATCTACTGATTACGTCATCATGGTCACGCCCCTCGAAGGTCAGGCAGCATGTAGCAATGTCCCCAGACCCCTTTTTCGCGCGTGCGCGTTCGGGGTCTGGGAACGAGACTAAGTCGAAGGCTGTCCGTCACCGCTAAGTGAGAAGCCATAGTGTGAAAGGACGCTAATTATGCGCCTTTTGGCACTATGGGCCCTAAAGGGTTAACCGCGGCTACCAGGAGTGCAGTTGCCCCTCGTAATTAATCTAAATAATAAACGTTTGACTACTTCGGAATGGCCTACAAAGATTCTGACTACACCTTCGTGATCGCTATGATGCAGTGACACAAAATCAAAATAATTGTGCTGAAACTCACCTTGATGGTGGAGATACCTGCGCTTTTGTCGTGCCGTCGGCCGCCATTGCTCGATCGCTGTCTTGAACATTGGTTGCCAGTACAGTCTTACGAAGGCCCCACAAAGATTCTGACCACACAGCAGCGATCGCTATCGTTCACTGACGCTGACATGCCAAAACTCACCGTGCTGGCAAAGTTATCAGCACTGTAATAAGCTCTTGTTTTACTTTTGGACGCCATTGCTGACTCGACATCGCAATCGACAACTGAGCATGGTCCTCACGTGACATATGTGTTAATTGGAATGAGCTGCAATAACTAGGTTGCGCATCCAGTGAGTTGCAACCGGTTGCAACGCGGCTACCAGGAGTGCGGTTGCCCTCTCGTAATTAATATAATCCAATATAATATATACAAGCTTAAAAAACATTAAAAATGTATGGAGATGTAGGGATAACAGAACAGCAAAAAGTATGAAAACAAGCAGGGATGATGGCATAAAACAGTTCAGTATACAATACCATCTTACATATCTTTCCACATAATACATGTATAATGAGAAAAGTATGTAGGGTGTTGTATACTGAACTGTTTTATGCCATCATCCCTGCTTGTTTTCATACTTTTGCTGTTCTGTTATCCCTACATCCCCATACATTTTTACTGTTTTTTACACTTGTTTACCTCATTTTTATAGCAGCATACTTGATAGCATTCACTCCGCACACAGTACACAATTTTGAGTTCAAAGTTGCTCTACGTATGCGCACATATGAAGAAAATGGCGTCGCACATGAAGCCATAGTTATCGAGTGGGCGGTTTCAAGCGCCTCGTGAGACTTCGAAGTAGCCAAAAAGCGATGGGGTCGTGCGCTGCTCAGTGTAAAATGCTGCTGTTTTGTGCAAACACCGTCGTGAGGGAGTCAGTCAAATTTGAACTAGCCCGCCTGAAGAAAGAAGAAAGAAGAAGAAGAAGAAGAAGAAGAAAACCGATTTTGGTGGTTTGGCGACTTTTTGGCTCGGTACTTTCGCAACGGTTATTCACGACACTGGGAGTCTTCTGGGCCAGGAAAACACGAATAGTAAGTTGCTTATTTGCCGCCCGTTCTATTAGCTTCTATTGCGTGTCCGTTGTATCCCTACATATAGAGTCTACCGACTCTATGATAATGTTTGAGTTAGGATTGGCCTACAGAGATTCTGACTACACCGCCGTGATCGCTATCATGCCCTGACCTGAACGTAAAAAGTTGGTGCTGAAACTCACCTTGGAATGGCACACGAAGATTCTGACCACACAGCCGTGATCGCTGGCGTTCAGTGACGCTTAAACACCGAAACTCACCGTGCTGGCTAAGTGAGTGCTGTAATAATGTCTTGTCTTCCTTTGGTCGGCATTGCTCGCGATCGACTTGAGCGTGGTTGCCACGTGGTGTGTGCGTTAATTGGAATGAATTGCAATACTTAGCTTGTGCTACGGCGAGTCGCAACCGGGGTTGCAACGCGGCTACCAGGAGTGCGGTTGCCCCTCGAAATACTATGGTAATTCTATAGACCGAGATTTCATGGCTTTCAAGGAAGACATGAAGTCAGAAGAGATCTATGATACGTTCATGAACTTTGCTATATAGGTTTACATGGTTGTGTAAAATTGTATATAGCACACAAATTTCACGGCTTAAAGGAAGGTATGAAACCAGAAGTGATCCATGATTGCCGAGCGGGAAGCGAGGCAATTAATCATGCAGCAGGGCAGTCCAATCTGAGCTAGCTTATATATGTATATGTAATAGGATGGTCCACTGTGGTATTTGGGATTAATAGCACGAGCAATGCAGTCAGGAAGTGTATAATACCACGAGGCGAAGCCGAGTGCTATTTACTTCCTGACTGCATTGCGAGTGCTATTAATCAAAACTACCACAGTAGAGCATCCTACGTATCACAGAATAATCCTACATCTTAGCTACATTACAGTGGTTTTCTTAGTGTTGCTGTTGGATGCGTTGGTGAAACTTGGAGTGTCACTCAACACGCAGCAGGCACGGTTTGTAGCAAGCCTAAGCGCTAGCAACTCGGGCCACGGTCACGGCACGAGCGTCACTTCATGCAATAGGTGTGGCTGTGGTTGTCGGTCCTGGTTTGGAACCAGAGCGTAGCTATGTACATCTAAACAGCGCAGCTCGTCTACGGTATATCCGCTCGTGAAACTTACTTTGGAAGGGCAAAAGAGGCAGTCGCTTTCTCCGCTTCAGCCATGCTCCCTTTTTCAACCCCACAACTGAAGGTAAGCTGTAGGCTGCCTAGCAACCAGGTTCTGCAACGGCGGTACTAAGCAAAGTATTCGCCAATCAGCTTTCTACCACAGCAGTACCTCGAGAAAAAAGTGTAATACCAATCTGATTGGTTAACCAAGTGGTATATCAGATTAATGCGTACCGTGTAGTATAGAACTATTATATTGTAGGTTTTATAGATGTAGGATTAATATATATATATATATGTTTGTAATGCTCAGGAATGCAATAAGGACGTCAATCATACCTCACTATGCAAATCGCGGGGGCACTCACGCAGCAAATGTCGTCCTTACAATGTATAGGACCTGACTGCTATTTCTATCCCGGCAGATGCCGTCAACGTTTGCAGGAGAGGAACCACTAAAGCAGCTTGCTCTGGTGTCAACTGGAGGGCCACTGGCCCAGAGACAGTGGAGTTAGTAGTTGTCGCCATAGTCGAGGCCGGAGCGAGTGCACGCGTATACACGTAGCTACGCAACGCTCCCAGAAGCTACACACAACACTTACAACCAATATATTATTATTAAATAAATCAGGTTTCATCAGCATGCCCACAGCTGAAGACCTGCCGTCCTCTACTTCGCCGGAGACTCTCAAATCTCTGTATGCCTAATTATAAGTTCAGTACATACAGCAGTACGTCATGTATTCATCATTACTACGTACATCAGTAATATTAATTCTGTGTGATGTCACAAAGAATTTCATTTACATTTCACACTGTACTTATCCTAATCATGTTTTATTCATGTACAGTTCATGGCCATTATCATATCCTTTACTTGCATTTTCATGGCAAAACACAACTATTATGTGGGTGGATGGTTATAAAAATTTACATGAAAGGTCTTCAACTTAAAGTTCAATGAAAAAGCTGTATACCACTTTATACTTCATAGGTTTTTCATGGTAAAATACAATGAAAAAAGCTGTTATCCCGCATTGTATTTCATAGGTTTGTCATGGTATAATACATTTGAACTCTATGAAACGTTAACGTTTCATAGGTTTGCAAATTTCATAGTACATGATTCACCATGTGATAGCACTTGAAAGTCACATGAATAGTATGTGAATTTTCATGCCATATTCATGCAATGTGTCTAGTAGTGCATGTACCCTAGGATACATGGGGGCTCCATGGCAACTGTGGTACAAGTCAGCTGTACCATGGCTTCGCTAGGGTGTATAATTATATGAGATTTGTACCCTTTGTGCAGTTTTATGTATTAACTCCCTCAGGCTTCTCCCTCGGGAATACATAAAACTGCACTCAGGGTAAAATCCCATACACCCAAGCAACAACTATTAGCCTCGTTCCCAGGCCTTCCCCCTCCGTTTTTGCATACTGGAAGCGATCAAAAGCTGGAGGTGTGGAAGGCCTGGGAACGAGGCTAGCAACTATTACATGTATATATATCTCACAAAGTTTCCTCGTTCAAAGTGGTCACCAAGCCGTCCCGGCGTGGCACAGATCACATCCACTCCTCTGTACAGGGCATCCTCCTGCAAAGGAGTATATCACAGCTCTGTGGGTGCTAAGATCTCCAACGATTGCACTAAGTCTTGCCGTAGAGGATGAGTATTCCCCATTGACTTCCCACTAGAATAGATGCGGCTCATTCCTGTTCGCCACTACAGTATCAAGCAATCAATTACTAGTGTGACCTAGCTGGTTAGTAAAAGCTACATGTATTTTATACCAGATAGATAGTTTTGTTAGACCCAACTGTATACAACTGTTCACAACTCCACAAGCAAGTACATCTTAACAAAAACAGTCAGTGCAGTACGCAGTTCAGACAACAGGAGAGTGATGGCCTTACTGTATTTCACTCAACAATTAGGAGTGTACAGGTCCTGTTATTCATACATTGGTACGAGCTCGGGAAGGAGGCCACATCAATGTGTAGCAGATGAGGAACATACGTATACTACACATGCCAGGGTACACGTACCTGGGGCCTATAGGAAGCTCCTCCATAGAGTGAAACACACCTCACCTTGTTCGACAGAGACTGGATGCACCTGAGGGACACAATTAAAGAACAAGACATACGTGATTAATATACATAACATTGTGAGTCTGAGTGCACGTGCAGAATGTGGAACAACTGCACTACATGACTGTCATTAGAACATGCATGAGCAAAGCACAACCTCAGGCCACAGAATATCACAGCAAAAAGTACACACCAGCGCACAACACAGGATGTGGGTCAGGCTAGCTGAAGCAGTCTAGCAGGCACGTGAGACACAGCCTACGTATATGCATGCTGCACACTGGTCCAGCACACCATGGGTTCTGCAGGTTTGGACTGTTTTCTCAGCCCATTTTTGCTAATCCTGGTAGCAAAGAAGTGTAATTGTGGGGCTTATGAGACAGCTAAACAGAAACTGACTCAACTTCATTGATCTCTTACCATTACACTTGTATAACCTTCAACCTTTACGTACAATGGTGGTGAAACTACTCCGAAACATGACACGAACAATTGTGTAATGCGTAATCGAGCGCGACCTGCGTGTGCGCATGCTATACTGGTTGTGGCTAAGGCCATAGCCCATTTTGCTATTCAACTATTTCTACATCCAAGCAACTTGCAAAGGTCTGCACAAATTGCCTGTATGCATGTATTCTGTTGTACAACTCGAGGAAGACCTACCCAGGTCGAAACGTGTCATAAAAACAATTGCATCTCAGTCACAAACTTTGACTATTCCTACCTACTGTCATCGGGTAGGTCACATAGGGGGCGGAACTGGGGGGGGGGGCACTGGGGTCCCGTGCCCCCACAAACGCAAAATACCTTCCTGGTGCCCCCACGAAAGTTGGCGCCACATTTCGTTCCCAGTCTGTGAAACGCTGCTGGGAACAAGACATGGTCAGCTAGGCGATCCATAATCTGGAGGCCACGTGGCGACAGCTATGAAGAGACAGCGAGCGATTTCAAGCTTTTTACCCCACCAGCGAAAAGAACCGATCACAGTGAGTGTGATTCCCAGACTTCTTCGTCGGTGCAGCCCCTTGAAGCTGGTAGTGATTCGGACGGTAGCAGCGACAACGACGAAAGTGAGCCTGAGGTGGAGGCGGAAGTCGCTACGGGGGTGATGACATCATGCCAAGTTCGCAAGGATCTGTCTTTGTTGAGTGAGTGTTTATCACACACCCCCCCCCCCCCATCCGTTCAACAGCCTCCCCTTATAAAAAAAATCAGGATAAGCCAGTGCCCCCCTAGTTGAAACAGCTTCCACCGCCTATGGGTCATGCTGCAGCTACGTACATAGGTGCCCAAGCAGGGCTGCAATGTACTGTGAGAGTGTTTACAGGAGGAGAATAAGGATGTTTAGGGTGCAGCGGAAAGAGTAAGTATGAGGGATATTCTGTTGGACACTGGGGCTAGCACTACCCTAGTCAGGAGTGACCTCATACCAGAAGAGAAGATAACTGCATAAGAAGTATGTATCGGTCCGTTATGCACACGTGGATACAGTCATCTACCCACTGGCAGAAATCAAGATTGTGGTTGATGGACAGACTTTCACAGTACATGTAGATGCAGCTGTGGCCAACAAGCAACCTGTGTCCGTACTTGTACGGAGAGATGTGCCAGAACTGCGGTTGGAACTAGCTGTGGCCGACAAGCTACCTGTGTCTCTGCTTCTCGGGGATGTACCAGAACTGGTTGGTACTGCAGGAGTCCAGGGACCAGGACCCGGGAAAGATGCAGCCAGGAAGGCAATGGTTACCAGATCCTTTGCGGTGATGCAGCAGACATGGAGCAAGAAGATGGGAGAGATGACAGCTAGGGTTGAGGTTCACCATGTCGTCAATAAACCGCCCTGGAGAAGAGTGCAGAGCTATAAGCCCTACTGGGGGATTTCCTGCAAGCCACACCAGGCACAACAAGTACAGCTGAGCAGTGAGCACAGACTGGGACAATCTGACAACCAACATACCAGTTGCAATATGCCTACTGAGAGGTGGTGAGAAAAGAGAATATACTGCTCTCTTCACATAATTATGAGATGGGGTCCATCTTTGTAGCCTTATCAGTTGAAAGCACAGTACCGGGCTGGTGAAGGCTAATGCTAATGCCGAGTAGAGTCGCCTACAGACGTGACATATTAGTCACAGGAGAATGGGGAGGAGTGTGTGGGTTTACCTCACTGCGACAGCTATCGCTCTTATTCATTAAGTTGTGTATTACTGTACATGTATGTAGATTAAGTCTAGCCTCGTTCCCAGGCCTCCACGAGCAGCTTTTGTCGCTTGCAGTATGAAAAGTGCGGAGAGGGCCTGGACGGGTTTCACAAGTGATCCGTGCCGCGACCGTCATAAAGAGTCATCCGTCATCCGTTCAAGACCACTACATGTATAGACTAGACCATACAGTAGCAGTCAATAAAAAGTTTACGTTCCGTTTACAAACAACGATCGTTCTACGGTCCGTTCCGTTCATACGCAATCTGCCCGTACTATGGTTGCTGAGTCAGCAATTATCGCCGTCGCGAGTAAGCGGCCAAGTTCGTCGACCTTTATCTCCGGTTACAAGTAAGCTACAGACAAGGGACAAACGCCAGCGTATAGATAAGACCTTCCAATAAGGCATATTTAAAAACCAGCCAGACCTTTTGAGGGATGTGCAAGCGTACGAAGACAGGTCAATGGCCACAAGCACGTGAGAAACCCGTCCAGGCCTTCTCCGCACTTTTCGTACTGCAAGCGACAAAAGCTGCATGGGAAGGTTTCTGTACAAGAAGACTGTATCAAGGTCAGTTATATTTACCCCTTATAGCCCGTTGCTAGGTGGTTGCTAAGATTATAGATTATAGAAGACTTATAAATAACATGCCCCCACAACATATCAGGTGTGAAGAGTGGCTATATCAGGTGTGAAGAGTGGCTATATCAGGTGTGAAGGGTGTCTATATCTGCCCAAGTAAAAGCAGTATACAGGTAGACAACAAAAAGCAGAAAATGCAGTTAAGTCACTCAAAGAGGTCTGACTGCACAACAGAACAAATGTAAAAGGAAGGCAGAAAAGAGTTTAGTCACATCGAAGTCAATCTCAGATCCAGCTCAGAACTGGGTAAGGCAAGAGGTGGAGGAGCACTGTATAGCGGAGGTAAAGCAGGTAGTACAGAAGGTCCATTCAGTGTAGATTGTTTACAGCTAGAAAAGTTCATCTGCAGTACAGGAGGAGGCTGTGCTGGAATTACTCGTGAAGAAACGCAGAAACTCATCGAAGTCAATATCAGTTAGATCCAGCTCAGAACTGGAAGGTAAGGCAAGAGGTGGAAGAGCACTGTATGGCTGTGGTAAAGCAGGTAGTACAGAACTTGTCAGAAGGTCCATTGTAGTTACAGCTAGAAAAGTTCATCTGCGGTACAGGAGGCTGTGCTGGAATTACTCGTGAAGTCGTCTGCAACAATAGCTGTTTTTGTACGTTGTGCCCTCTGTTGTTGATGATAGAATTCGGGACACTGCCTACTGTTGACCCAACGGTGGCTTCGCCTTAGGCGCCTCGCTCTCTGCAGAACTTTCGTCGCTTGACTCGGTCCACTCTCCCATGCCTAAACGAACTTGTGACCGCTCGCGCTATTTTCTTGGAGCGCTTCGCAACACTTTCCAAAAGTGAGGGCGTGATCAAATCCACGAGACACTTCTCTAGGAGAGCAACTAGTTTGTTCTCGTTGTTCAAAATCGATCTCACAGAGCAGCTAGCTATCAAACTCGCACAGTCCAAATTTGGAAATACGGAATTGGAGTAGTGAATATACGGACGGTAATGATGTCATTTACGCGTTGCCAAAACAACCACCTAGCAACGAGCTATAAATCAGTTAAATCACCCTCCCACTCGGGATGTTGCGGTTTATAAGCCCTCCCCCTCGGGCGCTACGCGCCCTCGGGTGTCGGGCTTATAAACCGGCAACATCCCTCGTGAGGGTGATTTAACTAATACGTGCGCATGCACAGCAGGGGTAGAGTGATCGGTTTGTCTGTCAGTCTGTCTGTCTGTCTGTCCAAGCAGTTTGAGCAGTGAAAGCCTTGTTAAAGGCTTAGTTCAGAATAGAATTGTCAGAATTCAGTAAATACTAGCGTCTACGTTAACTAGATTGCCCGAGTGCACTAAAGCCCGTAATGCACTGCAAACTGACCCGACACAGCCTTTGATCTTTGAAAAGTGTGTATTATCTAGATAATGCACACTAAAGTGTGCAATAAGCGATTTAATGCTCCGTCATGTGATCGATTCTGAGGCGTCTGATTCATTGAGGGTCACGTGAGTAGCACTAAGTAGTATTTTAAACACCAGTTTGCAGTGCAATACGGGTTTTAATTCACGAGGGCAACTAGATTGCCCGAGTGCATTAAAGCCTGTGACGCACTGCAAAAACGCGCTAATTACCAATTTTCTGTTTTCCATTTTCCGTTTCCGTTTCCGTTTTCCGTTTCCAGCTTTTCCATAGTCCCCTTTGCTATTGATAACTGGAACAGAGGTGTGCTTCCTTTAAATTTGCTGCTTAGGAATGATTAACTAGCTGTCTTCCTGATCTTTTATGGTCAAGACATTGAGGAGGTATTAGTAGGTCTCTGTCCATACAGCAGCTATCAAAGAGCATGGTGCACGCGAGACTACTCACGAACGCGTTAATGAGTATACGACTCGCGAACACGTTAACCAGTATACTACTCGCGAACGCGTTAACAAGTATATGACTCGCGAACGCATTAACTAGTATACGACTTCGTAATCTTTCGCGAAGCGCGCGCCAACTGGTACCCATATAAGACCATCGACTCGTGAGTCACGTTCCATGACGTCACAATTATTAAACTGCGGTTATTGCCTTGCTCCGTCTTCCCATAATTGCCATATATGGAAAAGTGGAGATGGCGAGAAGTAGCTTGAGTGGCCGGAAGGGAACAGGTCTACTATCTACCGACAAGCTGAGTTACATAAAAGCAGTTGTGCACTCGCGAGTTCCTTGAATGGCTAACGTTGAGTTCGAATACGTGTGGAAGCTATGTCATGCTTCTTTGTCAAAGAGCTGCCAAACCATCCGTACAGTCGGAGGAAACTTTGAATACAAAATCCGGTCACATCATGTTTACCTCTAGTACTTCCTGTACTACATCATATTGATCATGTTTACAATTACTTCCTCAAGTACTTCCAGTACTACATCATGCTTACAATTACATCTTTAAACCTAGTTAAGATACCAGTTTGCAGTGCATTACGGGTTTTAACCCTTTAGGGCCCATAGCGCCAAAAGGCGCATAATTAGCGTCCTTTCACACTATGGCTTCTCACTTCGCGGTGACGGACAGCCTTCGACTAGCACTGCTCCTGGAGTCTTGTCAGTAGTCCCCCTCTGTATAACTACAGAATTAAGGGCGCCAAGCGTCTGGGCTGGCAGCTGTTACAGGCAGAAACAAGGCCGCCATTGTAAGTTGATCGAACGGTAAGCTAAAAAGCCTTATCTCGCCGTCAGTATACGCTTACTTGCAATAACGCTCCTGCTTTGACTTACTGTTGGTCTGCCCTCTCCAGCAATAAAGTAAGTAGCGATGGCCCTCCGCGTACGGCAAGACAACAGTCGAGTTTTAGCAGCTGGTCGAACGGCGCGACAACCAGACAGCTAGCTCAGTTATCGGCTCCACCCAGTGCCTCCGCCCCTTCCTGCCTTGGTCAACGGTGAGTGTAATCATTGCTGTTAACAGCCAGGGGCACCCTCCCGAGTTTTGTTGGACGCTGCGAGCCCTGGGCAACGCTCAACGCTGCATGCAGATGCAATTTTATGCTGTGGGGGAGATTTCAATATATTTTGGACCCTAAAGAGTTAATGCACGAGGGCAATCTAGTTAACGGTCGAGGGCAAGATAATGCACGAGCCGAAGGCGAGTGCATTATCCGCCCGAGACCCTTAGTGCACTAAAGCACTGCAAACTGGTATCAAAACTACTTAGTGCAACTCACTGACCCGAAACAGCCGTTGATCTTTAAAAAGTGTGCATCATCTAGATAATGCACACTAAAGTGTGCAATAAGCGATTTAATGTTCCGTCATGTGATCAATTCTGAGGCGTCTGATTCGTTGAGGGTCATGTGAGTAGCATTGAGTGTTGTAATGTGTGCATGAGGTGGTCAAGGTAACAAAATGCATGAGCCGCAGAAGAGTACATTCTGTGTGCATTGTGTTTCGGGACCTTTTTTGTGGAACGTTTCTTCATACCAGGAGCGTACCGAGTGTACCACACTACAACACACAACCCCAGCAAATTGCAATCATGTCACCTGCAAACAATCAAATCAGGCCTTGTTCTATGCATAGCTGGCTAGCAGGACTTTATTTCTTAAAAGGGGGAAAACACCAGAGACGCCAATTAACCTATTTGCATGCTATCAAGCACAGTTACCTTCAACAGTCTTGCGGGCGAAGGTCTGGCCCATGAGAGCTCAAACTCCACTTGACATGGGGCTTACTGCCATGCCAGGATGTTTATCATAAAGTTGCTGCTGTAGTTGGTTGCAGGTCATGTGATCATCAAAAAGTGTACCAGTTTTGGTACATTATGGTGAACAAAGGGCAATGTAGTAACAGTTGAGGGCGGATAATGCACTCGCCTTTGCCTTGTGCATTTTCCCATCCTCAAGCCGAAGGCACTAACCAACCCGGTAATGTACCAAAACTGGTATATAAAGTTACTTACCTGAGACGTCTGTGTAAAAATTAATGTGCAATCATGGTTTAAAGTACAGTCATGTGATCAATTCAGAGGTGTGTGATTCGTTGAGGGTAATGTGAGTAATGCTAATACCAGGAGTGATGGGGCCTGGGAACGAGGCTAGTACATGTACATGTAGAGAGCGATAAGTCAGTTAGAGAATGCCTTGGGATTGAATTGACCTAGGCATTGGCTTAGTCAATTATGTCAGCCACTCCCTGAGGTACCGTCAGAGGCGTGGCCAGGAATTTTTTTTCTACCATGGTGATATGATGCTGAAGGCACTAAGCACCTGGACAGAGTTTGCAGAGAACTTCACACTTTCCATTCACTGCTGCATTCCACTATCATGCTGTCTTTCTCGGGTTTGATCCAGCATGTATATGACATCCCAGCTGCTCTGCATGTGGACACACCTGCAATAACTGAAATCTTGAGCAAAACGAGAAGTGTGTTTCGGATCGTTGTCCTGCATGAATCTATGCGTACTAGGTACTGGAAATTTCTCACGGAGGAATGGTAGGAGTGTTCTTCAGAGAATATCACAGAACAGCTGCGCATTCATAATCCCTTCGAAAATACAATTCCTGTTGGGCCTTTTTTACTGATACCGGCCCAAACGTGCACTTTTACCGGGTGCTTCGCTCGAGGTTTTGGCCGAGGTGGTTCCCCCTCCTTCCGATAGCAATGGCGCCTATGAGATTCTAGCTGAACACTTGCCTCATCGCTCCATATAACATCGTCAAAGTTGTCGCGCAAGTATTGTTGAGCAAAATCCAAACGTTTTTGCTTGTTTGATGCCGTGTCAGTTGGCAGTAGGCTGATCCGCGGTAGGTCCAATCCAGCTGGTGCCTGCTGCAAACAATTGTTGTCAGAGAGACGTACACACCATGCACAGCCAACTTAGCTTGCAACTGTGTGGCGGTTGTCTCATCGTCTTCACGCATAGCTTGTTCAACAATGAGGCTGATCGCAGGTGAGATCTTTGGTGGGAAGCCAGATCCTGGCTTTCTTGCGATTGTCCCACGCTCACCGTAGCGTTTCAAAAATAGGCGAATTCCTTGCTTTGACACTAGGATTTCGTCCTCCAACACCAGAATTCCTCGGATGGAAGAGACTTTGTGCCCCTGCCAGTGTAAACTAAGCACTCTCTGCTTACAGTAGTCACTCAGAACCATCTTGCAACTCACACAGGAGTTCAGCACCCTAGCTACTAGTCTTGCACCTCACAACTGAGGTTCAGTAGCCTGGTAGCTAGGTTATATACAAACGCGTTGCCTTTGCGAATGGTTTATACAACATGTCGCGAATGTGGTTTGTGGGTTTACATAACACCTTGCGAATACGCGAAGCAACACCTCGCGGATGCGCGATCGCCACCAGCGAAGCACTACATATGTACAATGTACCTACAGTGTACGTACGTACAGTGTACGTACGTACATCGTACATGTACATGCAGCCCTTCCAGTATTCGCGCATCCACGAACCCTTCGCATATTCGCGGAGCTGGCAAATTAATGCTCGTGGCATGTCTGGTTCGCGAAGCCAACGCATACTTCTCAACATTCTTTGCGAATTGATCGGGACATTACATTTGCGAAAGGTTTGTGAAGCTTCGTGACATGATCGCAAACTTTTCTTTGCAACCTACTGTAGGTCTTGTAGCCATCAAAGAGCACTTAACACAGTTAGCTATACACCCAGACCATTAGGTTTGGGCTGGGAATGAGACAGAACATTCACTCACGTGGAAACCTGAATGCAGAGTTCTCGTGTTGGGGTGATTACAATAGCCCTGGGGTGCCTGGAACGAGGGCTACAAGGAGATACGAAGATGGACACAGGTCAAAGTCACATGCCACTCACATGTAACCACATGTAGTACTGTTACTGTCATCAGTAATCAGCTAAAGCCGTTTCCGTTATGTTATACACTCGATCTAGTCTACAATCAGAAACTATCTTTTAACAACACTGAACCCACTTTCTAGCAAGAGAGAAAGTTGTAATCAGGTTACGGTTTCTAACCCTGGCATGTGGCATTGTAGACAGAGGATCACTAAAAGTAAAGTGGTAGGCTTATCATTACTGTACATGTTGTGTACACGCCAGGTACTCCGCCGCATTTTCTATAGCATATACTTCGAGCAGTGGCCGTAAATGTCATGTCGTCATCACTAGATTCTGAGTCCGACTTTGATGGTCAAGGTTGTAGCTGAGTAGTCTTTTCCGTTCTCTAGTTATTGAGGTGTGCGCCTTGGGGGAAATACCGTTCTTCAGGAACTGACAGATCATGATAAGCTTGGATGCCAGAAGGGAGTGTACACTTAACTCTGTACAAGTACGTGAACAATCTGGCGCACACAGGGCAGCTCTCTGCACAGAGCTGCTGTGCTTCCCGACTGCGTCCGCTTCAGCTGCTGCTCCCCGATTGTGTCAGCTTCAGCTGCTGCTCCCTGATCGCTTCATGAACAGCCGCTGCTCCCTGCTTGTGTCCGCTTCAGCAGTTACTCCCCGATCACGTCCACTTCATGCAGCTGCTGCTCCCTGATCGCGTCAGTCTCAGCTGCTGCTACCCGATTTCAGCTTCTGCTCCTTAATTTCAGCTGCTGCTTCTCAATTGCAGCTGCCTAGGCACTAGCCTTGTTCCCAGGGCTGAGACGGCGAGGAGAAAAGGGACTGGTTTCCATTGTTTGCGCATGCGCTCCCTCTCTCGTCCGCTTCAACTACTGCTCCCAGAGTGCACCGATCCGCTTCAACTGCTGCTCCCAGATTGTGTCCGCTTCAACTGCTGCTCCCCGATTGTGTCCGCTTCAACAGCTGCTCCCCAATTGAGTCCGCTTCAACTGCTGCTCCCGATTGCGTCCGCTTCAACAGCTGCTCCCCGAATGCGTCCGCTTCAGCCGCTGCTCCCCAATTGCGTCCACTTCAGTTGCTGCTCCCCAATTGCGTCCGCTTCAACTGCTGCCCGACAATTGCATCCGCTTGTAGTGGAAGATTCCAGACCATGCCTGGGTCCAATATTCTCTAACATTCTTCGCGGAGTTGGAGGTTCAGTATTAAAGTACAAAGGTCACGTGTCACTAGTCTAGTCCCAACCCACACATCCCACTTCCGTCACGTGTTGGTATCAAATGCGGGATGAGTCGGGATATCGCTCAGCACAGGGTCACATATGTGACCAGATTTGCGAAAAGGGAACATATCCTACATTTTGTAGTTAGCTATACCAATGGCCAGTCCTACCTTCGGTGGGTTGTCCATGAAAATTTGGAAGCGATCGGACATACCTTCGCGTAGTAACAGTTGCGTAAAGTAACGCTATTGCGGATAATTGAAACCGAGAAATTCAATTCCAAACGCGTTGTTAGGTTACTCCGTGTACGTCCATATTACGGAAGCGGGCACGGTGAACTCGATCGGTTGTGTCTTCAACGTAAAAGCGGTGAAGAAAACAGTTTGTCTCGACCAACGATGAGTCCAGGGAGAACTATGACGGACCCCTGCTGTACAGCTGTGTGTAAAGAGACAGACAGACCTGCCGTTCATAGGGCTGTTTAGCATCTCTAAACGCCCTCCGTACATGCGCGCTTGACATCGATACGCCATCGTTCTTCAGTGTTTATTTCACTTTTCAAAGTGAATACAAGCTCAAGAGTCTAGGAACTGGAAGAGCAAGGGTTGGTAAGTCTGCCAAAGTGATAATCTCGTTTTTGTGAAGTGCACGCCGTTTGTCATTAAAACGACGCTAACAAAAGTTTAATGTTTGCGAGATATGGTCCCTTTTCGCAAATCCAGTCACATATTGGATCTGCTGAACGGTTCCTATTCATGGAGCCCCAGTACAGCTTTGATACAAATTTTCATGAATTACGCTCGCTTCGTTCCCTCAGCTACTTCCCCTTGCGTTCGCCTACGTGAGTAATCCGGCGCTGGACAGCTCGATCCCTGTGCAGAGATGCTACTCCCCGATTGTGTCCGCTTCAATTGCTGCTCCCCGTTTGCGTCAGTTTCAGCTGCTGCTCCCTGATTGCGTCCACTTCAACTGCTGCTCCCCGATTGTGTCCGCGTCAACTGCTGCATGCTCATGCTCCCTGCTGCATGCTACATGCTCCTGCTGCATGCTGCATGCTCCCTGATTGCAACTGCTGCATGCCTCCTGATTGCAACTGCTGCATGCTCCCTGATTGCAACTGCTGCATGCTCCCTGATTGCATCTGCTCGCCCAGTTGCGTCCGCTTCGACTGTTGCTCCCCGATTGCATGCATCCACTTGTAGCCCCAGCTGGATTCCAGCCCATGCCTGGACACAATGTTCTCGAACATTCTTCGCGGAGCTTGAGGTTCAGTAAAGTACAAAGGTCGCACATCACTAGTCTGGTCTCACCCCCACGAACATCCCACTTCCGTCACGCACAGACAGACACACACACGTACTGATGAACATTGAACAGGGTGGGGTCAAATAAAACTTGCCTGTTGGATAGAATGTGAATGATTGGCACAGCAAACGCCAGGGTTTTACCACTTCCAGTCACAGCCCTCACAATCACATCCCTACAGACAGAGACAGGAGAAGAGATGATAATTAAATGCCAGCCAAATGTGAATGGATTTGAGGGACCACTTCGCACATTGCGACCCTTGTAAGGTACCAGGTAACTCACCACACGCATCTACATGCGGCTTGCAGAGGGCAACTATCATACACACCAAGCGTTGAATGTATCTATAAGTAGCTGACTGAACAATACACAAAACTTTGCCTTGCTCACGCGTGGAAAGATACCAGGCCCTCTCGCGCGTTTCCGTACTGCAAGTGATGAAAAGCTGAGCAGGGTCTAGGAACGAGGCTACTACAGAAACAGTCGACCTGAACATTGAGTGTTTGATGAATAGTCAACATTTGAAGAAGTATGTATGCAGCAGAGCTATTGGAAAATGCTGAGTGACACAGGAATATACACGACAAGTGACTGCAAGAATCAGAAACGGCACATTGCAGTGACTACACCACATCACCATTTGGATACTGCTGAATGGAACACTAGCACAGTGAAACACGAATGGAACGTAACTCTGCAGTGTCCTCCACTGTCGTTCGGTCATGCAAGTACAACCCGATACACACAGCTACACAATTGGATGGCATCAAGTGTTCCTCCCTCCCTACTGAGATGTGAAGACTCTACACATGTCAAGTGTTCCCCCTCCCTACTGAGGACTCAAACAAGTGTTCCTTTCTCCCTACTGAGATGTGTCAGAACTCTACACAAGTGTTCCTCCCTCTCTACTGAGTTGTGTGAGGACTCTACACAAGTGTTCCTCCTTCCCTATTGAGACGTGCGAGGATTCTACACAAGTGTTCCTCCCTCTCTACTGAGATGTGTGAGGACTCTACACAAGTGTTCCTCCTTCCCTATTGAGACGTGCGAGGACTCTACACAAGTGTTCCTCCCTCTCTACTGAGATGTGTGAGGACTATACACAAGTGTTCCTCCCTCCCGAATGAGATGTGTGAGGACTATACACAAGTGTTCCTCCCTCCTACTGAGATGTGGATGGATGACAAAGCCAGCTTTCCTGTCAATAGGCAGTTTATAGTAGGGACATTCATATGTTGCTGGAGTCTTGAGATAGGCATTCACCCTGCTCAAAGAATACAGTATACCATATTTATATTTATATGCTAAAGGGGCAACCGCACTCCTGGTAGCCGTTGCAACGCCGCGGTTGCCTTGCCGTAGCGAAGCTAATTATTGCAATTCGTTCCAATTAACGCACATGCCACGTGGCTCAGTCGATCGCGAGCAATGGCGACCAAAAGGAAGACAAGACAGCACTCACAACTTAGCCAGCACGGTGAGTTTTGGCATGTAAGCGTCAGTGAACGACAGCGATCACGGCTGTGTGGTCAGAATCTTCGTGTGCCTTTCCTAAGAACGGTACAGCCACCGGAAGTCGGAGAAAGGGCTCAAGCAATGGCGGCCACGGCAAGACAAAAGCGCTTGTATCTCCACCACCAGGGTGAGTTTCAGCACAAAAATTGTACGCTTGGGTCACTGAACGATAGCGATCACGATGGTGTAGGCAGATTCTTTGTAGGCCATTCGCAAGGTAGTGTAAGGTTAATCATTTATTTACATTACGCGGCACAATTTTTCCCCTACCAGGAGTGTAATATAAAACGGTATAAAAAATAAAATTCACTACTGTAGGATTGGAATCACAGAAATTCCAGGAAATGCATTTGTATTGCTAGATTGGATGGACAGTTGTAATAGATAGAAACTGTCGCGCTGCGTTTCAGGAGAGATATCGTTTGTGACCATTGTTATTCTAGGAAATGGGAATCGAACTGTGCCACGACGTACTGCACCAGGAACTGGGCGTCTACTGCCATGCCATCGTTGCCATGCACTGCATTTCCAGGTTTGTGACTGTTATTCCAGGAACATGGTGGCAGTCTGGCGTTTGTGACTGTTATGACTACACTATCTACATTTTGGAAGTGTGGCTATAGTAATTCCAAGAAATGGGCATCATCAACCACACACGGCATTTAGACCAAATCAGCTGACTATGAATAGTGTATTTTGTAAAGGTGTACTTGGAACTCAGGTTGTTTTGATAAGTACATTTCCTGGTACTGGTACAGAGGATTGCATAAAGCTTGCAACAAAAACTGCTGAGCACTGCTGAGACTTGAAAACCACAAGTCCCACCCTGTGTACATAGTGACGTAACAGAGCTAAGTAGCTAGGAAGCGCTAAGTAGCTTATACTGCAAATTATTGTACTTGAACACTACTACCGATACGGAGTAATGGCTTCTTTCGAGAGCAAGCGGACAAAGGCGTATGAATCTGACTTGAGATGGCGCATGGTTTATCAGAGTAGTGTTCAGGGCCTGACCCTGAGAGAAATAGCCAGCAATCTTAATGTTGACCACTCAACTGTATGCAGAGTGCTCAAAATCTTTGAAGAAACAGGCAATGTGGAGCCAGGTAAAAGCAGTGGAAGGCCTAAAACCTTGAATGTTTATGATGAATTCATCATCATTGAGAATGTGCTTGAAAACCCAAGCATCTACCTGCATGAGATCAAAGAAGACTTGAGGACAACTACAGGAAGAGAGCTGGATGAGAGTACCATATGCAGGTTTTTACACAGGAATGGGTTTTCACGGCAAAAGCTGAGACTAGTAGCTCAGCAACGCAACCAAGAACTCCGTCAAAGGTTTATGACTGAGTGCTCTGCATACAGGCCAGAAATGTTTGTTTTCGTCGATGAGACAGGGAGTGACCGGAGGAATGCAATGAGAAAATTTGGTTATAGCTTAGTGGGAAAGACTCCCTCTGTCTCACGTTTACTAGTACGAGGTAAATGCTTCTCTGCAATTGCTGCACTCACCCTTGATGGTATAATAGCCACACTTGTAACCTCAAACACGGTTACAGCTGTAACATTTGAGGAGTTCATTGTATCAAAACTTCTGACTAAGCTTATGCCATTCAATGGTGTCAACCCCAACAGCATTCTTGTGCTGGACAATGCAACAATACACCACGTGCAATCCGTACTTGAAGTTATTAAGGACACTGGCTGCTTACTGCTATTTCTACCGCCATATTCACCGGACCTAAATCCTATTGAGGAAACGTTTTCTAAAATAAAGTACGAGTTAAAGGCGAATGATGCTTTAATACAGAAGCTCCCTGAAGGAGGACTCCCTGACATGATCCAGTCAGCTTTTGATACAGTTTCACCTGAAGATTCATATGGATGGTTTAAACATAGTGGATATATTATACCTGCATGATTACGAGGGGCAACCGCACTCCTGGTAGCCGCGTTGCAACCGGTTGTGACTCGACGGTAGCGCAAGCTAGGCATTGCAACTCATTCCAATTAACGCACATGCCACGTGAGGACCGTGCTCGGTCGACGTCAACGTCGATCGATTGAGCTGAGTCAGCAATGGCGGCCCAAGGAGACGACAGGAAACTGTTACAGCGCTCACAACTTCGCTAGCACGGTGAGTTTTGGCATGTAAGCGTCAGTGAACGACAGCGATCACGGCCGTGTGGTCAGACTCTTCGTGTGCCTTTCCTAAGAACGGTACTGCCACCGGAAGTGGATGGAGCGCTCGAGCAATGGCGGCCAACGGCCAGACAAAAGCGCTCATATCTCCACCACCAAGGTGAGTTTCAGCACAATTATTTTGATTTTATGTCACTGCATGATAGCGATCACGACGGTGTAGTCAGAATCTCTGTACGCCATTCCTAGCACTCAAACGTTATTTACATTATTTACATTAATTACATCGAGGGGCAACCGCACTCCTGGTAGCCGTTGCAACGCCGCGGTTGCCTCGCCGTAGCGAAGCTAATTATTGCAATTCGTTCCAATTAACGCACATGCCACGTGGCTCAGTCAATCGCGAGCAATGGCGACCAAAAGGAAGACAAGACAGCACTCACAACTTAGCCAGCACGGTGAGTTTTGGCATGTAAGCGTCAGTGAACGACAGCGATCACGGCTGTGTGGTTAGAATCTTCGTGTGCCTTTCCTAAGAACGGTACTGCCACCGGAAGTCGGTGAGAGGGCGCGAGCAATGGCGGCCACGGCGAGACAAAAGCGCTTGTATCTCCGCCACCAAGGTGAGTTTCAGCACAATTATTTTGATTTTGTGTCACCGCATCATAGCGATCACGACGGTGTAGTCAGAATCTTTGTAGGCCATTCCGAAGTAGTCAAACGTTAATTATTTATTTATTTAGATTCGATTAGATTAGATTACATTACGCGGCACTTTATTTCCTATACCAGGAGTGTAATAATTAATTACATTATTTACGCGGCACAATTTTTCCTATACCAGGAGTGTAATATACACAAGCCTCTTTCCCAGGCTCACTGCATATATATATATATACATCTGTTGTTTCTGAAGTGGATACATTCATGAAAACTGTCCTCAACATGCAGGCATGAGTATAACTTTGAGGTAGCTAAGTATTATTGGGTCTAACATACATGTAGGAAGTGTTCCTACACTTTGTCCCAGACTGGTCCCCTGTGTACATGTAGGAAGTCTATCCCAGACTGGCCTTCAGTGTAGGAACACTTCCTACACTTTGTCACACACTTCACACAATTCAATGCCTTCAATTGGCAAAAAATATACATTTCATAACCGGGAAACCAAAACTTCAAATTTGATCGTTTGTATTCAGGCGTCTGATGTTGTTAAGGGCAAAACGTTTCTGTTCACCAAACTCATCATCAGATAAAACTCCTTTTTCTCGCAGATCCTGCAACACAGTTAGTTGGCTAAGATACTGGGACGACAATTTAGCTTTGCTGGCTGGAGAAACACCAAGCGTAGTTGAAGTGGAAGCAGCAGTTGCCAATGGTGGGTTAGGGTTAGGTGTAAATCTTTCAGCAAATACACTAACAGCACTTTTGAGAACATCTGTAAATGACTCGTCTTGTTTAGGTACAGCTTTCTTCCGCTTCTTAACTGCAGGTTCACCAGTAATTATCGGTATTTGAATGTAACCCATTCACAATGAGCCTTGCCCACACACGTAGCTGCGCCTCGGTATAGCTGTCCCCATGTTTATCTACTAGTTCCTCCACTGTTGACTCAAACTTGTCATGTTTTTTGTCATCCTCCTTGGTTGTGTCAACAGTCTTCTTTTTCCCACTTTCTTTTTGTGTATGCCCACCACTTTTCTCCTCGCGCCCGTCACACCATAGTTTGATGGTATCAGAACACTGATACGAAGAATACATACAATCTAGGTCATCACTGTCCTCGATCCAATGCTTTTTATTGTGACGCTTTTCAAAGTAGCCAACTTGATAGACGCTAGTGTCTGGAACTTGTTCAGAGAAGGACTGCTTGAGTTTAGCTCTCATTTTAGAAGGTGATGTAAATCTCTCATTGACGTGATGCCAAATCCTTTCAGTATAGTTGCTTTTCTTACTTGGAGGTATAATTTTGACAACATAGGAATACTTAGATTCGGTAGGTGATGAAATGTCATCCTGCAAGAGTAATTAGAGAGTAATTAGTACATTCACGTCTGCATGTAAATGTGCACACAAACAGCTAGCTACATAGTCCACTGTTAGCCTCGTTCCCAGGCCTACCCCGTTTTTTCTGTTCTTCGCCGCCCCTTCCGTATCCGTGTATTATTGTCAACGGAAACCGAAGAACAGAAAAAACGGGGTAGGCCTGGGAACGAGGCTAGTCCACTGTAATCAACGTTAACCCACCACACAATGCCGGGCATTATTTAGAAGTCACTGCCACAAAGACAATTTAATATACCTGTGTGTGGCATCCTTCTTCATAGAGAGTCTGTCCAGCATATGTAGCACCATCTGGGACTCCAGGGAGGTGGGCAAACCCAGGTGGAGGTGTGTAGACCGTATTTGAACTTCCATACTGGAAAGAAATTGTAGGCCTGGAAGCAGCCGCGTAGAGAGAGAGAGGGTATGAGGTCTCCGCAGCCGCAGGTAAAAACTGTGGGTCCAATCGACGCCGTGCGGACATCTTCAAGTCAATAAACAGCTCCAAATTTGTCTACTACGTCCAGTTGTAGTTCTCCCGCCGAACTTAGCTATGGCTTCAAAACCGCGCGATCAGCTCTATTACGTCACTATGTACACAGGGTGGGACTTGTGGTTTTCAAGTCTCAGCAGTGCTCAGCAGTTTTTGTTGCAAGCTTTATGCAATCGTCTGTACATTGGAATCACCTAGCCTCTGGAGCTACCAGATTAATTGGATTAGTGGAAATTCCAGAAATGGAATTTCTACCACTAGATTAGAAGCTAGTAGTAGGTAGTAGCAACATAGCTAAATCATACATACAGGGACTTACCTAAGTCTTATAAAGTGCGTCGCTTGATTGACAACACAACGCATTGTTTCTCGCATCATCCCAGCTGTTTCTAATTCAGTGATCTTGAGTAATAATTATGTATCGTTGCTAAGCGATCATCAATGTGCGCATGCGTACAAATGATTAAAATGGCGTGCTAACTGAAGCCATAGTTTTTGAGTGGGTAGCTGCAGCCGCCTGGTGCGAGACTTCGAAGTTGTGACAAAGCGATAGATAGGCTGGTGCACTGCTCGGTGTGAAACGTTGTGCGAAAACCATCGTGAGAGATTGAGGTGACGCTGAGTTAGCCCGTCTGAAGAAAGAAAGAAGAAGAAAAACAATTTTCCCATTTTGCTGGCACCTGGTGTACTTTCGCGATGGTTTTTCGAGACATGAGGATTCTTGTTGGACATATCATGAAAGCACTCGAAGATGAACGGTATGTGGTTATAAGTGTGCCGCTCCTGAGATTTGTTTGCATTAGCATATATTGCATGTCTGTCACATCCCTACATATAGAGTCTACGGACTCTATGATACCAGAAATAGTTGTGCATGCACGAGCAGTGGATATCAGCAGAACACTGAGGGAGCTTCTTATACTGATGGAATACTTGCAAGAGCACCGGAGACCAACAGTACACTGGTGAAGTTAGACAGTGAAACCTCGGTGAGGGTCTCCGAAACAACCGGGGACTTGAGATCCTGAAGCTCCCACCACAGGTCACCAATGAGAACCTCAAACAGTTTACACTCAGCTTACAGGAGTCCAGTTTGACTAGGATGTACTTTTGGACTTGGAAGCAGCAGAAACCAGCTGAACATGAACTTCAGGCAGTCAAGACAAAAGGAAAGAACTTGGCCGACCAGAACTCAACCTGTATGTAGATTACTGCCACACCTTCACCCATCCTACTTTTGACTTTTTGCTCAATTTGCTTCTTTTTTTTGGGGGGGGGGGGGGGGGGGGGGGTCCAAGCATGACACTTGCTTCATATTGCCCTCAGCAAAAGTGCAAGTCACATGGGGCAGACTATTAGCCTCCAGTACACGACCATGATGGCCGCCCAAGAGGCCCTTCACTCCCCCGACTGATCTCAGAGCATTTCCCGGGCAGACATGGTGCTCTTCCTTCTTTGAGCATAGAATAATTTGAAAGACAATTACACAGAGTCCCCCCCTTCCCCCCCCCCCCCCCCCCCCCCCCCCCCTAAAAGAAACCCTGACACAGACATGCACAATGTGCACATGCTATAAGAAAGGGCAAATACATACATCTATCACACATACATAGCGAAAATAATCATACATTGTACATGTAGAATGTACAGACCATATATACAATGTTATGTATATAGAGCATTATTGTCATCGTCCATAGACAAGAGTGGCATGACGGAACCGTAACGATGGAACTGCAAAAGCTTTCAACTGCCCACACAAATTCTTACATCTTCCCGTCCCCCCCCCCCCCCCCCCCCCCCCCCCCACACACACACACACCTTACCCACCACTCCCCCCTCCTCCCACCACACACACACCACTCCCAGTACCTTCCATCCAGTGTGAGTGGAAGCGTCTTCTCTTGCACTTCAAACGCAGTACCGAAACCAAGCTCATTGAGCCTCATCACAATCAGAGGAGAAATGGAGAATTCTGAGAACGACTTCCTGCAAACAATACAGAGACATACAAAAACAACTTATATATAGTTTCGTCCCCAGCCCAGAAGTCAGCCAAGCAGGTCACTACCAGTTAGAGCGAGCTAAGAAGCGTAAACCTCTAGGGCATAATACTCACAGCCAGGTTGTTATACACACTGGCATGGCATACTCACTGATCGTCGCTGCTCATGCAGTGAAATTGGCTTATACATGTACTTTCATCTGTCGCAGGGAAGACAAGAACTTACTACAGCGCTCACAACTTCGCCAGCACTGGGAGTTTCAGAATGTGAGCGTCAGTGACGTCAGTGAACGATAGCGATCACGGCTGTGTGGTCCGAATCTTTATGGGGCCTTCGTAAGACTGTACTGGCAACCAACGTCGAAGAGAGCGATCGAGCAATGGCGGCCGACGGCACAACAAAAGCGCCTGTATCTCCACCACCAAGGTGAGTTTCAGCACCAAAATTGTACAGTTGCAGAGTTCAAGGTTCAGAGGTTGCAATTGCAGTAAAGTACGACGGACGGTCTCGTGTCACTATATAATTATAGTCTAATTGCAAGTACACACATCACAGGTCTAGTACTGCCCCCAAATATCCAACTTCTGCAATACACACACGCTAAAATCTCAATGGTGGAGGAGTGGGAATGTGATACCTAGCCACCTAACATATGTATGTACAAAACGTGTACAACTTACCCACTACCCATTGAGCCTGCAGACTTAGAAGTCACATGGCTATCATCAGGCACGGAAGGGACGCAGATGTCATCTGGGGTGGTAACAACCTCCTTCTGCATTATCTTCATGGAACCCAGGAGGGAATCAATGGTACCAGCCCCAGCGGAATAGTGGCGGCATTGTGGGAGCAGGGACACAGCTGGCAGAGAGAGAGATCGGGCAGGAGGTAGAGAGAGATTCATATATAGAAGGGTTGCTTTCAAGTAGTGTTGCCACAATATATCAATATATATCGCGATATATAATTTCGCGATACGATACACGTCATGATATCGACATAGTAGTTAGTACGTGTATACGGGGTGCGCGGGGCATCCCAGCTGCACGTGGCACCATTGCGAAAAATGTCTGTCGAGTTTGAGCAGCTATATATGTAGTAGACAAGCCAAAGTCTAAGAGCAAGGGGTGCAAGAGAAAGGGGTGCATGATAGTGTTCCTGTGATGTGTAGTGTGTTGTACATTGGTAATCACAGAAGCCATAGCATTAACATTATCCACATACAGTGCAACAGAGCAAGTGAGCAAAACTATGTCTCAAATTTTACAATAAAGCCATCCTGTCATGCTATTTAGGCATAAAATGATGTATATCACTGTTAGCTGAATGAACACTGCTTGCACAGGAGGTTCCAGCTTCTTGGTATACCTGCCATACGTCAGCAGATTTTCATGACGTCACAGATTGCTGCCCAGAAGCGCCCTCATGAATTCCAGAAAGCTCTTATTACCGACAGGAGTACTTGAATCACAACTGCGACCTGCCTCGAAGCCATTTTCAAGTGAATCGCACTAACTGTAAGTGCCGTGACTGTACTTATACTAGGAACACGTATCCGCATACTTGCCTCGCGCGCATGCCGCGGCCACATGCACAGCCTGGCCACGTGCTTATGAGTACGATAGATCTCTAGCTAAGGCCACTGCAATAAAATTACTTCTTTCTCATCACTATGCACTTAGTAGAAACATGCAGGCGGAGCTTATTACCATTATTCATTACTGTGGTCTCATTTCCTCTTCACAGGTTATTAAACAAGTCAGCAATACAAACACTTCCACAGTGTGATGAAAAATCACGGATGGCTATTGCTTCGGAGTGGCACTGAACAATTTCCCACGGCATCAAGACCTTGCCACCACTGCCATGGACGACGGTAGCGCTCAAGTACACCATTTTTGCCTGCGTACACGTGGAAATAATGAGGTCAAGGATCACGCTGCCGTAATAATGACGTTATCGTGCGGGAAGTTCCCGAATGTGGCGGGCGGGTGATGAGAAACAAGCAATTTTATTGCAGTGGCCTAAGTGTGAATTTGCGAGTGTGGAGCTGAGATAATCATGCTAATTACACTCACTGTTCGACTGCACATGTAGCTGCTCTAGCTCTGCAAGCCCTGAAGGCCCCGCTCGCTTGTACCCTAGCCTCTGGTTACGCGATTATTGCGGAGTTGCGGATGTCAACTGTTTGACTCCAAGCTCTGCAAGCCCTGGATCACCACGCGCTTGTCCACTGATCTGCTTCTCAAGGTTGCACCGTCGAGCCCTCGCAGCAAATAAAACTCAGTTGGCCGGCAGGAAACCCGCAACGTTCCTATCAACGTTCCTGAGCGTGACATATACCGGTACGTACGTACGTATCACATTCGTATGTACGTACGCACATACGTCAGTGAACGACAGCGATCACGGCCGTGTGGTCAGAATCTTCATGTGCCTTTCCTAAGAACGGTACTGCCACCGGAAGTCGAAGAGAGCGCTCGCAATGGCGGCCAACGGCAAGACAAAAACTCCACCACCAAGGTGAGTTTCAGCGCAATTATTGTGTGGTTGTGTCACTGCATCATGGCGATCACGATGGTGTAGTCAGAATCTTTGTAGGCCTTTCCGAAGTAGTCAAACGTTTATTATTTAATTATTTAATTATTTACGAGGGGCAACCGCACTCCTGGTAGCCGTGGTTAAACGGTAGCACAAGCTAAGGTGACAGTTCGTTCCAATTATCACACATCACGTGAGCACCATGCTGGCTACATATAGGGAAGCTCAGAGTGCTCTCAAGTACCCATTCATAGCCATGTTGCAACCCCGGTTGCGACTCGAGTAGCGCAAGCTAAGTATTGCAATTCGTTCCAATTAACACACATGCCACGTGGCAACCCCGCTCAGTCGATCGCGAGCCAAAAGGAAGACAAGACATTATTACAGCACTCACAACTTAGCCAGCACGGTGAGTTTCGGCATGTAAGCGTCACTGAACGACAGCGATCACGGCCGTGTGGTCAGAATGTTCGTGTGCCTTTCCTAAGAACAGTACTGCCACCGGAAGTCGATGGAGCACTCGAGCAACGGCGGCCAATGGCGAGACAAAAGCGCTCATAACTCCACCACCAAGGTGAGTTTCAGCACCAAAATTGTACGGTGAGGACAGTGCATGATAGCGATCACGACGGTGTAGTCAGAATCTTTGCAGGCTATTCGTAAGTAGTCAAACGTTAATTATTTATTTACATTATTTACGCGGCACAATTTTTCCCTTACCAGGAGTGTAATATACGCGGCACAATTTTCCCCCTACCAGGAGTGTAATATTCTTGCCACTCAAAATGGCTGCCTGTGTCATGTGCACTCAATTTTATGGCTGTCTGCATCGCGGGCACTCCATTTTGTGACGTGATTGCATAAGGTCCATTCTCTAAGCCACTGGGCCCACGGCAGAGGAGCAGAAGCAAGGCTACATATAGTAGCACAGGCTAGAGGACTTAGCCGATTCCAGCTGTCTTTCTCTATCTTTCACTGCCATAAATGGAGATCCCCTGCGGACGGGGTTACAGGCCTGGGTGGTTTGACTATACAGACACATTGCCTGAGCGGACACTCTCGCCGTCCACCAACACAGCCTCCGGCACAATCATCTCCCAACACATTGTCGCCTATTATGCAACAGGCATCAAATGCTGAAATGCATATTACACGTAACTGCACATGTATCTGAGGGGTCAAGGCTGTGATGGTGGACAGTGAGAGTGGCAATGCGTCTGTATAGTCAACCCACTCACGCCCGTAACCCCATCCGCAAGGGATCTCCACTTATGGCAGTGAAACCAACCGTGACAGAGAGAAAGACAGCTGGAATCGGCTAAGTACTCTAGCCTGCGCTGCAATAAGCAGCCTTGCTTCTGCTCCTCTGCCGTGGCACAGTGGCTTAGCTGTAACAGTGTCTGACTAGTACTCAGGCATTGGGTACGAATCCCAGCTGATCCCAGCCTTAACCCATTAACCAATAAATTGTTTTTCTCCGGAGGTCTCTCTTAGCTAATAGATGAACTAAACCTACCATATTTCCCGTTCTCTCTGCTTTTCAGCCCCCAAACTCCACACACATGACCATGCAGCAATCCTCCACACATTCGTGACTCTAACCATACCCACCCATCAAGGGGCAGCCAATAGTCACGGCTCTCTGCCGACCATCCCTCGTCTAGACCGAGAAAAACGCTTCACTGCCAGAAATGGAGGCCCTACTAGGCGAGAGGACTGTTTTCTCGGCCCATTTTTGCAAAGGAGAGAAATGGCCCACCCAGCTCCAACCAAGAGCTTTTCAAGGCCAAGCCCAAAAGCGGCCATGCTACCTAGGCTCAGTGCTGAAACCCACCCACCTCCCCCTGTCCCGCCCTCTCTGCTGGCGCAGAGCCTAAGTCCCAAGGACAGACACAAATATAACTTCTGGAATTAATCAGACAATGTGTCAGACCACTTCCGGATGTGATCGGACATGGTCTGACACCAATTTTCCATTTATCGCCCACCATTCACTTGAAGTACTCGCTAGTGCATTGTAGTGAATTCTGTGATTAACTGACTTATGGTAACTATACATGTACATGTACATGCTGTGCAAGCGTGCAATGAAAGCGTAGCTCACGACCAGCTCCTTGTTTGCACAGCGCAGAGGTACGTGAGACATCGCCACTCCACGCTGGTATGCGGAGGTACCTGAGAATAGAGTTCAAGCTTACTTTTGTACTCCCTGCATGTTGAAATCACAGAAGAGCCGCGAGGCCTTGATCCTGTTTGTCTTTTTGTTGCACTTTAGTGATGTCAACATCTGGTCTTGCCGATCGAATTTCCGCATGCGGCCACTTCTCGAACTGCGACTTGAGCGGCCACTTCTCGAATGGCGACTTGATATGTAGCCTTGTTTATGGTGCTGTACAACGACACAGCTTATGCTAGCACTTGGAAACAATGAAGGCTCCAATGCCCGAGCAGCAGGACACTTTCGACCGGCCATTTTGTCAGACTGCGATATCGCGTGGTCGGTCACGTGCCTTTTCGTTCAGATTTTGTCCGTTGACCGACCGTTATATTTGTCTCTGCAAGGACACTGCCGGAAGTCTGACATCACTGATGAAAGTCTCATGCTGTCTGTAGACGGCTTTATTGGTTAAAATATTAAGGTCACTATTATTTGCGGGTATTAATTTTAGCGAATTGGGCATGCAGCAGATTTGGCGAGTATTAGTTTTAACTAGGACTGAGCGATTATTTCGATTATGCGATTAATCATGATTATCTCAAACCATCGCGATGGTGATTGCAGCAATCGCGACCACGCTGTTAGTCAGACGCGCAAAAGTGCTTATGGGTTTTCATGAATATACTTAGCAGGACTGTGAATGCAATAATCAGGACAATGAATAGGTAAGCACATAGCCTCGTACCCAGGCCTTCAATCGCGGGGGGGAAGGCCTGGTATACACTGTTTGCGCATGCGCTTAATTTCCCCCAAAATCTTGGAAAATAGGATATCTCGGTATTCTTCCGTGAAACGATGATGTCGAATGACGTCTACGTTTACATTCCTAGAAGAACCGCAACGAACGACGAGTAGCAATCACGGCGTGCAAAAGTTCCGGTGGTAGTAGTTTCTCTGAGGCTCTTTCCTATGCTTTGCGAAGGCTGAAAATGACACGGATGACGGTGAAAGAAGAGCAGCGCTTCTCCATGAGAGCTGTGTACGAAGGCAGCGACGTGTTTGTGTGGCTAGCTACCTACTGGCTATGGCAAGAGACTGTGCTACCAAGCGCTCCCTTTCCTCATGGACTAGCTACAAGAAGGGACTTGTAGACAGTGGAAAGAGCTGTGGTGTGCTTGTTGTGAGCCCTTTGATCGCTCTCATGCATGGTACGCGGGTGTGTTTACGCACACGTCATCGGTTAAGCCCAACCCATTCGCAAACGTCACAATTAAAATTGACGTAAAATTCACATTTAAATTAAACGCATGCGCAAACAGTGTATACCAGGCCTTCCCCCCGCGATTGAAGGCCTGGGTACGAGGCTAGTAAGCACACTGCGTGGCCATGGCTTCTATCCAGGGTAACTGTGAAAGCAGGAACGCGGAACGCGGAACGGAACGCGGAACGGAACGCGGAACCGAACGCGGAATGGAAGTAAAATGCGGGCCGCGCGCTATCATCACTTGCACCATACGCGCAGGGCGTCTTTATTCACTGGACTGGACTGGACTCACCCAAAAATCTGTTTCTCAGTGTAGGACAGAAGCTAAGCATACTTATTTATTCACTAAAGTTGCTTGCATAGCCTGCTTTCGTGTCTTTCCTCGAGTCGGTAGAGGTCAAAGGTCACGTGCATATTTAACGAGCTTCAGCAAAATGCTCTTCAGTCAGTCGTGGATGATAGAGGAATGCGGTAAATAAGTGCTCTTCTAATCTTTTCATTGAAGCTCATTAAATATGCATTGAAGCTCATTAAATATGCATTACATTATGTCCTTGCCATCCAGTTTCTATGGTGAATAATGCTATGGAACCATCTATAGAAGCCTAAACAGTGTCCAAGCATTCATGACGCCTGAATATTGATCCATTGCCCATGCACAAACACACATCCTGAAAACCAACCAGCTGGTTAGGCTAAGGCCTACGCTAGGTTGTTTTTCAGTCCGCTTTCTGCGCCTTTCACCACGTTCTCTAAAAGTAAAATCGCCTAATACCAACCAAATTCATGCTTCTTGCATGTACCTTGTTGAACTCTCGCTCCAGTCCGCCAAAGTTCCCGGACAAGAAGACCATCTGGAGGCAGCGGGAAAAGCACTGGTCTCCGCCATAAAAGTCGGAGAAAACGAACTGCCATGAGCCTCATCCCGATCCCGGAGATCACAAAGTGCTTTAATAAGGAATCGGAACTACTAGACTACACGTGCTCGAGATAATTGCATCAGATGGACTTTGACCTTTTGGAAATTGAGTTTGCTAGCTAGTCTACATGTACCGCTGCAGCTTTGCATTGAGGACCCTCTTCCCTTCCAACTCAGTGTCATGGCAACACCAATGGGATACTACACAGCAACCACAAGTGATGCTCTGGATAAGCCCACTGTTGTTGGTGAAGTAGTGCATGGAAGCTGCCATTGCTAAGTCGAAGCTTGACTTTCCTGCTGAAAACGTGACTGTAATGAATCGCACCTTAGAGTACTCAAATGCACTTCTGGTCACCATTGCAACGTTGTTCTCACGTTCAGTTGACCCCATTGCACAGCTACAGGTAGTCACTGATGGACATTTGCGACCGTGATCAAATCAAACGATCAATGTCTTTATTATTCTAGCGATCAAGGTCTTTTTGGAGGCGACGAAGCGATCAAGGTGACCTCAGAGCAACAATTATTGTCAGCATAGTTATGATGTCACAGAAATGCCTAAAGCTACTAAGGCTGCCAGACAGCGTCATGAGTGTGTACAAGCAACCTGAAGGACGATATCCATTAGGAAACCTGAGGGTATTCTGAAAAGTGAGTTTGCCCTACTAGCTAGCATACCACTGAACCAGTGGCACTGTCACATGAGCATCAATTGGATTGTTGGCTGCTCCATTGTGCATTGTGCATGTGTACGAATACACAATATGCAGGTAGCATGGCTCCCACACAATCTGCCATGAATATAGTAACTACCTTCAAGCAGATTTTTCTTGTAGTTAGAATAGTTTTCAGGAATTCAGTAAAGTCGAACTTGCTTTCCGCAATCCTAAATCTTGTTAGTAGTACCACTTTCTCAAACTAAGAAGCTAGTTTCTCAACCCAAGGAATCGAGATCCAATTCCAAGAAACCACATTCTGATTCTAAGAACCTTTGTGTACCAGTTTCTTGGAATCAGACTAAATTTCTCTGTTTAAGAACGGCCATTTCTGGTTCAAGGTAATGTTGATATTTTGAAACTGAAATTAAGAATGTATTTCTTAGAGCAAGGAATTCTTCTACTTAATTTAGGTACCAACAGCTGATTATTAGAGTCATACATCTTGATGAAAGTAGTCCTTTCTTGGACCAAGCAACACTTCAGACTTAGATTACCAGTAACAGTTTGCCTGGCATAGAAGTGATACACCATGGACCATGTTGTATTCATAGAGTGTTACAATCATAATATTTACTTAGTCTGCCTGTATCTGGAAAACATGCTTGTATTATCTTATGCTGAGGGAATAACTTTTGACTAAGGTTGCTGCCATAATAGTTTCCTGATGCCATGTGAGACAAAGCCAAGGGCATTCCTGTAGACATTAACCATAGATAATATGTTGATGTTATAGATAATGGTTAATGTCTCGATGTTATAGATAATATGGTTATGGTTGGTATATTATCTATGCATTAACCTTCAATCATGTTGGTCCGGGCAAGTGTGCTGATCTCTGATCGAATGCATAACATTGAACTGGGGATACCATTGTGAGGAGCCAGCATTCCCTTTCATACAGGATACCATGGACTTCGAGTTCTGCACGCAAAGTGGGGGAATACTGTGTTGCACATCCCATATATATATAGAAATGCCAAGGTTGCAACATCCATGCAATAACCTTGTCACAAGGTAGTAACAACCTAGCAACAAGCTTGTGAAAGTAGGTTGTAACAACCATGCAACAACCTTGTACCCGGGGTGAAACAACCTTGGAATTGCAACTGTAACAAGCAGGGTATTTGGTTGTAACAACCTTGTGACAACCTAGCAACAAGGTTGTGAAAGTAGGTTGTAACAACCATGCAACAACCTTGGAATTGAAACTGTAACAAGCAGGACATCTGGTTGTAACAACCTGGCCAAAAATCATTGAACATTGCATACATAAACTAATAAAATTGTAATACATAACTAAGTCGGTCCTGGGGTAATGAGTGATAAAAAAAGTCCCAGTGAATTACAAAGCTAGTACATCTACGATGATGAGTGATATAAATAATGGCTTTACAATGATCAGGCTGCTACTGCTTGAAAGTCTTGCATACCAGATTTTTCAGTTCCCAGCATGTGCTGATTGTGACCACTTGTACGTGTCATTACACGGGAGGGAAGGGACTGATTATTTTTCCTGTCTGGGTATGAGGGGCTCATCTGTAGAAAGAAAAGCGTTATACGTATGATCATTAAACAGCTCTAATAGAGTATCTATGTACTGCCCCTGAAATGATTGTAGTAAAACGAGTAACACATAACGCCTTATCACATTGCACGCAGTATAGTATTAGTTGCTAGGGGCGAGGATTGCAACAACGAGCAAAACATAGCCAAGTGACACTTTCTGAAGCACAAGGTACATACGCCAAATGAAAATGTGTAGCAATAGGCTTTGTATTGAGCTGCCCATGACTCACCATCCGATGAAGCCAAGTTTACTCACCTAAGTGAACGATGGGGAAGTAGGCGAGCGAAGCTACTTGACACCAATTAATGCCGTGGCCAAGGCAAAGCTTAGTTACCTAATAGCAGAACACACTGGTCTGGGGATTGGTAGGGGCCTGCCTAATAATAAAAGCGGTTTGGTCTTGAAGACCCCAATTCTAAGACTCAACGGGCAGAGTGGAGTGAACCAACTTGGTTGTTGATCACAAAACCGACTTGCTGGCCACACTCTTCTTTCAGTGCTTGAAAGCATGTGGTCGAAGTGGCAAGCGTGCTAACTTGTCTATAAGCACAACACTAACTACAGAGGTAAGTACTAGGCGCAGAGGCTCTCAGGCTTTCATAGATATCAAGACAGTTCAGTGCCTTGCGGTCACTGTACACACAAGGGAAAATGTACACGTGTACGAGGACGACCGGCCCCTCAATGCTAGCCTTAGTTCAACCCTAAGGAGCCGTTCTTCGTACTTGCCCCAGTTTGTACATTATAGTCTAGACTTACCCCAGAGTTAGGAGAGGCCCCCAAGTTCTGTCTGCACCAATGTTCCATGCGTACACCAGCTGCCCAGTAGTGCTTCTGGGCACCATCTTACATTCGAGTTGTCCCCAGGTCAGAAT
Organism: Axinella damicornis; assembly: GCA_963931865.1. Lineage (NCBI taxonomy): Eukaryota > Metazoa > Porifera > Demospongiae > Axinellida > Axinellidae > Axinella > Axinella damicornis. The sequence goes on along the minus strand of OZ007511.1, from coordinate 5,436,621 downwards.
GTTGACCTAACGAATCAGAAGCGTTGATTGCGAATGATGTCAGGGAAATGATTTTTCTCTAGACTTTCGGTGTCGCCAGCGACTAGACACGGCAAATCGCTGTGCCGTACCGCATTACCCACGAGTGTCTAACAAAAGTCGAGGCGAGCAACGAGCAGGTCGACTGTGTTCGTACGCGTGGTATCGCAGTTGATCGCTAATTTCCATGCTTAATTACATTCCGTGAGGACAACTCGAATGTAGGCATGTGCCCAGACCCTTTCCTCCCACGCGCGAAGGGTCTGGTTCCGAGATTAACGATGGCACGCTTTGTTTCCACAACCGGTAGCCAACTCTGACTCTAGCTAGCTAAGCAAACAAGTTCTTTCCCTGAAGGACACTATATACAGTGGACCCGAGGACCCGGGACCCGGGACCCGGGACCCGGGACCCGGGACCCGGGACCCGGGACCCGGGACCCGGGACCCGGGACCCGGGACCCGGGACCCGGGACCCGGGACCCGGGACCCGGGACCCGGGACCCGGGACCGGGGACACCAGGACCCTGGGACCCGGGACCCGGGACCCGGGACCCGGGACTGGGGACACCGGGACCCGGTCCCGGGGACCCGGGGACCCAAAGATCTTCATCTGTTACGTGTACAGGAGACAGAAATGCAACTACAAGCATTAATCTGTGCTAATGTAAACGCCCAAACTCACAATTATGTTATTACCTTGAGTATGCAAGTCAGCTTTGCACAACTGGATTAATACTTAGCCTCGTTCCCAGGCCTTAATCCTGGGATCCAGGCTGGTTCAATAAGGGTTATTAAGCTATAGTAATAATATTATTACTAATTAAAACGGAATTCAAGTTCAAAGTGCAGTGCTATAGATACATGACAATGGTCAAATGCTTTTTTGTAGCTTTGTGTAGTGTGCAAGAGTCTGACTTCGCCGGAGGGGCCGGAGAACGAGGTACATGAATATCTGATTATATTCTGAAGTGGAAAAGTGATGGAGACAAGCTAGAGGACAACACTGTATGCTGAAAATATCTTCCGATTTGCGCCAAGCTGACTTGCATGCTCCAGGCAATGATGTAACCATGAGTTTTGGCTTGTAGAACAGCTGAAGATCCTTTGGTCCTTGGGTCCTCGGGTCCCGGGTCCCCGGATCCCCGGTCCCGGGTCCCGGGTCCCCAGATCCCTGGGTCCCCGGGTCCCTGGGTCCCTGGGTCCCTGGGTCCACTGTTTATAGTGTCCCTGACCCTGAACGTGAAGCTCTGAAAACGGTTACATTAGCAACCAAATTGGTGAATATGAACATCGATGAATTAGTTTACATGCATTAGCAACCAAAATAATTTGGGAGGTATTATGACATCAAAACATAGTTTACATTAGCAACCAAGTAACTAAGTAGTACATGTATACATGTACATGCAACGCGTTATATGCAGGAATTATTCCTATTTTCCATGCATGGATGTTCCAGTTGCATGCTAGCCTCGCACCCAGGCCTTCTCACCCCACCGTTTGTTGCTTGCAGTGCTAGCATGGGGGAAAAAGCCTTGTCACGCACGTGACATATCTGTACATTGGAGGAGTTGCACATTCTTATTGTACAGCTCTCAGTCAGCTTTCTGAACCCAAGAAACGTCACCAACACTGCCTGATGTTGATCACTCAGTGGCCCATGGCTGCAACTGGTGGAACTCCGGAGTTCCTCAGGCCACACGTACACCCAAATCCCAATGTGCATGTACATATGGCACTGCACATGACAAGTTTTAGCTACCAGGCCTTCCCCGTGTTAGTGCCGCAAGTGATAAATGCTGGGGTAAGAAGGCCTGGGTATAAAGCTTGTTCCATGCATGCATATCAGAGAACGCGGTAGCATTCTCTATTTAGGGATGGCCAAGGAAATTTCGATTTTACCATACTGATGCACCAGCAGGATAACGGCCAAAGAAGCTACAACCCCCCAAACCAAGCATGCAGACAGAATGATACTGCCTAGCAGTTCCCAAAAACACTCACAAACATACCTTAGAGTACACAGGAGTCGATGAACATGTCGCGGAGAAAAGTCCGATTTCGTCATCTTCTTTCTTCTTCTTTCTTTCTTTCTTTCTCATAACGAAACTTTGCCCAAGGATAGCTTACCAACTAAACCACTTCTTGAGCTAATTTACGTACAGGACAACACCGCTATCGCCGTAGTACTCGCCATGACCACGTTTGTCTGCAAACTGGCAAGACCAGCAGTTTTAGCTAGCTACGATCCCATGGCATTCTAGCACGACGCCATTTTGAGGCAATGAGGTCACGTGTTCGCCAATTGCGCATGCGCAATCCAAAATGCAAGCACATTTTTGTGTTCTTTTGCTTGTGAAGGCTGCGTTTGGTACACTAACAGAATCCCTGTGAATCCGTCATCTGGTGGCTCCTACTGCTAAGAGGAAGTTCTACCAACCTGTTCTTGTCAAGATGTATTGTGACTATGCCATCATGGAGGCGTGTTTCATGACGTAACTACAGTGCAGAACTGTGAGGCTAGAGTTTTGGATTTCCATTGCAAGCACATGACCTACACGGCTGCCATCGAGCTCTCTGATCTGATGAAGGGTGAATGCCCCACCGCCTCATCCGCGAAGGCAGCAATAAACATTGATCACAACAGCAACATCAAAAATATATTATTAGCCATTAATGGAAACTGCAGCCTGCTCAGTGCCCAGCAGAAGGTCCACGTCCATCAAGAGAGACCATCACAGCTTTGTTGACATGGTGATCGCCTCGTAGTCTCGGGCCTAGGAACAAGGCTAACATGGTGATTAAGTAACAACACCAGTCTGGCATACATCCAGTTCCCCCGTACCCTTAATGGTGACGTGATGTTGCACGTACCATGACTAAGAAGTTACACATTTCATGCGCTCGAAAAAGTACGCAAACTAGTGGCAAAAATTTTCTGCGAAAAATATAAAGGATTTAGTGATGGCCTGTCACATTCGGAATTATTCCACCCCTCGAAAAAGTGATTGCTTATGTTCTGTGAGAGGACTATAGTACACACACTGTTGCAGCATGCACCTCTAGGTTCATTCCCAGGCCGTTCCAATGCCGTTTACAGTATGCAGTAATGGAGGGGCTGAATGCCTGGTAGAATTATTTGGGCATTGACTTGCCTAGATGTTAGGTAGAGGAGAGGCACATTCCCAGAAAAACAGAATGGTTAGGTAGCTGAGCAGTCAATCACATGATCGAATTCTTTCAACATCCAATAAGCAGTTTCTGAACGTCACCTATCGACAGTACTGTGCACACACTAATTGTCTTCCTGATCTATTCTGGCCTCCTCCACTGATCACTAGCTGGAAGTGGGAAGGGCCTCAGAACGAGGCTCCAAACGTTTGTATTGTCACATTTCACATGAACTGTGTGCAAAGATGCCACATTTAAGATTTCTAGTTCCTGATGGCTGCCAGCAGTGGTGCAAGTAGTTCAGTAGATCCAGTGTCTGTCAGTGTGGAGTGTGATTCGGATGACATTGACTCCTCACGTTAAAGTGAGGACACTGTTGAGCATCCTTCGCTGCCCGAATTGAGAATAATTAGAGAATTATATCATTATAGGTACTAGATTATGGGAAGTTTAGGGGAATCAAATGAAAGAGTAATAGGTGGAAAAACAGGAATAATCAGCCCAAGCCTACCAAGAGATACAAGCAGATGTGCCATCACTCTAGCATATTGGAATGAATGTTCTTCATAATCACAAAATGCACTGCATCTGCACTAGTATAGTATACGTCCTATTATGGTGCCATCAGAGACAGGCTACTAGAATGATCTTGCTTTGAACTGATTCTGAGGGGCAACCACACTTCTGGTAGATTGTTTGCAACTCGCTTGTAGAGCAAGCTGAGTATTACCACTCATTCCAATTACCACATCATTTATGTCACGTGAGGACCATGCTCCGTTGATGGAATCAGAAAAGGAAAGACAAATTATTGAAGCGCTCACAAGTTTGCCAGCACGGTGCATATAAGCATCAGTGAACGACAGCGATCATGCCCATGTTTTCAGAATGTTTGTGGGCCCTTCGTAACAGCTGCACTGTTCAAAGAGAGTGCTTAAGCAATGGTCGCTGACGGCACGACAAAATCACACTTGTATCTCCACCACCAACTGAAGGTGAGTTCCAGAACCAAAACTCTACGTTTGGGTCACTTCATGATAGTAATCATGATGGTGTATTCAGAATCTTTGTAGGCCAGTCCGAAGTAGTCAAACATCATGTTACATTACGTGGCACAATTTTCCCCCTACCAGGAGTAATTTCTACCAGGAGTAGTACGTACCACTTCTCTTAATAATGTAGCTGACTAATGAGATTATCAGAGCATGTGAGGAAAGGGGTGGAGCATTATGGTTGCACCCCTGGTGGTGAAATAGATATTCTGCACACTGTGATTACACTCCTGGTAGCTGTGCAGCTCATAGGAAAGCCCCACCAACATTCTGACGTACTATACCCTGTCAAGATCACTGCCATTGTCTTCCCTTTGGCTGTCTTTGTTTGCTGCCTTAGTCGGGACAAGCTATAAGCTAGCTGTCTATGGACAGCCTCGGAGAAGTCAGCTGTATTTAGCTGTAAGCTTAACAGCTGGTGGAGACAATCAGAGTTTGATCAGGTAACCACGACGTTAAGATGAGACCTGAGGCGTGCTTCCAAAAAGTGGAATAGACCTTATTCGGCTAACACGCGCACCGACACAAGGCGGCAAATTCCAATTACTTGTGTGGGCATTCCACACAGTTATAAACTAGCTGTTGCTAACCATCCGTGTGGTTCCAGGTAACGATAATCAGTGAATACAGTACATTGCTTTGTGTAGGTGATGGAAGACTACGTTGCAAGAGAGAGCACATTCCCGGAGAGGAGTTTCAACATCTGTGAAGGCGCTGAAGGACTGCCGTAGGGCTGAAAGCATACTAAAGAGTGTATTGCAAAGTCAGCGCTAGCTGGGCCCACACTTTCGAATGCATTTATATACTAGCCTCTTCGTACTTGCCTTGCAGAGCACATCCAGCAACTCGTTGGTGAGCCACATCCATCAAAGCACATCCAGCACCTCGTTGGTGAGCCACATCCCTCAAAGCACATCCAGCACCTCGTTGGTGAGCCACATCCCTCAAAGCACACCCACCTAGAGCCATGCTCAAGGAGAACAGTCACACTCTACTCAGCTAGTGCTTACAGAGGATGATGTCGATGATGCTGCACTCCCAGAGCTACTGGAGAAACACCACAAGAGTGCCTTGAGATGGTGGTGCTGAGTGCTTGCTGTTGGATTCCGGCGGCAGTCCTTGAACGTTTTGACAAATGTCGACCTTGCCTCTGGGAATGTGCTCATCTCTCTTGCAATGCCGTCTTCTATCACCTACACAAACCAATGTACTGTATCCACTGATGATTGTTACCTAGAAATGTGCGAGGGCTTGCAAAGATAGTTTACATCTGTGCTATAATTGCACCAGTGGTCGGCACATTCATTAGCCGAATAAGGTATATTGTCATACCAATGAGTTGCACCTGGTAACCGAAGTGCTGTTTCCACATACTATCGAGGAGTGAGGATATTTCACTTTGTCTGTGCACTTATGGTAAGTCAATGCAGACTTTGGTCGGACATGATCAGACACCAATTTGCATCAGTGGAGTGTCAGTTTCCGTGTAATCTGATGAATAGAATATGGCGAGCCATACCTGCACATGATCAACTGCTATAGTCTCACATCCGCACCCCGTAGTGACATGGTAACATTGAAATTAGATAAGAACCATCAGTTTTAGTAGAACATGCAGCGTACAATTACTACCAGTTACTGCTGACCTTGCCAGTCAAGTTATAAGAGTACCAACCAATCAAATTTCAGAATTGTTTGCTAATTGGTTCAAGGGTGCTCAGAGGATGTTGCAGTATCCCGTACGAATGTCCTCAAGATCAAAGTGGCTTACTGGGATGTACGAGACTTCCTGTAGTTTTGACAGCCCACTTCAACCCTTCTACCCAGAGGCTTCCTGTCTCAGTATCGTTTACCTCTAAATCCTCAAGATGTGACGTCATGGTACCATGTCGTGTACAAAGTATCTCCCTGGCTTTCCTTCCAAGGCTGTGAGGCAAGTTCTTGGATGGAAAGCCTGGATACAAAGCTAACTTGCAACCCAAGTGGCTACATTGCTGCAACTTGACTGTGTTAACATCAGGATATTGATAAAAAAATGGGCTTTGATTGCTGTGTTCATTGCTAAGTAACTGGCTCTGTGTGTACAATTACTAGTACAATGTTTTGTGTAATAGTTGTGTGTGACCTGGGATTGTACTGTACTAATTGCCGAGCGGGAAGCGAGGCAACTAATCGTGCAGTGTGGAGGTCGAATCTGGGCTAGTGTGACTATATTTGTATGTAACGCATTGTGGCCCGCACGTAAATTGACGCTTTGGACCCCGGATACAACCCCCACCATGTGATCTCACGTTTGTCGCTAGCTGAAATTAACATGGACGAGTATGACTGACCGAGTATGAGTCTGTTTCTGACCGGAGACGACGATTGACGAGGGAAAGAGTGCAGCGACATCGAGGGAGAAGTGATGAGGCAAGGAGGGAGACTACGAGAGCGGCTGACCGCAAGAGACTTGGCAGGTAGATTGAAGTTGACGTTCGCCGTTCACAGAGACTCGCTATCGCTCGTGGTTATGTTCTGCAACTGCCAAATTGTATCAAAGCTTCCCACGAGGCATCTCTGCGTGGTCAACAACGTATGCACTAGTATAGGGCTAGCCACAACTGCTAGCCATAGTGCAAAAGCTAGTGAGGTACACGTGCAAATTGACTTCAGTATGAGGGCAGTTGTGCCAAAAATAACAGTGTGGTACTGCACTCCCTACATACAACTGACCTGCAAGAGCATTGTGGAGTACATAACTTAAGAGCTCCTAGACATACTTGAACAGCACTGTTACAGCAGCAGCGCTGCAGATATTCAGAGATGACACAAACCCCTAAACTAGCCATGCAGTCAGTTCAGCTGCCACCATTGAATTTTGACGGGCATATACGTACACTCTCTCAATCACAGGCGTGGAGTGTATCGTGGTCATCCCACACACCACATTACTGCACCATCCACAGGACCCTGCTGGTCAGGAGAACAGCTTTGCAAGAGACAGGTGAGACACATTTGTATGCCTTACAGATCAGTTTCTGTCCCCATGGCAGCTCCCTAGAGATGATTTGCTCACCACGAAACACCTCCCAAATAAATTTGAAACCCTGCAGCTGTATATATTTTTGGTCAATTCTTGTGTTGTACATGTATGGCACTAGGTTTGTTTGTACCTGCAACACACTTTTGCTCTCTATTTCACAGTTGCATGATTACGAGCATCAATGGCTGATTGGTTGTGCATGTCATATCAAGTTACCACTTAGAAAATGGGGGACAAAATATTGGCATGGAAAGTCAGAGGGGTTGGTTGAGGGGGGGAGCATGAGTTTGGCTTGTCTCGGCCCCAGACCTAAGCCAGTCCCAGTGCAGAATGCTCCAGTATCATGTGGAAATGATCCGTGGTGGAGTTGGTTTGGATTGATTTGGATGGAGTTTGCCTGGCATACATACCACAATTGCACTTTATTAAGCACATGTGCCTTGTATCTCCACTGTAGGATTGAAAATGGCAGAGTTCCTGGAAGACTTCAGTGCTTAGTAAAGAGTAGCAGGGAGGTGAGTCGACCTGCACCTAACCGAGTAGCCCCCCACCCCCCAATATGCATCATGGACGAGGTACCAACATGGCACCCAGGGTACCTACTAGCCTCGTACCCAGGCCCTCACGTGGAGCGCGGAAGATGGCCTGGTGACACTTGGCAAAATTCCCGTATGTGCTGAGCTCAGCAGTCTTGATTTCGGGTAGGCGAATCACGTTCGTCCATTGCCAATTACTGAGTAGTAATTACATTCTTCACCCCGTGAAAGTGTAGCCGTTTTATAAAACCGCTGTTCTAGCCTTCAAGACTCACCTCTGGTCGCTCCTTGGCAAGGACTTGCTACGTAGCCATCACCAACAGCTAGCTACCTTCCGCATGATTTCGAATGCATCCAAGTAAGGAATGTAATCGATTACGCAATTATGCTGACTGAGCACATACGGGGGTTTTGCCATGTGTCATCAGGCCCTCTTCCGCGTTCCGCGTGAGGGACTGGGTACGAGGCTAGGTACCTACTACCTAATGGTGTCAGTGCTTTGGGGGTCCAAAGGTCATTCTAGTACCCTAGTAGATTGCTAAGGAAAATGTGGTTATGAAATATGTGATCAGGCTTCCTGTATAACCATGTAATTATATTCATGTGCACAGCTTTCAGGTTGCTAGCTTAAGGTCAACAGAACTTAATCTGTTGCAGCTAATTGGTCTAGCTTGATGGACTATAGCTACTTAGACTATTCCCTGGGAGCAGGAGGTTATGGGCCTCTGCTGGTACAAGGCTGTATTATAGGTGGAGAGTATGTCTATTATGTGAGTAGCTTATAGGGAATGTCAATATAATGTTTCAATAAAGCTGACTGGAATACTGGAATGACCTTTAACCCAGACTGGCTCTAAATAATGCTCACTTATCTTATCTTGCACAAGCACAGTGTGTGACTTGTCTTGTGTATGTAGTGCAGCTCAGCAAAGTGACCTTTTTTGCTCTGAGCCTCTAGATGCCGCATTCATCACCGATTATCATTCAAGATGACGTGATATCTCCCGTGAAGCTGGTGCTATAGCCTGTAGCCAGTGAGGTGCATGCAGCTAGCTACCTTATACACTGCGTTGACTGCCTGTTGTCTTGGCTATATATGTAGCCTGTAAGTGCTAAGGCGATATGAGTGCTTGGGTTGCTCATATGCTCAATCTTTCATATAATTACACATGTAGTCTCGTGTTAAGCTTAGTTTGGTCTTTATGGAATGTATTTTGTTCCCCCCCCCCCCCCACTCACCCACCCAGATCCATGCGGAGGCTCGAGTGGAGGAAGCAGGGACAAACCAAAGGTTGACGCGAAACGGATCAGTAGCCTGACCAAACGAGGGGAGAAGTCCAAGGAGGTAAGGGCTGTATATGTCATCAATAGCTAGTGGCTATGAGTGGTGGCTGCATGGAGTGCCGGCTGTCACATCACCTCATCATAGCAGTTGTATGTAACATACATGTATGCTTTCTAGTATGTGGAGAGCAGCATTCTACATGTACCTGTGGTTACCATTGCTGCAGTCAAGATTAGTCCGACGTCTCGTCCGATTGAAACGACAATGTCTCGGTCCATAGCAGCGTCCATCCTGCACTCGGAATGCTACATCTTAGTCTTGGCTTCTTACTTGTGGCATTTGCATGGATGGAATATCACCCCTGACACAGTTTTGTGCATGGGAGCTGATAATGTCAATTTCACTTCGCTTCGAACATGCGTATTCCATGCTAGCCTCGTTCCCAGGCTCTCCCACGCGTGGACAAAAATTGAGAAAAAGGGGGAGAGCCTGGGATATTTTGTCACGTGAGAAACGTTACGTTTAATTGCGTGTGGGCGATCACAACCGCAAGTCATGCATGAATCACAGAGTCGGTAGACTCTGTATGTAGGGATACGACGTACACGCAATATATGCTAATACAAAAGAATCTCTCCAAATCTCAGAAATGGTACACTTATAAGCCTTTATAACCGCATACCGTTCATCTTCGAGTGTTTTCATGACCAACAAGACTCCTCGCGTCGCGAAAAACCGTCGCGAAAGTACCGCACCAGGTACTCGCAAAACGGGCAAATTGTTTTTCTTTCTTCTTCTTTCTTCTTCTTCTTTCTTTCAGACGGGCTAGCTCAACGTCGCCTCAATCCCTCATGATGGTTTTCGCACGAAACAGCAGCATTTTACACCGAGCAGTGCACCAGCCCATCGCTTTTTGGCAACCTCCAGGTCTTCACCAGGCGGCTACAGCTGCCCACTCAACAACTATGGCTTCATTTGTCACGCCATTTTCATGTTTGTACGCATGCGCACTTAAACGATCACTTAGCAACGATACGCAATTATTATTCAAGATCGCTGAATTAGAAGTGCCTTGCGCTGTTGTGTTACCGTAACTAGACTGAGGTAAATTCTCTGTGCTATATAAAAATTATGTTACTAGACTGTTCTGTGAGAGGGGTGAATGCCTATCTAAAGACTCAACAATGTGTCACTACTACTATCTGGTATAGCTATTATACCTACATGTATACTACTTCAGCTCAGGGAACACTGGCTTAGTATCCATCCAGAAAAGGGTTGGCTTTTGAGATGCTTGGGTCTGATTCTTCAGCCATTGCTGGCAGTGCAAATGCCAGAGTCCAGTATGCATGCGCCTGCTGCTAAAAAAAATGACATAAACAAGTAATAAAAAACATTTAAAATGTAACAGGATGTAGGGATACCAGAACCGCAAAAAGTAAGGAAACAAGGTAGGGATGATCACACAAAACAGTGAAGTATACAATCCCCCTACATATCTTTTTTCATTATACACATATTATGGAAAAAGATCTCTGTAGGGGGTTGTATACTTCACTGTTTTGTGTGATCATCCCTACCTTGTTTCCTTACTTTTTGCGGTTCTGGTATCCCTACATCCTGTTACATTTTATGTGTTTTTTATTACTTGTATACTATAATTCTATACCAGTGCGTGTAGTTCTTATTTGAGGCTATTGTATAGCTGACAGCACTATCATGTTGCCCCGTACTACACAGCAGCCGCATTATTCCTGCTTGAAGACTCCGGAATCGCACCAGGTTCTGCGTGAGACGCCAAGACGGTCGTTCCATGGCCTTGCTGAGAAGTGGCCGAATTGAACGCCAAAACGACCCGTTTCCAGGTTTGTATGAGTCGTTCTCGACCCTTACTATTCACATAGACTGCCAAGGCACGGCTACCGTCGATCTCCACGCAGCTAACGGTCGAGCGCTGAATGAGCCGGCTTCGCGCTGCATAGTTGCGGTCAGTGTGCCCACGTTCAATTAAGTTCTCTCTACCCTTCTCTCTACCCTGACGTCACGCACGTGATAAATTATCCCAGGCCCTCTCCCGCTTTTCCGTACTTTTAGCGATGAAAAGCTGGGCGGGGCATGAGAATGAGGCTAATTCCATGCATTTTCGCGGAAACTGTGTTCTGCAAATATGACACTCTCACGCAAAGGGCCCGCAGCTTCCGAACTCCAGCGTATTGCGGGCCGTGCGATTTCTGTAAAGCTCCACCCACAGGAAGTTCTTACCGCTAAACGTGGCACGCAATACGCATGTTCGAAGCGAAGTGAAATCGACAGTATCAGATATTAATGTCGCTACAATCATATGGAGGGAAATCCCCACAGTCGCTACAATCATATGGAGGGAAATCCCCACACACAATGTCAAAAACTTACATAATTATGTGCCATCTAAACCATAACTAGAGGCAAAAAAATTTATCCGAAAAATTAAATTTAGTGATGGCCTGTCACATTCAAATTATTCCACCTCTCGAAAAAGCTAAGAAACAAGAAATGCCATTAACCAGGCTCAGTCCCATCCCATTGAAAAATGTAGATTTTAGGGTTGGGATGGGACTGAGCCTGGTTAATGACATTTCTTGTTTCTTAGCTTTTTCGAGAGGTGGAATAATACGAATGTGACAGGCCATCACATTTGCTGTTGTCATTGTGAGAACGAGAGTTGCATGCCCTCTTCCCGTCGATGCACCCTTGATTGCATGCAGTGCACTGAATAAGACGAAGGTGCACTGCACTGATACATGTATCACCACAACCGTCGTCTCTTGAGAGAGTGCCCATGTGCGGTCCACTTCACATGCTTGCCGAATGGGGGGGGGGGGAACTCTTTCGAGTGTTATTGTTGCATTCAACCATGAAAGAGTGCCCACCATTGTTTGATGGAGATGAGAAGATGTCCCTAGTTTATCGTTGGTAGCCAGTGGCTATAGATAAAGTGTAGATCCGTTTTCTTTCACCTTCCAGCAGGTCAGGATCCCGCAGCAGCTATCCTCGACGGGGACCTCCTCCCAACATGGTCAGCAGCCGCTACCGTAGGAGCCCTCCCTCACACGACAGTAGTCGACGCAGGAGCAGGTTTGTTGCTGCTGCATTCAATGCTGTTTGTTAGATGCTATTGCTAGTAGCCTCGTTCCCAGGCTGTTCCCACCACCAGTATTTTGTCGCTTCCAGCATGAATACGGTGGGGGAAGGCCTGGGAGATCTGGTCATGTGTGGTGCCATCAGGTAGACACATGGTAGGCACACGGAGGGCAGAGTCCAACAAAGCATCTTGACATCCTATGTTGTACTGTCCGTCCAATGGCTGAATGTCAGAGCTTTCGCAAGGCACACCATTCGTTGAGGACTCTTTTCAAGTGTTATTGTTGGATTCAACCCTGTTTGTTGGAATAGTTGAAATGAGAAGCTGTCCCTAATTTATCATTGGTGGCCTGTTACTTTTACCATCTGAACCAGTGGCTGTAGATACAGTGTAGATCCGTTTGCTTTCACCTTCCAGCGGGTCAGGATCCCACAGCAGCTATCCTCGACGGGGAACTCCTCCCAACGTGGTCAGCAGCCACTACCGTAGGAGCCCTCCTTCACACGGCAGTAGTCGACGCAGGAGCAGGTTTGTTGCTGCTGCATTCAATGCTGTTTATACAGGCTACCCTACCAGATCTTGCATACTAGTTGGTTATAGACAGATGCTATTGCTAGTAGCCTCACTCCCAGGCCAACCAGTTGGGACAAGAACAACAGAAAGGTTACATTTAACATGAGACTCAACCAACTACCCGGTCAATGTTACCGGACCGGACGGGTTTTCCGTATGGTGCTTCCGGCATGGCACGAGACCTGCCCACGTGCAATCAAACCCTTTCTACCATCTTTTCAATCCCAATGTCACTCATGTGAGATTATGTACCAAGTTCGCTGCTTTTCTTACTGCAAGCAATGAAAAACTGGGCGGAAGGCTAAGCACTATGGAACCTAAGGAGGTGGTAGCAGCAATGAGTGGAGAAGTGCTTGTGTCCATTTTGTAGACACAATCTGTGGATGATACTTCCTGCTTGTATCTTACTGTTGTTACGTTTTCACTTACTGTAGGAGGTCCCCTGACAGGGATAAGGTCCCCTGGCTACTGATACTGAGCCCACGACATGGCATCTAGTCTATGAACATCATCTCAAACCCTCGTATGGATTAACATTTGTTTCTTATGGTAGATGTTTTCTGGACTTCTATGCCTATAGTATAGTGGCCATTTCTATGCCTATGCATGTAGTTGGTATTATGTGATTGTACATGTATCAATATATTAAGATTTTAACCGTGTGTTTGTCGTCTGTGTGTGTGTAACGGAAGTGGGATGTTCGTGGGGCGGGACTAGACTATAGTGACGCGCGACCTTCGTACTTTAATTTATTTACGAACTGAATGAATGTTCGGGTCTGGGCGTGGGGTGGAATCCACAATCGCGGAGCAGCAGTCGAAGCGGACGTAATCGGGGAGCAGCAGTTGAAGCGGACGCAATCGGGGAGTAGCAGCCGAAGTGGACGCGATCGAGAGCAGCAGCTGAAGCGGATGCAAGCGGCGAGCAGCAGACGCAATTGGGGAGCAGCAGCGGAGGCAAAGGGGGAACAGCAGTTGAAGTGGATGCCGCAATCGGGCCCGGGAACAGCAGCTGAAGCGGACGCAAGCGGCGAGCAGCTCTGCAGTCTGCACAGAGAGCTGTCCGGCGCCGGATTACGCACGGTAGGCTAACGAGGGGGAAGTAGCTGAGCGAGCGAAGCGAGCTCAGCTACTTGTATACATGACTCCTGATATTAGCCTCGTTCCCAGTCCCACGCCCAGCTTTTCGTCGCTGCTTAGTACCGTACTAAGCAGCGACGAAAAGCTGGGCGTGGGACTGGGAACGAGGCTATCCTGACATTACTTGGCATTGTATTGCATCATCAATCACTTGATCTCAACAAAGCATGGGCTTTCAGTGGCCTCACTTCCACGCGCTTTTTAGAGGCGGCTATAGTTTTCAGCTTCTCAGATGCAGTGGGTGGGGACTTACATACATGATTGTAGTATAATTTGAGCTCCTTTACATTGGAATGACGAAGCAGAATCACTCGTCTTTCGTATACCGCGCGCGCCCCCTCGAAGAAAAAGAGGCAGGCTTGCGAGACTACTCTGCCAGAGGGGTCCGGCGGATAGAAACCAGAGCTGGAGCGAGAGTTCGAGAGCTCTGTGCCTCTGAACTTCGCAGAGAATCGCAATCTACTACGCAGGAAAGAACCACAGGACAGTGACCATGGTATGTTCGTGTGAGTTCTTGGGGACCCCTAGTCTCAGCAATCTGGGCACATCAGCTACACTGTGTCACAATAATGCGTGGTCAGTAGTCTGATGTCATAATTGGGTACAGCAGCATAAAGAATTTTGCAGTGTCCTACTGACGTAGGCACAAATGATGGAGAATGGATTTGAGCCTGCGTTGATGTTTCAAGTTTCTAGATGAGTCCTCTTGGGTGGATCCAAGAGCTTTCTCTTATCTTTCTCTCATCTTCCAGATGCTGGGGTCCCAGCCCATGACAAACTAGTTAGTCACAATGGTGGTTATTGTTTCCAGTATGTTCAAGCTTTATTCTGGAGCTAGTTGCTGGATCGATAAGATCAAAGACAGAGCTTTTCTCGTCGTACACTCTGGGACTGCTTTTGACTGAATTGCAACCCAGGTCGCCTGCAGGGCAGTGATGTGCTGGGACTTCATGTCAGGGCAGCTAAGCTCTGCAGTGACAGGGCAGTGAGACGGAGTGGAGAAAACTCAGCACCCAGCCAGGGTGAAGTTCTGCAGATAGCTTTGGGTACAGTGAGTTTTTACCTTAGCTTTTTGCAGGAACCTCATTCCAGATCCTCCACCCTGGCTGGGTGCTGAGTTCTGTGAGTGAGGGTAATCACCTGTCCTGCATTGCTCATGGTAGTGGGAGATGGTTATGTACTATCCTAAATATAGGTTAGACACTGAGACCAAGGGATGTACGCGATTTAGAAACCCGAGGGCCCTGGGCTGTAGTGTTCCGAGTGCGCTACTATATAAGGGCCCAAGGGTTTCTAAATCGCGTAGATATCCCCATTAGTCTCATTGTCTAACCGATTTAGAGTATAGCAACAGTAACTACGCTAGCGCTTCAGTTGTCAATAAAATAACCTACGGGTTGGAGGCCCTATTCGACAAAATAACAAACTGGGTACGAGTATGACGAGCGCTTGAGTGACTTGCGCGCACGAGGTACGATCAGGTTGTCACATGGCTCTGTCTCTCAACTCGGCTCCACCCCACTAGTGTCGTCATTGACCGCTTAGCCTCCTTCGAGCTCTCATGTACCGTTTGTACTTCCAACAAAAGCGTACACAGAGACTGAGTACACAGATAATTATGTACACTGCCTGTAATTCTAAAGCATTTATATAATACAATAGCTTGTTGCCATGGATTTCAAGTTGACAGAAAGCAATAACTTTTTACATGTATGGTACCCTGTGGGCTCAATAGTGAAACCCCGTACGAGGTTTCACTATTGGATTTACGTACATGTAGATACCTCGCAGTGAGTAATATGCAGAGCTGAAAATAACAGGCGGCCATCGGTCAATTTCCGTGCAAGCAGCTGACAGGGAGGTCAAATTACCACTTGACAGGCCACTTTGTCTGGGCATTTACATGGAGCTAATTAAACTAAGTGTCTGCACACTAATTAGCATATGAGAGGCTTCTGTCTAGGAGAAATACAAGGTGCTCAGGTTCACTTCCTTTTTTCACCTGATTCTTTTTCCCTTGTGTAAGATACATGCAGCTGTTTTTACCCCTCTCTTCTTTAAATCTGTGCATATTTCAATGATATAAATTTTATCGCCTTGTGTTATGTGGGAGTAAACATCAGCACATCTTGGTTCAGGATGTGGTGCATACACACAACACATTTTGACTGTTATATACAACCAGCCTGGAGATCCGATTGGCTAGTTCTGCTTTTCGTTCTCTTTTCGCTTAGTCTGTCTATTAGTGCCTAAAAGTCTTATTCACTACACACCAATATAGTTACACCAATTTTTAAAGAAGATAATCGTCCGACCACAGCAACTTAATGGCCGGGCAAAATCAAATTTGACCGGACGATTGACCAATCAATACATAAATGTTATTTTCAGCTCTGAATGTGGAATTTGTACAACTATACTCTAAGCTTAAGTTGAGTGCCACTCGTTTACTCTTAACCGACTATAATATTGTGCTTGTTTTAATGGTTATTCTCCAACGTGGAAGCTCTGAAATTGCAGATATGTTTTCCCCAATGGGAAGGGGTCATACAAATGGTAGTGCTACGTATAATTGTACTTCCCCTACACAACAAGGCAAGAATGTGCAAGCATACCGGACCAACAATGGTGTTTATCTTTATATAAGTTTCAGAGAAGTCGAACGGAACTCTATGGAGAGAACAAGGCAGTCTCGGATAGAGAATAGCTCTGCACTGTTACTACATGTGTTCCTCAGAAGCAGCATGGTACAGTCTGTAGAGAAACGCTTACCGCCACTTGTTCTCTGTACCGTCTTTGACTTTTCTCATTGACAGCAAGGTGCAGCCCTGGGACTTTCTTGATAGTTTGCATTGACAACCCATGTTGACTGTCCCATTTGTCCCGTGGGTGGGACAGACAGCTTGGACATGGCTGGAGTTGCTGGGGGCTGAGCAATGCAATCACATCAGTGTTTAATGATAGTTGCATGTTCCAGTACTTCCTTTCTGCCATCTCGAAAAAGTGAAAGCTAATACGTTTATAAGTGCAGTAAGACACACCTTTCTCATATTGCGATTCCAAGATCAGAATTTTGTCGCGATTATGCTTAGAGCAGTATTATTGCTCAGCCCTAGTTGAAGTCAAACCATGACGCATTTGTGAACTATTTTCTGTTTGATTCAGGGGATGGGGCGAGAGTATAGAGGGGGCTTGGCCAAACTTTTAGTTTTGTAGAGGGCCTCAAAATAGAACTTTTGGGCATTATCAAGTGGATGGAGGGAGCAATTTGGTTTCACTGAAACTTGTGTTGACTTTGATATTGTCATTAAATTTTGCCCTCAACTTGAATGACTTATGTTATGTTAATGTTTACACAATTGCGCATTGACTCAAGTGGGTGTGAAATTTCTTGGAAGCTAATGAAAAGCCATGCAAGTCTCATGCATGAATGCGTTTCCTCATCTCCTCCGCGCAGTCTAATCTTCGCGGGAAGTACGCGGTCTCTGTTAATATTCCGTTTTTTCGCCGCGTACTTAATTTCCCTTGCACGGCGCCGGCGGCGCCGGTGAAATCAAGCGGCTTGTGCAAGTCACATAGAGCTTTGTGAAGGCTAACTATGATAGTGTTTTGATACTATGTATCTCATTGAGCAATACCAGTTTTGGTAGCAGTATTTTCACAGAGTTAAGGACTAGGTTTTGGTATACATTATTGTGCTAGCATACATTTGTGAGATAATAGGAGTCTGTTTGCATGATATTACACTACTGGAAGTTGTGTGGTGTAATAAATGTCTATCCCTGGGACTCTCGATTGTAAGCCTGTCAAGGTGAACAAGCAAGTCAGCAGGAGGTTGTGCCTGTATACGTAGAAATGCTGCAACCGATACTACAGAGTGGAACCCCCTTGGTTTGAGACAAGTGGGCCGTTTCTCTCCTCCTTTGTACAAATGGGCTGAGATAACCGTCCCCTTGCCTTGTTGGACCTCCACTTCTGGCAGTGAAACTTTTTGCCCAGTCTAGCCAGACGGTAATTGGCCGAGAGCCATGATGATTGAATATATATCCCTTAAATGGTGGGTGTGTTTAGATTCACAGGCATGTAGAGGATGGCTGCATGGGCCTTTGTGGGAAGTTGGGAGAAATATGTACCGAAGAGATCTCTGATAGAAAGTGTTTCATCAGTTTGTGGGTTAAGGTGGCACATACCCCTCTACGTTAGGTTACCTTTAACCGTCAAGGGCCCGACGGTAAAGGTAACCTAACGCAGTGGCGTAGCCAAGGGCGGGCCTGGGCGGGCACGTGCCCGGCCAATCCTATATTGTTCTTCGCACGCGCAGTGGAAGCCACACAGTGAACACAGACAGCGTAAGCCTATCTTACGTATTCATAATCCTGATTATGTTTTCACAGCATAGTAAGTCAATATTCATGAATCTAAAACCCATAATCAGTTTTGTAGAGCAAACTCTCAGCGCTATCAATAAGGCTTCTCAGTTAACTCGCGCATCTCAGGATCGGAAGTGGATCAGAGCCCGAGCTACATCATAGGCACTGACTGCCCTGTCAACAGACGTGCTGTCGATAGATGGGCCTTCACCAGAACGTCTCTCTGCAGCATCGATCCTCATACATCTGGAACGCGCAGTGCAAAGCACGAAGGTGCCACGAGAGCCCATCCTGATAACTGAAAAATGAAGGCGAAAAAATTTTTCCGCACTTCGCGCGGACTGATCAGCACTACGCACCTCTATGCACTTCCTTCGGCAGCATGCATATCAAACCCTATATATAGTGCCCGCCCAATTCTACATTCCTGGCTACGCCACTGACCTAACGTAAAGGGGTATGTGCCACCTTTAAGGTAACCTAATGTTAGGTTACCTTTAACCGTCGGGGCCCCCCGACGGTTAACTACGTAACGTAAAGGGGTATGTGCCACCTTAAGCCCCATAATGTTAAGTTAATAACCCATTAATTAAGTTCTTTTTCTCCGGAGTCCCTCTTAGTTTAGGCATTATTTCCATTTCACTCCGTTTTTCAGCCCCAAAACTCCGCACACATGACCATGCAGCAATCCTGTACTCATTCATGACTTTAACCACGCCCACCCATCTAGCAGCATTCAATAGTCACGGCTCTCGGATTATGCCCCCAGTTTGCCAAAGCTTATATAGTAAGGCCCAGTATACAAACAATGAACAGAACAACAGGTGCCATCATTGCCATGTTACCACAATCTTTTATTTTGATCAAGCATTCTGTACTTTGTTGAACAGGGAAGGATCAAACCTGAGAGGGTTTATTTTTCTCTCTCTTTTCCCTCTCGCACAGGTATCACTCCTACATCATCGAGGAGTCCTACCATGAAGCACTGCATGGGTACCTGCTAGCCATGATGCAAAAGTGAGTAAATGTTTATCAACCAATCAGAGGGCTGGATACACCACCTTCAAGACAGGAAATGAAATTGCTACATAGTTGAAGTTGTAAGCATGTCATAAGTAGATCACCCGCCCAGAGTAAGAGCGTGTAACTTCAATAGGCGCAGGCGGAATACTTGAGTTGTACTAAAAATAGATCATGGGGTTGCACCTGAAGCCATACGGTGGTAATTGTGAACGCGTTAGCAAAGTGTGAAGATCTAAGTGGATAGCAATTCAGCTCTGGCTGAGCTTATTTGAACCTATAACCCACCGTGGCGATCGTTGCTGATCATCAGATGTCGACGTCCTCCACCTCCAGCCTCAGGTAAGCACATCCACACAATTAATAACCGTTGTTGTGACTGTGTTCGAGTATAGACTAGGGTATAGCCTCGTACAGCCTGGGTACGAGGCTAACCATAGGTTAGCCTTCAGCACAGCCGTAGAGCAGAGCGTCCTCTGGTAGCTGTCGCTGTCGCTTCCTGCAGTCACTTGGCTCAGAACTACACAGCTGTGCACATCAACACAGAATAATGACCACAGTGTCGCCGCTCTAGTCAATTATCACGTGGCGGAAAGAATCACTACAAGAGTGTTTGGACATGCTATAGCTATTATTAGTACAATTCATGTATTTTGCCGGTTTGAATTTCCCGGAAGTTACACGCTCTTACTCTGGGCGGGTGATCTACTTATGCACTCTTGACGCATGTACATGAAACTTCCGTCATGTGTTATTAGCAGTTTAAGATCTTGTACTTCCTGTCCAGTGGGTAAATACGTTGGAGTGAGTGACCTTGGGGTCTGTTTGGGTACCCCACACAGAAGGATGATGTTTAAGGGAAAGGACTAGGAAAAGATGGCACAGCTGATCTGAAATGAGGCGCAGAAGATCAATAACCTGTTCCTCAGACCTTCCTATGAGACGACACCTAAGGAGGCATCATCTGCTTGCCCAAAATAATTTCTCGTCTTGAAACATTAAGACACGTGTCGACAGGACTTGTTGATTAAAATTGTTGCTTTTCACGTACCATTATTAGTGTGATTGTGCCCCAACCATAGGATATAATATGTATAGCATGGTTATTGCGTATTGTATGGCTTATACAGCCCCTAACCGTTGGCGTCGACCCCTTTGGTTTGATACTTTGCAAGGTGTATTGCACTGACTGCCATGCCATTAAGATTTTAATGTGTGTGTGTGTCTGTGTGTGCGTGATGGAAGTGGGTGTGGGTCTGGAGTGGGACTAACTATTGTGTACCAGGAGCTTTTCTGTACTACTTACCTCAAGCCTCTGAAATGCGAACCCTACGAAGTTTGCATTAGAACAATGGACTATTAAACAATTGGGACTGCATACCTGTTTGTTTAATGAGCTCGTCGTATAAAATACCCCGTGATTGTAAGTACCCCATGCAATCAGCACTGCTTGTAGCTTAGAATGAATGTGGAAGACGTGTCAAGGGTCAAGGGCTTGAACGAAACATCCAACCAGCCAAAGCAGCCTCCTGTCCTTTCCCCAAAAAGCGGTGATGACTCGCCCAAGTCTGGTGATGTGAGTTTCGAGCTTTATACATGACAGGCCTGCCTGACCGCTGCAGTGCTTTGTGCATGCCTGCGGTCTGAAATTTGCTTGTAAACAGATTGTGTTATCGTGCTAACATGCTATGCGAATGGCTGGTTCATACGTAGCTCTAAGAATGCCTAAGAAAACTCTGAAATTAATCTCTGAAGTTCTGAAATCTTGGGGGCATGCTCCCAGAGCTATCCCAGGCTAATAATGGCTTAACATGGACACATCCACAGTGGCAGTGATCCCATGATAGTTTATGGAGGAGGAATGTAGTGAGGGGGGAGGGAGGGAGGCGGGGAGAGGGGAGAAGACTATACCATGTAGTTGGCAAAGTAGAATGACTCCCTCCCCATCTGGACATGGTTTTTGTAGTATTGAACTACTTGAGTTGCACATGGAACAAGATTAAACCTACACACAAACAACATGCACCATCATCAACAATGAATGTACAGCACTAATTGCTAGATATCTTTGGCTAGGAATGCGATATGAGACTGGGGTTTACACCATTGTGATCAGCATGAATGGAGCATTCCAATGCTTTAGTTTGAATTTTGACCCGAAATCATGGATTATAGCCTTCGGTCGAGTGCGATTTTTGGCAAAAATGTGACAACAATAAAAACCAAGTTTTGGACATCAATTGGAAGCTGTTTTCATGCTGATCACAATGGCACAACCCCCAGCTTAATATCTCATTCACATACCAAGATATAATTTGTGGTGCTGGAATCACAGAGAAGGAATTAGGCCAAGTGCTTGGCTGTTTACTGTGCGACGTATCTTGGGCTAGGAATGGGATATGAAGCTGGGATTTGCACCATTGTGATCAGCACGTATGGAGCAATCCAATGATGTCCATTTCGCTGGAGGTTGACTTTTTACCCAAAATCATGAGAAACCATGGATTATAGCCTTTGGTTGAGTGGGATTTTTGAAGAAAATGTGGCAAAATGACAAATCAATTTAAGGGCATCAGCTGTTTTCATGCTGATCACAATGGCACAATTCCCAGCTTCATATCTGTTTCACATATCCATGCCTATAGGTAGTGTCCTCCCAGTCTACCAATTTAATTCTGAACTTGGCGTTGCACAAAAAGATCATGTGATCCTCAGCTTTGCTCTTGTCCCTCTACCCTCTCCCTCTCCCTCCTCCTCCTTCCCTCCTTCTCCCCCCTCCCTCTCCCTCCCCCTCTCCCTCCCTCCCTCCCTCCCTCCCTCCCTCCCTCCCTCCCTCCCTCCCTCCCTCCCTCCCTCCCTCCCTCCCTCCCTCCCTCCCTCCCCCCTCCCTCCCTCCCTCCCTCCCTCCCTCCCTCCCTCCCTTCTCCCTCCTTCCCTCCATAGTTCCAAGCTGTCACCGTACCACTGGGCCCTGATAGCTTTGCTGGATTCAGTGTGGTACGGGGCCGTGACCAGCCCCAACCTCCTAATCCTGGGGCGTTCATCATCACCACGGTCAACCAGAGTGGACCTGCAGACGGACTCCTGAGGTGAGAGGTGGCTGCCTGGTCATGTGACTGTCGTGAGTTCAAATCAGTTGGATCATGTGACTGTCATATAATTAGTCATGTACATCTGATCTTCCTTCTCTCCCTCCCCTCCTCCCTATCTCCCTCCCTCCCTCCCTCCCTCCCTCCCTCACTCCCTCCCTCCCTTCCTCCCTCCCTCCCTCCCTCCCTCCCTCCCTCCCTCCCTCCCTCCCTCCCTCCCTCCCTCCCTCCCTCCCCTCTCCCTATCTCCCTCCCTCCCTCCCTCCCTCCCTCCCTCCCTCACTCTCTCCCTCCCTTCCTCCCTCCCTCCCTCCCTCCCTCCCTCCCTCCCTCCCTCCCTCCCTCCCTTCCTCCCTCCCTCCCTCCCTCCCTCCCTCCCTCCCTCCCTCCCTCCCTCCCTCCCTCTTTCCCTCCCTCCCTCCCTCTTCCTCTCCAGAGTGGGAGACATCCCACAGTCAGTCAATGACACCAACCATCGTGAGACGGTGAGAGCAGACAGAACATTGCACTAGGTATATGACTGAGATATGAAGCTGGGGGTTGTGCCATTGCGATCAGCATAAAAGAGGTTTCAAGTGATGTTAAAATTGGTTTTTGTTGTCTTTCCCACTTTTGTCAAAAATCGAGGCATTGTTTTTCATGATTTTGGGTCAAAATTCAACTGACATCAAAACGGACATCATTGGAATGCTCCATTCATGCTGAACACAATGGTGCAAATCCCAGCTTCATATCTCCTTCCCAGCCCAATATACTTAGCATAGTACTTAGCCCAACATTATTTTGGCCTATCTGTGTGTACCAGCATCACACACTATATCTTGGTCCGGGAATGAGATATGAGACTGTGCCATTGTGATCAGCACGAAAACAGCTTTCAATTGATGTGCTAAAATTGGTTTTTACTGTTGGTCACATTTTTTCCAAAAATCGCACTGAAGCATGGTTTGTGGTCAAAATTCAACCTGCAGCAAAATTGGCACCATTGAAATGCTCCATTCATGCTGCATGATCACAATGGTGCAAATCCTAGCATAGTGTAGACGGCCTGGGAATGGGGCTATAGGCAATGGCATGCTGCTATGTATAGCACACTAATCTTATTTTTTGCGTGCTGTAAACTGGAGGTGTTCTAAGGGGCGGGGTTCTACTCTAGACTACCAGTCTTCGTTCCATTCCAGGATCCCTGTGGGTCTTATCCAGACCTTGGACAGGACACTGAGCACATCAACTCAGGTGTCAGCAGAGCACGAGGCGAGAGGGGGATGACAGGCCATGGACACTCGAGCAAACAGTTCTCACGGTGCCATCCAAGGAGCAGGGAAAGCTACAGCTCGAGAGGGTCCCTTGACAGCTACTCACAGGAAACACAGGTGATGGGGAGGGAGGATGAGATCACGCCACTGTCCATAGCTGCAACCATACATGATTATGTATCTCTGGTACATCTTATCTACACATTCTCAGTAATCTACTGCACATCTCAGTAGTCTATAGATGCCAAACCACCTACTCGGTACCCATTCACTGTTCCTCTCCCTCCCCCTCCTCCTCCCTCTGTCTCCCCTCTTCTCCCTCCCCTCTTTCCTCCCTCCTTGCCTACAGTCTCTCATTCAAGCTGACCAAGTTAGTATCTGTGGTAACATGCATAAACAACGACAGTGGAGAGGAGCGAGCCAGGCCCCCTCCCCACCGCTCAGTCTCCGATGGCGTTATGTACGTTAACTATAATGAGAGAAATCACTTGTTGTTCAGGCTAATACACTGTTAATAATGGTGGGGTAACCTAATCCCCGGTTCCATAGTTCTCAATGGCGAATATTGAGCCTCACACAAATATAACAAGGCAAGAGAATGTCCCACATAGGACATAATATAGTACCACACTGAGTCCTAGCTATCTGCATGAGGTAAGTCTGACACCGTTAACTTGTAGCCCGGGGGGACGTGAACTTGGTTCGTTCAGTCTGTTGCTAGCTGTTGTGAGATGTGTGCTAACTGCTCTCGTGGGAATCTGATGTAAGGTTTATAAGAGTCGCTTGCCCATCTCCCCAACATCTGGATAGTTGTTTCACCCACGCCTCTTGCCGCTGCTGTCGTTGCAGCTCCAATACGGAATGAGTGACCACAATAACGCTTGCACTCCACGCCTGCTTTACTCAGAGTCTACCTCATCATTACAACCAGCTGCTGACAGGTTAGGGCTTGGCCGTTCTGGGGAACAAACAGGGGGCCTGGTCTCCTGCCGCGAGCCACTAAATACACCAGTACTGCTGCCACCGGGCACAGCTGGTTATCAGTCTTGCCGACAAAGAGATGAATTACACATTGTGTCTGATCTGTCTTTGATCCTTTTATATGAATTCTTAGCAAAGCCGGGTGGTCTCTGTCATCCACTTCTATCTACATCCTGCACCGATAGATGCCACTGGGGTCATAACTCTCCTGGCTGGGAACAGTGAACTCCCCTGAGCTGAGGAAGGCAAAGAGAGCATGCAGCCCAAAGCAGTAAGTTGTTGTAATCTTAATTGTGTTGCTCTGTCTAGAATTCCCTTCGTCATACGTAACACTAACGCAGTCACTGGTAGCCTTTGATCCTGAGCCCTTGGTTTCTTCCTCCTCGCCCCTCTTAAGGCCAGCTCGAGTTGGGGTTGGCGAATCGTTATGCACTGGTGGTTGAATAGGGTAGGCAAACAAACGAGTGTAGGAACATGTTTCCTACACATGTTTCCTACACATGTAGGAAACATCTTCCTACACTTTAGGTGTGAATGTTGGAGGAATAAGTAAGCTTTGCAAAAGAGGACACTTAGTGCTCAAGTGGAATAAGGTGTGACTCAATGATATTGACGTAACGCGGAAAGATTACGGAATATTGTTATTGATCCGCGGAAGCTTCCTCGCAGTTGCGTTTGTGAGGTAGCTAAGTATGGCTTCGCTTCTAGTCATCCAAAATATCGATCTGCTTTAGTTAGTACTCTGACTGGGCTTTGCTGCAACAACAGTATAAACCCTCGCTCTACGGAGAACTGCTCCAACTTTTCTAATATTTTGCGATGGCATAGTTTTCTTCATCAGTGGGGCGGATGTGGGTGTGGCCAAAAAATGACGTCATAGAACGGTCACCCCGCGTTATCCATCCCACCGCTCCACCAATATGCCTGCTGCCTAACACACACTACCGCCTACGCATAGTAACTACATTCGCAGAGGCCGCCATACGCAGCTGCACCGTTTTAAACATACTGCTGACCTTGTACATTCCTTACTGCTGTCGCCACTGATTGCTCCACTGCCCTGTTAATAGTCAGCTGCATCTCTCTTACAGACGCCGCTATCATCGCTGACAGCACATTGTGTGTCTGGGTTATCTCGTCCTTGGAACTGCCACTGCTGTTCGCCAGCTGCTGCTGGACTCCCTCGATCCCCGTTCCCAAGGATCCCTCGCTTTTCTGATCTACTATTTGACTTTCCGCCTTCCAGACTCGTGCTGATTCACAGTTCTGCTTCAAGTTAGGTCTGCTTCTAAAGCACTCTCTACTAGCTGCAGAGAACAACTGCGCCCGCGCCTATCCTGGACCAACTGCCCATGCGCGACCCTACCCCAATAGCACTGGTGGGTTAACTTAAACCCGTTTAATCAAGATTAAACTCCGACCAGCACGGTGACTTGGCACTTCAGTGCAGAGACAAAAATGTTAGGAGATGCGGGGATAGTAAAATGGCAGAAAAGTAGGGAAGTGAAGTAATGCAGCAGACTTCCTTAGTTGATGTCAGTCTTGCCCTGGGTGTAGGGACAGGTGACTCAGATACTACACATGCAGCATTGGCTGAAGAATCACTGACACAGGCATCGAAGGGTTAACTAGGTACTTGGGCTAATGCATGGTCACCCAATGCTGCATGTGTATTACCTCAGTCAATTGTCCCTATTCACTGACAGTATTTCTAGTTCAGTTACATTTCATTGATAAGTGCTTTGTGTTCACACACAAACAAAGAATGCAAAAAGTCAAAGTTATTGATAATTCAAGCACCTCATGATACGGGGAAATTGAAATTGAAGTGGGATCCATGCACTGGTGCTGTTTCATGCGAAAACCATCGTCACAGAATTACGCAATTTTGAACTAGCCCATCTGAGGAAGAAAATTGATTTTGGCCATTTTCTGGTTCAGTACTTCTGTGATGCTTTTTTATGACACTTAGCAACTGCATTATAACTCAACAGGGGCATTGCGAGAAACATATAACCATATGCAGTGCCCAGAACCAGGATGGTGCACAGTGGATTCCACTCTACCTATAAAGGACAGCCAGAGGCTGTTGGGGTACCTGGGTGACAGACAGTCGCTATGGCATTGAGTATTTACATTCAATTCACACTGGCCTGCAAACCCATGTGCAGAGCACAGACCTGGCGGACAACAGCTTTGATAGAGTGGAATGCAGTGCACATCATCTTGGCTCTGGGGGTGTGGCAGGTGTTTTATCGCAATATAGAAGACCTTAGAGTTGCTAGCCTCGTTCCCAGGCCCACTCGCCACCTGGGTACGAGTCTACGCAGTTGCTATTTTCCACCAGAGCAGAGCCTGCTGATGATGCTATGTGAATGGGGGTCAAAACCGGTCCAGGCGGTTTGTAGTGAGTGGAGCTCCTAATTCCCAAAAACAAAGCTCGCACACGGGCAGGTTGACATAACTGAGTCTACATGCATATGTCATGATTGAGTCCTCCTTGCGGTTTGAGTGGTACCAGGCCTTCTCCCACTTATTCTTGCACAGTTCCAAAAGTCACGTATGTGGCCAAGAAAGTGGAGTGGGAGGCAGCCTGAGCAAGATACCTGCAGGCAGTTCTGTTGTGGGTGTGTTCTCTGCTATTGTGGTTAGGTCTAGAAGCCCCCTTTGCCCTGCAGTTATTTTAGCAACCAATTGAAATTGCTGACATACCACTTGAGGTGCTTGATTGCTCAAGACTCACTCTTGCATACATGCATACATGTACAATATCTTGTTTCTAGCCTCATTCCCAGGCCATTCCCACCGCCAGTATTTGATCGCTTGTAGTACGCAAATATGGCAGGGGAAGGCCTGGGAGATCTGATCACATGCAGTGTCATCACGTAGACAGATGGTAGACACACAAGGGGAGGTGCCCAACAAAGAATCTCGATGCCCTTTGTAGTTGTACTGCCAGTGCGTTCGCAAGGCAGACGATCATAGCCTCGTTCCCAGGCACTCCCCAATTGCCGAGCGCCTGGGAACGAGGTTAAGACGATCACTACTGTTCATTGTTTACAACGCTGGGGACGGATCAATGCAAAACAAGGTAATATAATGGTTGGGCACCACCCCCTGTGTGTCTACTTTCTGTTTACATGTTGGCATGGTTTTGGCCCCGCACATGACCAGATCTTCCAGGCCTTCCCTGCCATATTTATGTACGTACTGCAAGTGATCAAATACTGGTGGTGGGAATGGCCTGGGAATGAGGCTAATGTGTTGCAACATTGGCAGTGTGTGTGAGGTGTAGCATGAATTATTAACTTAGCTTTATTAGTGGGCATGGTTTTAAATTAATTACATGCTCACATGACTGCATTTGCTGTGGAGCTATCCCCGGAGTAGGTTTTCAATGCTTCAATTCTATTGGCTATATAACAATATAAACCACACCCTAACCTGCCATAATATACCCTAGTATGCATTGTATGACGTAAGTGACCTAAGTGAACCAATCAGAAGCGAGCTTAGAAAACTACTCCGGTACTGTAGTTGCTGTGTGGTCAAGTGTTGCCAGGAAGTTGTGAAACCTTGAACTGTGGGCAAATTTTCGTGGGAAGATAACTCTTATCATGTCACTTGTGTCAAATTTGGACTGGTCTGCCTGTGAACAATTTGGTGTGGCCTATAATCTTCCTTTTGGTATGCAACCTGATGAGAACGCATGGTCTTCACTAATTATGTTTTGCAACAGATGCCAATCGCAGTGGATCTGTAACACAGAGGGCTGCTAATTCTGCTCTGCACTGCAAGAGAGCTGCCCCATCTCCACACAAGTCTAAGTACTCCACCCACGAAAGGTACTGAAATAGCATGTGAGAAATAAACTCATGCTTCAATAGGAATTATGTATGTTAACCCTTTAAGCCCCATTGACGTCTATAGGCGTCATTTTGACCCTATGCACTCATAGGGCTTCTCGTCAGTCCAAAAAGAGACCAAAAAGTCTTCAGAGGGCCTAGGGACAATTTTGAGGGACGAACCCAAAAATTTGGTCAGATTTCGGCGCGCCCTCCCCACTAAACGAAAGGCAGGGGGGTTTCGAAAGGGGGGGCGGGGGCCCCCCCTTCGACTGTCGTGGGCGTTTTTTTTTTTTTAATGAGATTCATTGGCCCCAGGATATTTGATTCTAATGATATTCATAGACCCCACCCAGGGCCTCAAGAAAACATGCAAATTGGTGGTGTAAGGTGTGCCATCAGTCGGATCTGGCCCAAGTTTAGGGAAATGCTGGGCGAAAATCCGGCTGACATCCACATTTGACCTCCGATTGCTGGCCTTGTGGGGGGTCATGAATATCATTAACGGTATTGCCAGAGGGGTCTCTCCATGTGTGCGGGCCCCACCAAGTTTGGCCGCTGAGGAGCGTATGCTGTGGGAGAGGAGTACCTACGAAAGTGGTGTGCGCTGAATGCATGAAAATGTGTTGTCTTGGTGGGAAGAATTCGGTGGTTAAAGGGTTAATTGTACGTGCTGTGATCTTATTACCTATATTCAAACCTTAGGAGTATTTTAACCTTTGACCTTTGGACTTGTTTACCATCTGCTACAGTACCTCCAACCTGACTGGAGACATATTTGAGTGAGGTCCCTCCCACTCACGACTCAACACGTGCCAAGTTGCTCCGATGATAGAAGATTATTGAGGAACTACGAAGAGGGATCTTCGAAGCAATCACTGTCTTCTCAGGTGAGTGAGTGGTGACCCTCACACCATCCCACCCTCACTCATTCCGTCCTCCCACCTTCACCCTCTCCCCAACCCTCACCTATCCCATCCTCGCAGATCATTCAGGCGGAACAGAAACACTCTGATCTTGAGTCTCGATTCCATACCATCAATGGGGAACTGGAATCAAGTCACAAACAAGCTACCACAACAACCAGTGAGCACCAATCTGCCAAAAAGCAAATAGAAATCCTAACGAAGAAGAAGGGTGTGGCCATGCGTGACAATGCCGCCTCTTACAAGCAATCCATCCAGATGGAGACCCAGGTGGGCCTCAGTAAACCTCTGTATACTCTTGGGATCTTATACTTACACTGAATGGTAGTGCCATTAAATTTGTTAACTTGTAAACTTTCCCCCTCCCCTTCCCTCCCTCCCTCCCTCCCTCCCTCCCTCCCTCCTTCCCTCCCTCCCTCCCTCCCTCCCTCCCTCCCTCCCACCCTCCCCCCTCCCTCCCTCCCTCCCTCCCTCCCTCCCTTCCTCCCTCCCTCCCTCCCTCCCTCCCTCCCTCCCTCCCTCCCTCCCTCCCTCCCTCTTCCTCTCCAGAGTGGGAGACATCCTACAGTCAGTGAATGGCACCAACCTCTCCAATGTGGACCATCGGGAGGCGGTGAGAGCAATGAAGGAGTCCAAGGAGGTGCTGGGCATTGTGAGGAGGGGAGGGAGGGAGGGAGGGAGGGAAGGAGGGGAGAGGAGGGGGGAGTGGTGAAGGGGGAGGGGGGAAGGAGGGAGGGAGGGGGGAGGGAGGGAGGAAGGAAGGGCAGGAGGGAGGAAGGAAGGGAGGGAGGGACACTGCTCTGCACTGTTAAGGCATGGTTACATTGTATTTTGAATTAAATTTCGGTCGTCTTCATCACACGATATCTCAGCACATGAAAATGGCACAGACTTTCAGTCTGCACTGAAGTGAAGCTCCACCCTTGTGAAATAATATGGCTTCATAGTTGACCACGCCCACTAATCACGTGGTGCTCAATACGCGCTGACAAAGCGGTTATCTCGGGTACTTCTCACACAAATACGGAGATGCCTTAAGGCACCTAGGAGCTTCAAACTCTCCATCGAGGCTTAGCACGATGTCATCTTCAAGATTTTATTTTGGGAAACTTGAAACAAAGTTACATTTCTTCAGAACTGACAAAAGAAGCCTTTTCAAGGGTGTTGTGAAGGTGCTTTTCAGCTGCCTTAAACGCTACAGTAGACTACAGCAGATTTCCCAAAATAAAATCGTTGAATACACATAGGTACCTACCTCCAGAACACCAAAAGAGACTCCAGCAACAGCTACAAGAGCTCCGTGTCGGCCTTCACCGTCGTCATCTCTACCCTCGCTCCGCGATTTTCACAGTCCTAGCACAAGATTCAAAAGCGGATGGAGGCTACTTTGTTTTGCCCCGAACTACCCATCTACTATGCGTACAAAGAAGCGGTCACATCCTCGCAGTTTCATCTGTGGATGACACAAACAAACGCTGGACTAAGCTAACTCACATCACAACCGCGAGGTAGCTTCCGTGTATCAATTACACTTTTCCGTAATCTCTCCGGATTTGACCAATTCATTCAGCCATGCCTTACTATACGTGAGTGATTTTGACTGCATGTACCTGACTGTCATTGCACATATCCCTGCTCTACGTACATAGGTGCTACGCAGGCACCACAATGCATATTCTATTCAAATGGGCATCGTGTCAGCCATCAATGCCGTCCCTCACTCCTCCCCATCACCTGCCAAGATGGAAGAGCACGAGTACTCCCTTTACATCACTGGGAAAGAGAGTGAGTGGTCATGTGATGGTCATGTGACAGTTATCGTAGTAAATGTATGGTATACAAACACTTTCCATTCTCTCCGTCATCCTCTGTCCTCTCTCTCTCCTCTCTCTCCCTCTCTCCTCTCCCTCCCTCCCTGCAGGTCTTGGTTTAATTCCGCTACGATTGGACCACAGTATGCACGGTAGTGGATGTGGCTCCAACGGGACCAGCTACGCAGATCTTGGCACCTTGTGACTGCATCATCAAGGTAGAGTGGAAAGCATATGGCAATGATGTCATCATGTGATGATCATGTGATGGTCATATGATGGTCGTGAGATGGTCACGTGATGGTCGTGTGATGGTCATGTGATGGTCATGTGATGGGGACTATACTGGCAATGAGTGTAATAGATCCCTCCTCCCCTTCCCAGGTCAACAATGCTCCAATAAACCATGAGAAGCCATCAACCGGCAAGAAGATGATGAAACTACACAAGAGCATCCTGAAACCTGTCATCGAGTGGCCCCAGAAAGGCTGTCAGTACAGTGGACAGTCCCTCCCGCTAGCAAGTGGACCCGCACTCCTCAGAAAAGGGCTCCGGAATACCCTCCGCCCCGCATACCATGTCATGGAAGGAGACGAGTACCCTGAGCTGGGCTAAACCAGGCCCCCAGATCTGCTTACCTTAGCGACGATGACCCTACACAACCCTCTCAGGTGTGTGCGCGTGTGTGTTCAAATTTAGTGCTGCTGTGAAATGTTTATACTATGTAGGGGTTCCACATATGACCTTCAGATGGTCTCAATCCCATTCCCAAACACTAGCAGTGGAATGGACTACTGTATATTGGGAATGAGACCACAATCTAACTGTAATGGGCCGAACTGGTAGTGGGAATATACTTGGAAGAGAACGTTGCACTAGGTATATGACTGAGATATGAAGCTGGGGGTTGTGCCATTGCGATCAGCATAAAAGAGCTTTCAAGTGATGTCCTAAAATTGGTTTTTATTGTCGGTCACAAAATCGAGGCATGGTTTTTCATGATTTTGGGTCAAAATTCAACTGACAGCAAAACGGACATCATTGGAATGCTCCATTCATGCTGAGCACAATGGTGCAAATCCTAGCTTCATATCTCCTTCCCAGCCCAAGATACTAGCATAGTACTTAGCCCAACATTATTTTGGCCTATCTCTGTGTACCAGCATCACACACTATATCTTGGTACGGGAATGAGATATGAGACTGTGCCATTGTGATCAGCATGAAAACAGCTTTCAATTGATGTACTAAAATTACTGTTGGTCACATTTTTTCCAAAAATCACACTCAAGCATGATGTGGGGTCAAAATTCAACCTGCAGCAAAATTGGCACCATTGAAATGCTCCATTCATGCTGATCACAATGGTGCAAATCCTAGCATAGAATATGACATTGTAGACGGCCTGGGAATGGGGCTATAGGCAATTGCGTGCTGCTATATATAGCACACTAATCTTATTTTTTGCATACTGTAAACTGGAGGTGTTCTAAGAGGCGGGGTTCTACTCTAGACTACCAGTCTTTGTTCCATTCCAGGATTCCCGTGGGTCTTATCCAGACCTTGGACCGGACACTGAGCACATCAACTCAGGTGTCAGCAGAGCACGAGGCGAGAGGGGGATGACAGGCCATGGACACTCGAGCAAACAGTTCTCACGGTGCCATCCAAGGAGCAGGCAGCTCGAGAGGGAACAGCAATGCCAACAACTTTGAGATCATCTCTCCGTCGTAGGAATTCTCAGAGTCACAGCTCTCTGAGTCGCAACTGAGGTAAGGCTAGGCTTGTGAAAATCTTCCATTTCTTGATTTTGTGAGAATGCTTCCAACTTCAATCACTAACACATACAGCCTGTATTGGGCATCGAACAGTCCATATGTATATGAGCAGGCACGTATTCAGCCACAAACAAAGTGCAGGCAAGCTACGTACGTGTAACTAAGCCATGGAAGTAACTTGCAAGCCGTGTAATCAAGCCATGAAACTATCGATCACAAAAGGACAGAACGTATCCCTGTTTGATGTACCAGTGCACTCTACATCCACGCTGGTCCAGCATGGTGTGCGAGTACACTGGTTGCACCAGTACGCTGTTTCAATGCAGGGTACAATATGCAGGTTTTCGAATTGGAACGTAAGAGGGTGCGTAATGGGTTTCTGTTAGCCTCATTCCCAGGCCATTCCCACCGCCAATATTGTATGCAAATACAGGGGGGGGGAGCCCTAGGAGATCAGGTCACATGCAATAGACAGAGGGTAGAGGGGGCATTGCCCAAACGTTTTAATACGTACTTGTTTCATGTTGATTCAACCCTGGCATTGTGAACAACAAGCAGTGTTGATCATCTGCCTTGTGAATGCACCGACATCCAACTTTGGACAGACAGTGGATGCTTCACTGCCCCCATGTGTTGTCTACCAGATGGTACTGCAGATCCCCCAGGCCTTACCCCACCATATATATTTGCATACTGCAAGCAATCAATTAATAGCGGTGGGAATGGCCTGGCCAATTGGTCGCAGATTGTGACCCAGTCACAGCCATATGTACATCACTTATTGTTGCGAGAAGGTCATGGTACTGGCGTTGTGATCAGATATTCAGCGCTATCAACGGACTTGCAACCAGTGGGAGATTTCAATTCAGATTTCAATTCAGATTTCAATTCAGATTTCAATTCAGATTTCAATTCAGATTTCAATTCAGATTTCAATTCAGATTTCAATTCAGAAAACGACGTTTCGACCGAGTTTGACGTTTCGACCGAGTTTTGTCGGTCTTCAACATCACTTATTGGAGGACTACCCCTTGAGCATCTAAGTGAAGTCGTTGTAGATATCTGTTGGTATAATATATCAGATTATTGGAATATCATCCAAAGACCATATCGGTGCATCACTAATAAAATGCATTGAGAGGAAAGACAGGAGCGGTTTACTAGAAGTCTTACTGGCGTGAAAACTTTACTCAGATTTTAGGCAGATGCAGAGGGGGAGGGGCAATCAAAGTTGCATGTGGTGTGCAAATCATTGCAACAGGCCTAGGAGGGCTGTGTGAATCCCATTCAATATCAAGTGTTGATGGTTCATAGGTGCCACTTCCTCTCTACGTCCATCTGCTGTCCGTGTGACTTCGCTCACATGATGAAAGTTCCCAGGGCTTCCCCATTTTCATCACTCTTCCATTTCGGTATGTTAACACACAGAAGGCAGACCAGGCTAGGTTTGGGAACGAGACTGTGTACTTAAGTGCTAGATGAAATGCACAGCATTGTGGGGCGAGCCTGAGTGAGCAGGAGGTCTGCTAAATTTGAATAAGTAAAGAACACTGCCTGCATTGCATGCACATGACTGTCATCTGAACGTGACTGACAAACTTAGCCCACAGAATATCACACATGAAGTGCACACATACACACAACACAGGAACTGTGAGTTAGCCTAGTTTTAGCAGGCACTTCACACATGGCCTATATGCATGCTGCACACTGGTCCAACACACCATTGCAGTTGGCATGAACAGATGAAAGCACTCTCACGATCTTAATTTCTCACCATGTGTTGTAGCCATTGAAGATGTCAGTCCACGTAACTAGTGACTTTGTAGGAACTGTGAGTCAGGCAACAATGCATTATGTATAGCTTTTATCCCTGGCCAGCAGTATAAAGGACCCGTTATCAGGTCAGTGCTTGAATGGAGCCGAGGAAGTGCCGAAGGTGAAGCCCGAGACACTTCCAAGGCATAACGAAAACACTGGCCTTTCCCTAGGGATGTAACAGGTCTTACATCCCGCTGGCTAGGGATACAACTAACCTTAGGCTATTCTAAGGTGCGTACACTGTGAAGATAGAGATACTATGGTGAAGGCACTCACTGATTAGTGGCAGAGGCATCCATCTGTGGTACTTGACTGAGGTAGCTTTGGATAGACTAACAAAACTAGCTCTCCGCTTGCAGTATGTGTGCGGCCGGCCGCAGGATATACATTTGTTCCTATAAATACTGTAACCTGATTGGTTAGAATAGCCTAACTATACTATTTGACCGATGAAATTATGCTGTTGCCCCTATTACTCCAACCATTGTATATGTTGGTCGTGAGTGGTCTGCATCCTTGGCCATCGAGGAGGTAGACTGTTCGTGGTACGTGACCTCAATGCGTTGAGTCACTTGTGTATATTATAAGAGCTGCAAGTCATTTATGGCATGATGTACAAAAGTATAGATAAGGAGTCTTATTGGGCTCACCCAGCTTGCCCCAGGCTTGCTCTAGTGTCAGTGTACAATAGGCAGTTGTGGAAGTAGGCAGCAGAGATATTTATTCTTGATCCTTGATTCCGGACCTTTGATTGCAGTATGGTAGTCGTACCAAGGGGATGGCCATCACATGGAACCGTAGCACAAATGTCATGAAACATTGTCATTCAAGCAACATTCCAAGCTCTGCATCCAGTATCACAGCCATCCTGTAGCAAGTGCTTTTGTTTCAAGTCCAAATAACCTCCTTCTTGTATGGAGTTTGCCTGCCGTCTGTCTGTCTGTGGACACAAGAATGAGCAGTTTGGATAAAATAAGAATGCTTGCAGCCTTTTATTTCAATGTCGGACCTGTGAAAGCAAGCGTTTCTCTCTCTGTCCTAATTATCGAAAGAAACCACACCTCGATTTCATTATTGTTTACAGTTGTTTCTGGCCATTCCCACCTGTACTGCCAGTATGAAAAACAGAGTGGGAGAGCCTGGAAGATTACATCATGTGATACTGCTGCATAAGCGATACAAGAAGTGACCATTAGAGCACATGCACTTGCTGTTTGCAGCAAATGTTTGATGTGTGGACTGTGCGGTTTATGAATATTGAATAGCATTTGGCCTAACGTAGTCGGAAATAGTAGTAAATTCCTGTGTCCAAAACATTATGTACACAGGAAATCCCATGGTGTGATACACTAGCAGATCACATGGTACGCTACCAAGTACTGGTTTGCACTGGAATAGGCTGTACATGCTATGGGACATTATGGAATGGAAATAGACCAGTTTACAAGCTTTGTCTGAAATGTACCATGTGAATGAGTTGGCAGCAACAAGTGACGCATTGAACAATCCAGTTTATCGATTGACCGTTTTTCATCTACTGGTGTGGACATTGCCATGACAGCACTGGCAGTCACGCATGTTCGTATCTCTGTTCAGCACAACACGTGGTGGCTAGCTAGACATGGAGCCTGGGCCCATAACCTGTTGTAGTTCACGCAGAACCTACCTATAGTATAGCTATCGTGATTCAGAGATCAACCCGTGGTACTTTAATGCACACTAACACATTACACAATATCAGTGTTTTGTATACAGGACAGAAAAGAAGGTTCTAGAACGGCCAATAGCCTCGTTCCTAGGCGTCCGGTAATCAGGGAGAAGAGCGCCTGGTATCCACTGCTCGCGAATGCAGGAGCAATTCCGCTACATTCTTCGTATAATTCATTGAGATATGTAAGCTGAAATAACACGGAGAAAATTTAATATTCAGTAAAATATACGACTCCAGCATCATGTGAGGCTTGAGATGTAGATACGCCGCTTCTGCCTTTCGGAAGTGGACGTTAAGCATGATACAGAGACCCCATAGAAATTTCGACCTGGCTGTTTGTAGCTATACAAACACATTATGTACGTGCTGTATTGCTGTCAGTTGTTCATCCTCAGCACCATTCCACTTTCTGAGCTTACTGAGGGTGTACGGGCACGGCTTGGTTGAACAGAGCTGCATCTTGTTGATGTAAAACAACTCACGCATTTCAGTAATGTACGGCCACGCACCATGGACTAGTTCCCCACAAAAACCTGGAGAGCCGTGTATGCGCAAACAGTAGATATCAGGCGCTCTTGTCCCCAATTACCGAGTGCCCGGGAATGAGGCTAGAACTGGCAAATGAAACATGTGACACTTAGATATACAAGTGTCACATAGCACAAGATGCAAGATTAGAGTGCTCACCCCGCCTGACTCACAAGTCTCACAGTTCCTGTGTTATGCATGCGTGTGTCATATTCTGTGTAATCTGTAGACTCAGTCACATTCTTATGGCAGTCATGTTCATGCTTGTTCTGTATATACACTCCATCAGGCTTGCCCCACATTGTCATTCATTCCTCTAGTAGAGTGCCATTTTCATTCTGTGGGGTTGTGTTTATTCATTAACCTGATATTAATTGCAGCTCTGATGTACTAGGGCTCCAGGTAATGGGAATCTGTACCAACCCACACCTGCCCCTAACTGGGAGTGTGGAGTATGTTCTGTGATGTTTTTTTTCTGTGCTTAGTACCTGGCAAATGCTC
This sequence comes from Axinella damicornis, assembly GCA_963931865.1. NCBI lineage: Eukaryota > Metazoa > Porifera > Demospongiae > Axinellida > Axinellidae > Axinella > Axinella damicornis. The sequence goes on along the minus strand of OZ007511.1, from coordinate 5,399,062 downwards.
ACCTTAGCTACAACGACTTGAAATGGACTTAGTTTGTGGAACCTTCCACTTCAAGGGAACAGGACCCACCCTCTCACATGTACTATGACATGTTGATAGTTAATTCTGATTGCCAGGGTTAACTCTAGATCTTTAACAGTCTTGGTTGCAATATTAATGGGGTTGGAGATGAGGGGGCTACTGTCCTGGCTTCCACCTTGAAGGCCTTGAAGAAGCTGAAGTGAGTAACCACAAGTATTCAGGCTCTGCATGACCTTTTGAACTGGCATAGTTATTCAATATTCACAGTATGACAGTCATCCTGGGTGTAGTTGAGGTACATATGTGGACTTTGTCAAGCAACCTCGAGCAGGGAGCAAGGCAGGTAATCATGCTGCAGGGCAGTTGAATCTGAGCTAGTGTATGCAAACTCATGATTGCACGCTCAGACTCATTCTACTACAAGTGCACAGGCGTACACGCAGCAAATAAATATCCTCCTTAGAATAGTTGTGTGTAGCTGTTATTTGTACACCTGATCTGGTGCTATAAACATGACAACAGGTTTAGTGGTTGCTTCATGAATGGTTTGAGTTCCTTGGTCATGGGAAAGGATTCGTGAAAAAACCTATGTGAGCATTTATCACATCAGTAGCTGAGGTACGTACATTTGCTCCGAATGGATTATACTGGTGGAGATTATCTGTGTACGATTCCTGTTGCTATGTGGATAGCAAAGCCATAGCCTGAGGCTGATGGTTGAAGGGATACTATAATCTCTTTCAGGGGATGCCATCTGGATTGTTTTGGCTGTGTAGAGGTTTCCAGTTTTCATCCCCACAGAAACAGATGACCTGTAAGTGGGAACACATGTTTACAAGTCTGCTCGTACCTCAATTTTTGGAAAGGGTCCCTGCGGTCCTCGGATGAACATATTTGTCCAAGCTGTCTTCTTGTGGTGTAGAAACCAGTTGGTATAGCTGGTATGGCCTAAAGTTCATAGTGATTGCTTATGTTCTGTGAGAGGACTATAGTACACACACTGTTGCAGCATGCACCTCTAGGTTCATTCCCAGGCTGTTCCAATGCCATTTACAGTATGCAGTGATCGAGGTGGTAGAATTATTTGCGCATTGACTTGCCTAGATGTTAGGTAGAGGAGAGGCACATTCCCAGAAAAACAGATTGGTTAGGTAGCTGAGCAGTCAATCACATGATCGAATTCTTTCAACATCCAATAAGCAGTTTCTGAATGTCACCTGTCGACAGTACTGTGCACACACTAATTGTCTTCCTGATCTATTCTGGCCTCCTCCACTGATCACTAGCTGGAAGTGGGAAGGGCCTCAGAACGAGGCTCCAAACGTTTGTGTTGTCACATTTCACATGAACTGTGTGCAAAGATGCCACATTTAAGATTTCTAGTTCCTGATGGCTGCCAGCAGTGGTGCAAGTAGTTCAGTAGATCCAGTGTCTGTCAGTGTGGAGTGTGATTCGGATGACATTGACTCCTCACGTTAAAGTGAGGTCACTGTTGAGCATCCTTCGCTGCCCGAATTGAGAATAATTAGAGAATTATATTATTATAGGTACTAGATTATGGGAAGTTTAGGGGAATCAAATTAAAGAGTAATAGGTGGAAAAACCGGAATAATCAGCCCAAGCCTACCATGAGATACAAGCAGATGTGCCATCACCCTAGCATATTGGAATGAATGTTCTTCATAATCACAAAATGCACTGCATCTGCACTAGTATAGTATACGTCCTATCATGGTGCCATCAGAGACAGGCTACTAGAATGATCTTGCTTTGAACTGATTCTGAGGGGCAACCACACTCCTGGTAGATTGTTTGCAACTCGCTTGTAAAGCAAGCTCAGTATTACCACTCATTCCAATTAACACATCATTTATGTCACGTGAGGACCATGCTCCGTTGATGGAATCAGAAAAGGAAAGACAAATTATTGAAGCGCTCACAAGTTTGCCAGCACGGTGCATATAAGCATCAGTGAACGACAGCGATCATGCCCATGTGGTCAGAATGTTTGTGGGCCCTTCGTAACAGCTGCACTGTTCAAAGAGAGTGCTTAAGCAATGGTCGCTGACGGCACGACAAAATCACACTTGTATCTCCACCACCAACTGAAGGTGAGTTCCAGAACCAAAACTGTACGTTTGGGTCACTTCATGATAATAATCATGATGGTGTATTCAGAATCTTTGTAGGCCAGTCCGAAGTAGTCAAACATTATGTTACATTACGTGGCACAATTTTCCCCCTACCAGGAGTAATTTCTACCAGGTGTAGTACGTACCACTTCTCTTAATAATGTAGCTGACTAATGAGATTATCAGAGCATGTGAGGAAAGGGGTGGAGCATTATGGTTGCACCCCTGGTGGTGAAAAAGATATTCTGCACACTGTGATTACACTCCTTGTAGCTCTGCAGCTCATAGGAAAGCCCCACCAACATTCTGACGTACTATACCCTGTCAAGATCACTGCCATTGTCTTCCCTTTGGCTGTCTTTGCTTGCTGCCTTAGTCGGGACAAGCTATAAGCTAGCTGTCTATGGACAGCCTCGGAGAAGTCAGCTGTATTTAGCTGTAAGCTTAACAGCTGGTGGAGACAATCAGAGTCCGATCAGGTAACCACGACGTTAAGATGAGACCTGAGGCGTGATTCCAAAAAGTGGAATAGACCTTATTCGGCTAACACGCGCACCAACACAAGGCGGCAAATTCCAATTACTTGTGTGGGCATTCCACACAGTTATAAACTAGCTGTTGCTAACCATCCGTGTGGTTCCAGGTAACGATAATCAGTGAATACAGTACATTGCTTTGTGTAGGTGATGGAAGACTACGTTGCAAGAGAGAGCACATTCCCGGAGAGGAGTTTCAACATCTGTGAAGGCGCTGAAGGACTGCCGTAGGGCTGAAAGCATACTAAAGAGTGTATTGCAAAGTCAGCGCTAGCTGGGCCCACACTTTCGAATGCATTTATATACTAGCCTCTTCGTACTTGCCTTGCAGAGCACATCCAGCAACTCGTTGGTGAGCCACATCCATCAAAGCACATCCAGCACCTCGTTGGTGAGCCACATCCATCAAAGCACATCCAGCACCTCGTTGGTGAGCCACATCCCTCAAAGCACACCCACATTGAGCCACGCTCAAGGAGAACAGTCGCACACTACTCAGCTAGTGCTTACAGAGGATGATGTCGATGATGCTGCACTCCCAGAGCTACTGGAGAAACACCACAAGAGTGCCTTGAGATGGTGGTGCTGAGTGCTTGCTGTTGGATTCCGGCGGCAGTCCTTGAACGTTTTGACAAATGTCGACCTTGCCTCTGGGAATGTGCTCATCTCTCTTGCAATGCCGTCATCTATCACCTACACAAACCAATGTACTGTATCCACTGATGATTGTTACCTAGAAATGTGCGAGGGCTTGCAAAGATAGTTTACATCTGTGCTATAATTGCACCAGTGGTCGGCACATTCATTAGCCGAATAAGGTATATTGTCATACCAATGAGTTGCACCTGGTAACAGAAGTGCTGTTTCCACATACTATCGAGGAGTGAGGATATTTCACTTTGTCTGTGCACTTATGGTAAGTCAATGCAGACTTTGGTCGGACATGATCAGACACCAATTTGCATCAGTGGAGTGTCAGTTTCCGTGTAATCTGATGAATAGAATATGGCGAGCCATACCTGCACATGATCAACTGCTATAGTCTCACATCCGCACCCCGTAGTGACATGGTAACATTGAAATTAGATAAGAACCATCAGTTTTAGTAGAACATGCAGCGTACAATTACTACCAGTTACTGCTGACCTTGCCAGTCAAGTTATAAGAGTACCAACCAATCAAATTTCAGAATTGTTTGCTAATTGGTTCAAGGGTGCTCAAAGGATGTTGCAGTATCCCGTACGAATGTCCTCAAGATCAAAGTGGCTTACTGGGATGTACGAGACTTCCTGTAGTTTTGACAGCCCACTTCAACCCTTCTACCCAGAGGCTTCCTGTCCCAGTATCGTTTACCTCTAAATCCTCAAGATGTGACGTCATGGTACCATGTCGTGTACAAAGTATCTCCCTGGCTTTCCTTCCAAGGCTGTGAGGCAAATTCTTGGATGGAAAGCCTGGATACAAAGCTAACTTGCAACCCAAGTGGCTACATTGCTGCAACTTGACTGTGTTAACATCAGGATATTGATTAAAAATGGGCTTTGATTGCTGTGTTCATTGCTAAGTAACTGGCTCGGTGTGTACAATTACTGGTACAACGTTTTGTGTAATAGTTGTGTGTGACCTGGGATTGTACTGTACTAATTGCCGAGCGGGAAGCGAGGCAACTAATTGTGCAGTGTGGAGGTCAAATCTGGGCTAGTGTGACTATATTTGTATGTAACGCATTGTGGCCCGCACGTAAATTGACGCTTTGGACCCCGGATACAACCCCCACCATGTGATCTCACGTTTGTCGCTAGCTGAAATTAACATGGACGAGTATGACTGACCAAGTATGAGTCTGTTTCTTACCGGAGACGACGATTGACGAGGGAAAGAGTGCAGCGACATCGAGGGAGAAGTGATGAGGCAAGGAGGGAGACTACAGGAGCGGCTGACCGCAAGAGACTTGGCAGGTAGATTGAAGTTGACGTTCGCCGTTCACAGAGACTCGCTATCGCTCGTGATTATGTTCTGCAACTGCCAAATTGTATCAAAGCTTCCCACGAGGCATCTCTGCGTGGTCAACAACGTATGCACTAGTATAAGGCTAGCCACAACTGCTAGCCATAGTGCAAAAGCTAGTGAGGTACACCTCCAAATTGACTTCAGTATGAGGGCAGTTGTGCCAAAAATAACAGTGTGGTACTGCACTCCCTACATACAACTGACCTGCAAGAGCATTGTGGAGTACATAACTTAAGAGCTCCTAGACATACTTGAACAGCACTGTTACAGCAGCAGCACTGCAGATATTCAGAGATGACACAAACCCCTAAACTAGCCATGCAGTCAGTTCAGCTGCCACCATTGAATTTTGACGGGCATATACACTCTCTCAAACACAGGCGTGGAGGGTATCGTGGTCATCCCACACACCACATTACTGCACCATCCACAGGACCCTGCTGGTCAGGAGAACAGCTTTGCAAGAGACAGGTGAGACACATTTGTATGCCTTACAGATCAGTTTCTGTCCCCATGGCAGCTCCCTAGAGATGATTTGCTCACCACGAAACACCTCCCAAAATAAATGTGAAACCCTGCAGCTGTATATATTTTTGGTCAATTCTTGTGTTGTACATGTATGGCACTAGGTTTGTTTGTACCTGCAACACACTTTTGCTCTCTATTTCACAGTTGCATGATTACGAGCATCAATGGCTGATTGGTTGTGCATGTCATATCAAGTTACCACTTAGAAAATGGGGGACAAAATATTGGCATGGAAAGTCAGAGGGGTTGGTTGGTTGGGGGGGGGGGGGGGGGGGGGGGGGGGGGGCATGAGTTTGGCTAGTCTCGGCCCCAGACCTAAGCCAGTCCCAGTGCAGAATGCTCCAGTATCATGTGGAAATGATCCGTGGTGGAGTTGGTTTGGATTGATTTGGATGGAGTTTGCCTGGCATACATACCACAATTGCACATTATTAAGCACATGTGCCTTGTATCTCCACTGTAGGATTGAAAATGGCAGAGTTCCTGGAAGACTTCAGTGCTTAGTAAAGAGTAGCAGGGAGGTGAGTCGACCTGCACCTAACCGAGTAGCCCCCCACCCCCCCCAATATGCATCATGGACGAGGTACCAACATGGCACCCAGGGTACCTACTAGCCTCGTACCCTGGCCCTCACGTGGAACGCGGAAGATGGCCTGGTGACACTTGGCAAAATTCCCGTATGTGCTGAGCTCAGCAGTCTTGATTTCGGGTAGGCGAATCACGTTCGTCCATTGCCAATTACTGAGTAGTAATTACATTCTTCACCCCGTGAAAAGTGTAGCCGTTTTATAAAACCGCTGTTCTAGCCTTCAAGACTCACCTCTGGTCGCTCCTTGGCAAGGACTTGCTACGTAGCCATCACCAACAGCTAGCTACCTTCCGCATGATTTCGAATGCATCCAAGTAAGGAATGTAATCGATTACGCAATTATGCTGACTGAGCACATACGGGGGGTTTGCCATGTGTCACCAGGCCCTCTTCCGCGTTCCGCGTGAGGGCCTGGGTACGAGGCTAGGTACCTACTACCTAATGATGTCAGTGCTTTGGGGGTCCAAAGGTCATTCTAGTACCCTAGTAGATTGCTATGGAAAATGTGATTATGAAATATGTGATCAGGCTTCCTGTATAACCATGTAATTATATTCATGTGCACAGCTTTCAGGTTGCAAGCTTAAGGTCAACAGAACTTAATCTGTTGCAGCTAATTGGTCTAGCTTGATGGACTATAGCTACTTAGACTATTCCCTGGGAGCAGGAGGTTATGGGCCTCTGCTGGTACAAGGCTGTATTATAGGTGGAGAGTATGTCTATTATGTGAGTAGCTTAAAAGGAATGTCAATATAATGTTTCAATAAAGCTGACTGGAATACTGGAATGACCTTTAACCCAGACTGGCTCTAAATAATGCTCACTTATCTTATCTTGCACAAGCACAGTGTGTGACTTGTCTTGTGTATGTAGTGCAGCTCAGCAAAGTGACCTTTTTTGCTCTGAGCCTCTAGATGCCGCATTCATCACCGATTATCATTCAAGATGACGTG